>CP139506.1:203790681-204135581 GCA_021014915.2 Artemisia tridentata subsp. tridentata
CCTTGTAACCACTCCTGAAGAGGGTGATCCAATAATGTTACTTTGAGGATGAGCTTTATGAACTCTCAATGTAGGAGTTGGTGGTACTGGAAGATCAGACTCCAAGTTAGTAAAATCAAAGCCTTCATTGGAGAAAATACCTTCAGGATTAAGCTCATCATCAACTTCTTCTAATCCAGGAATGTTAGCATTAACAAAATCATCATCATCAACATTGGAATCATCAGCATTGTTCCAATTTGATTGCTCTAGCACACCAGAAGTACTGCCAAAAGGATCAGCAGTATTTTGATCTAAAGTACTGTGGGCAGTATCTTGAAATTTACCCTGTTTCTTTGCAGCCTCATAAGCCTTCCTTTGTTCATCTTCATAGGATTGTGCTATAGTTTCTTGAAAAAGCATCCTATTAAGTTCATCTTGTATGGCTTGATCTTCATCAGATACTGTATTAGTTGGTTGAGCAGTACTTTGTTCCTCAACAGTAACTTCAGGTTCTTTGTCAGGAACATCTTCTGGTGTAACATTGACTCCATGAACAATGTACTGTGAATCATCTTCTTTGTAATTAGCCTGATTCTCTTCTCTAACAGGAACATAATTCATAAATGGTGTGAACTTGAGATCAAGATCAAACATCCAATCAGGACCTTTACCTTTCTGAGTTTCCTTATCTTCCAAAAATTCAACATGAAGACAATCTTGTACCTTTTTGGTATTCCTGTTATAGAATCTAAATCCTTTGCTATTTGTACAATAACCCAATAAATATCCTTCATCTGACTTACCATCAAATTTTCCCAGAGAGTCAATGGTATTTAGAATAGTCAGAGAGCAGCCAAAAGGTTTTAGAAAATGAATGTTTGGTTTCTTTCCCATTAGTAACTCATAAGGTGTCTTCATCTGAGGTTTAGTTACTGAAACTCTATTTAACACATAGCAAGCAGTACTTATGGCTTCAGCCCAAAAGAGAATAGGTAATTGGGAATCTGCAAGCATTGTTCTAGCTGCTTTTATCAAAGTCCTGTTCTTTCTTTCTGCAACACCATTCTGCTGTGGTGTTCTAGCAATGCTAAACTCTCTCTTGATCCCTTTCTTGGCACAGAATTCATCCATATGCTTGTTCTTGAATTCTGTTCCATTGTCACATCTAATACCTCTTACTTTGAGTCTTAATTGATTTTCAAGGGCTACTATCAGGTCATGGATAGCATCAAAGGTTTCATCTTTGAATCCCAAGAAAAAGACCCAACTAAATCTGCTACAATCATCTGTCACTACCAAGCAGTACTTCTTCTTGTTTAAACTTTCTACTGAAACTGGTCCAAACAGATCCATGTGTAGCAACTCCAAAGGTTCTCTAATATCTCTTTCCCCAAGCTTCTTACATGAAGCTTTATGTTGCTTACCATTCTTGCAAGCCAAACATGAATGATCAGTCTTGAATGTTTTGGAAGGTAAACCTTTAACTAAATTTCCTTTGACCAGCTTGTTGATGTTCTTAAAATTAACATGACCTAGTCTTCTGTGCCACAGATGTGCTTCTTCCAATGATGCCTTTGCTACTAAACATGTTGCTCTTCCAGCAGAACTGAGACTCTTTAAGTCTAAACTGTATACATCATTGGTTCTTGGTACTCTCAATGTTACCAAGTGATCATCAACAAATTTGAACTCAGGGGAGAGAATGAGACATTCTGTATCAGTGAACAGAATTGGGTACTTCTTGTCACAAATTTGAGATACTGACAAAAGATTGAACTTGAGCTCCTTCACATATCTAACATTCTCAAAATCAATACATCCAGCCTTGATTGTTCCTTTGCCAGTGATTCTTCCTCCATCAGGATCATTACCAAATGCAACTCTTCCTCCATAATATGCCGTAAAATCTGACAGGATCTCCTTGTCCCCTTTCATGCTGCCAGAGCAACCACTATCAACAATAATATGATCTTTAAGCTCCTCCTCTGGGTTGCCCTGCACATTAAAGAAAAGGGTTAGTTTCTTTTAGGAACCCAAGCCATTACTGACTTGTGTTCCCCTTGTGGAGTGACATACTTGAATTCCTTCAGTATGTAATCTCCACTGGTTTTAAAGGCATGGTCAATGATTATTTGAGTTGGTCCCATGTCCTGTGTTGTAATATCAACAACACTCCCTGTTTCACCCTTATCTGATGAAAGTACTTCTTGTTCCCCATCAGTACTTTCTTTCTTAACCCAATTTCGTTTGACCTTAGGTTTCTCTGATTTAGGTACTCTGCTTGAGTTGTAAGACCTTTTATATGAATTGAATCTCTTAGGTCTTCTATGTGAAAAAGTGTTAGCAGTACCATGAGTGGGTGAAAATTTATCAGTCCTTTGAGAAGGTACTTCTTGAGACTTATCAGTGTGTGAAGGTACTGGTGATTTGGAAAACATTCTTTTCTGGTGAGGGTACCTATAGTCTTTTGAGAAGTTACTATGGTTGACCCTATTTGAGTGATTCCAAACTGATCTAGTCTCTCTTGGCTTATGGGTGGTAGATCTATTCTTTGGAAACTGACTTAAGTATTCTGAGTGTAAGTCACAGTGCTTAATCAAGTGATCAGGACTATAGCATACATAACATAACTTTCTCTCCATATTCCCAAATCCTCTTCTATGATTAAAAGATTTCCTATAGTGAGCAGTATTTTGAAAAGTTTCTCTTGGAGGTACTGATGAATGTCCAGCAGTACTTTGAAAAGTTTTTGGAGGTACTGCTTGTTTTTGAAAAGCTGTAGGAAACTTTTGATCATTATCCCTTTGAAAATCATTCTTAGGTTTCTAAGAACTAAATTGACCATTAAGCTTCTTCCTAAACCCTAGGTTGTCTACACCATAACGAGAAACATCTGTTCTAAGAGGTTGAAACTGACCAGTGGGTGGAGGAACTGAGTGGTACTCCTTATCTTTCTTAAACTCAGGAGGTGATTCACTAAGTGGTTCCTCATTCCTAGATGTGTTTTCTTCTGAGCTTGTAAGGTCATCATCACTAGGTGGAATCTCTTCCTTAGCACTAGGTGGGGTCTCTTCCTTATCACTAGGTGAGGTCTCATCTGAACTACTATCTTCACCATAACCTAGTCCAGCTCTACTATTTATGACTCTTTGTTTTTCAACAAATTGAACATGTGATAGACCAGCCTGTTTAATACTACCAAGTTTTTCTAACAAAGTATCTCTTTCCTTAGTAATCTTTTCTAATTCAGACACCTTACATCCTAACTTCCATTCACTTAATTTCAATTGATAATCTTGTTGCTCATATTTTTCTGCCCAAGCTATTTCATTATTTTCATGTGTTAATATTTTGGCTTCCATTGACTCTAAAGTTAATTGATAACCAGCTACCTCAGACCTAGCTGTTCTACAATTATCTCTTTCAGTCACATATTCTTTAAGCAACTTTTGATAAATATCATTACACTTAGAGCATACCTCAGAGACATTGGATGAACTTGGTGAAGTGGCTACCATAGCAATCTGAACAGGTTCATCTTCATCCTCCATGCTCCAGTCAAAGCTTTCAAGACCATCTCTTGATTCCAACGCAGCATATCCAGGTTCCTCATCAAAAGCTGTGCCCCAATCAAACTCTTCCATTGCAACCATAGAATAGGTTACAGGTTCATCATCAAATTCAGCACTCCAGTCAATCTCTGCTAAATTTTCTTGAGCCACCAAAGCTTTTGGTTGTGATTCAGTAATAGGAATCTCCTTTCTTTCAACCTTGGGTTGTTCAATCATCCTGTTTGCCTGATATTTTGCAAACTTGCATTCCCTTGCAAAGTATCCAAGCTTTTGACAATTGAAACATTCAATCTTGGATTTGTCAAAAGTTATACCTTGTTTGGCTTTGAAATCAATTCCCCTTCCTGTCTTGTTCATGAACTTCTTGATCCTAGCAGTGATCATAGCTACTTGCCATCTTATATCAATCTCTTCTAAAGCATCTTCTTCAATCTGTAACAAGTCTTCTTGATAGGTGACAGGTAGAGTGGCTTGTTGTGCAAAGAAGGAACATACAACTTCATCAGAATTGGTGTTGGTTTTTGGTGATGGGTTGGGAGTAGTTGTGGTTGTGCAAACATGCTGTACATGCTGTGAATCACCAACAGTACTTTGAGAAGGATAAGCAGTACTTTTAGTGGAAGTACTGCTTCTGTTTTCAGAAGACACAAAAGCTATGTTGTGAGTTTTCTGAGAACTGTGACCATTCATCTCTTGCTCGTACACTTTCAAATTGTTATAGAGATCATCAAAGTCCATAGATTCCAATCCAGGTTGTCCTCTAATCATAGTAGCAACCACATGCCAGACAGATGGCAAACTCCTTAAGAACTTCAAATTTGCATCTTCAACAGATACCTCTGCTCTATACAGTTCTAGCATACTAAGTAGATTTTGGAATCTGTCATAGGCAGCATCAAGACTTTCTCTTTCACCAACAGTGAAGGTTTCAAACTGCTGCTTCAATAAGTTTCTATGCATCTTTTTTGAAGCATCATTACCTCCAAATCTTGTCTTGATCGCAGCCCATAATTGTTTTGCATCCTTAGCATCATGGAACTTCAGTAGGTGACCATCAGGAATAGCAGACAGCAGTATGTTGAGAGCCTTATCTTGATTTCTCTTTGTAGCTGCTGGTAAGGTTGGTTGAGGTGGTTTGGGTTGTCCTTCAACTTGTAGAGGTTCATCAAGAACAACATTACCATTGACAATTACATCCCATAGAGCATGGTCAGTAATAGCAAGGTACTGCCTCATCTTCATGCTCCAGAGATCATATTCTCCCTTCTTGATGATAGGAATTCTGAGTGAGGTGATGGATGGGATAGGTGCAGCTTCAGTCGACATTGTTGAGGGTTTGTTGATAAATCGGTTTTAAGGGTTTCTTCTTAATCAGAGTCTCCACACAAGCTCTGATACCACTTGTTGGATCGTTATACTCTAACCAAACTAACTTGTAGCTTGTCTACGGTTTAACAACTTTGAATGAATTCAAAACTATTAATAATGAAACACTGATATACTTTGCTAAGTATGCGGAATCTACTTCAACAAAGCTAAGAAGAATTAATAAACGACTTTGAATATTATTAAAACCTTGAACCTGCTTTCTTACACAGATTCACTAACAAACTCTAAACTTCTAATACTTCTAATAATCGACTAATACTTCTCTTTAATCTCTTATATTCGTATCTCTCTAAAAACATATCTCTAATGCCAACCTAGGGATCCTTTTATAGGCACAAGGAAAACCCTAGTCGGTTTACAAACTTGAATAACAAGTAATTCTAATTATAACTCTAATCTAATACGAACATTCTAGAATTACATATTAGTCCTTAAAGTATTTGCATAGCAGTCCTTCAACGAGCAGCAGTACTTTAGTCGAACAGCAGTACTTTGACTTGAGTAGCAGTACTTTGACTTTCATAGCCCAACACCCTTGGATCTCCCATGTTTAATTGAAGATAAGTAATTGTTTAATCAATCAATATGTCTATATGTTGTTTGATTATATCTTGTTATTGTCTTTTAATTAACATGCTAGGCTAGATTTATCTTGTGTTTGCTTAGATCTAATGAAACCTAACTATTGATTATCGGTTTTTAATGTGTTATTAATTGTATTGGATGATTGTTTATCGATGTTAGGCTTAAGAAAACTGGCTAACTTCCTATACGGTAACTTGCTTGAACGTCTTAAGAAACATCAACCAATGCGTACTAAGGTTTTTATGGTTGTATTTAATGCATGAGCGAATTCTAGTGATCCCATGTTAGGAGCTTCTTAGCCGGCTCGACATAGGAGTGAAGTAGGAGCTTGTAGAGTTGGGGAAGTACGTACGCCACCCCACGATTGGTATTAAGGAATACACCCGTCATCCACGCAATTAATACACACTAATCAACCGGTAAAAGATAGTTAGGGAGTAAGGAAATCTAAGTAAACACATTTCTCTCCACATAAGTTTCACAACCCTTTCATTTTCAGTTATTTTATTTTATTTGCATTTGTAGTTATTTGGGTTAGTTGACTAGCAACTAATTCCGCCCACTCCTTCAAACCCGAGATTTTACTTGCTTTCATTAAAATATAAAAATACAAAAAGAATCTTCCCTCACCCTTAGACCTAATTAGAGTAGTTTTTCATACCTAACGAACACTATTCCCTGTGGAGAACGATCAATCCCCCGGTACTTGCCACTTCACTATACTACATCGGTCAGGTACACTGCCTAGTGGGGATTGCAAGCCTCTCGAGATCCCTTGAGAGGTAAAACCTGTTGTAAGGTCGCAAAACCACGCATCAAGTTTTTGGCGCCGCTGCCGGGGAATAGTTATTGTTTAGGTTGAATTTTTATTTTATTAGGTCTACTCACTAGATTCCTTTCTAGTGAGATTTTTATTTTATTTTTCTTGATTTTCTTTAGTCTATCTTTTTTCTTCGTTCCTTTGTTCGTAACCATTACCATCCGACATCATGGAAGGTGGTAATATCCTCGATCCCAACAACCCACCACCACAACAACACCCACCTCCTAGAGCCCGTACCTTAGGAGACTACTCCCGTCCTAGCCACCATGGCTATCGAAACACCATTGAACTCACTCAAGGAGCCAATGTCACTCCCTTGCGATCCGACACCATCCGGTTGGTGCAAAGCGGATGCGCATTCCATGGACTTCGTTCCGAAGATCCTAATCAACATCTCAAGGAATTTCTCAAAATCGTTGATTCTATAGACCTTGATGTTTCCACTCGAGAGACGACCCAACTGCGTCTCTTTCAATTCTCTCTGCGGGACCAAGCTAGTCAATGGCTAGAACGTCTACCCGCAGGATCCATCACCTCTTGGGATGATCTCACCACTCGTTTCCTTGCTCAGTTTTTCCCACCAGGAAGAACTACCAAGCTAAGGAATGATATCTTGATGTTCCAACAACATCAAGGCGAAACCCTCTACGAGGCATGGACTCGATTCAAGGACTTACTCCAAAAAGTTCCTCACCATGGCATAGAACTTTGGCTCTAAGTCCAAATCTTTTATAACCATATCAATCTCTCCACGAGGCAAACCATTGACCAATCGGCTGGTGGTAAGCTACGTGATCTAAGTGCGGAACAATCATGGGCTCTCCTAGAAGATCTTGCTCTTTATGACAACGAAAATTGGAGTGATCCCCGTGATTTGAATAAAACGGTCAAGGCAATATCTTTGCCTTCGAACAATTCAAGCACTTCCGAATAGGAGTGAAACTTTGGTCTTAATGAGCGTCTCACGTATAGGAGTTATATGACTAGCACAAAACCGTACCACTAAAAAATTTTCCACCCCCAAATATGTGAGGTTCGCCCCTAGAATTGGTAGGAAAAGCATTTATGCTATGATGTGTGTACCGGTAGCACTTAGATTCTAGAACTGGCGTTAGGACCATTCCGAGGCCATAAGTGAGACTACATTCGTGTAGTTAGATTTACTACATGATAAGAGGCATTAGGATTAACCCATTGTTTTACACATGTGTTTTTGTTATAATTACTTTGGCTACATTGGTCAAGTAACTCTCCCACACCCTTTGCGTTGTACTCATTTTTGGTACACGATACCCCTAGTACACCCCTCAGAGCCTATCTTTTCGTTTCGACCTTTAAGCATTTTACTTAAAGGAAGAATTTGTTACACCCCACTTAAATGTACACCCAAATCGCCTTAGCCTACCTTGTATGCACTCATCTTTAGTGCATTATTGTGACAACATTTGTTTAAACCCCAAGTTAATTATCTAATTGATTACATGGTTGCTAAGTCGAGTCATATCCTTGTACATATTGTTTTGGGACGATTGGGACTCATGGGTAAAGTACTAGTATGATGGAGTAATGGGGAAGAACATCATTTATTACCCCCATATGTGCTAAATATTTTAAAAAGTACTCCAAGTGTTTCGATTATCTTAATTCGAGTCATTAGAATAGTTATTTGTAAAGTTATGTAAAAGTTCAAGTGTAAGGGGAATGCAACGCCCCTATGATGTATTATTTTGGTTGGTAGGGCAATAGTGTATGAAAAAAAAAATCGAAAAAATCAAGAAAAATACAAAAAAAATGAGAAAAAGAAAAGTAGAAAAAACATACGGACTACCATCCCGTTTCATTTTATGTTTATTTTATGTTTTTTGTTATTTTGTTTTTAGTTTAAGTCGAGTCTAGTCTTGGCTTAGCAACGCCATATTGTACATGTAATTAATCAAGATCTTTAACTCGCCACCAGTAAAATATCACTTATCCAACAAAACCGTGTTTATCATATCCCTACACCTCACGTTATAACCCATGTAAAAGCCCTCTTTGATAGTTTATCTTAGGTGCTTACGCCTAGTGGAGGAGGTTTTTGATCCTTTCCCAAGCCTATGGTAATCTATTTGCTATGACAGGTAGTGAGAGATATTATCCGTTTTCATTTATGAGATTTATTTTGATGACACCTGAGAGATGTGAGTATCTAAACACTACTTGTGAGGTGCTAGTTTGTAATCTCCGTGCTTATTATGATTAAAGTGGAACGACTATTTGTTGTAATTACTTTTATATTAGCGTTAAATGACCCCTAACTTGTATTTTGATTAGAATAAAAGCGCATTTGCTTGAGGACAAGCAAATCTCAAGTGTAAGGGTATTTGATGAAGCGAAAAGTGTACCGCTTTTAGGGGGTCATTTAAGCCCTAAATCGTATTTATTTGATCAAATATTGCCCTAAATCGTTCCTTTTGTCATTTTAGGTACTTTGGAGAAGAAATCTGGAAAAAGAAGCATTTTGGACGTTTTTGGAGCATTAAAGTGAAGAAAACGACAAAATCTCAAAATCGGCTGGAAAAGTACCTTTGACGGCGTCAAGTATTGCTCTTGACGGCGTCACGGCTTGGCAAAAAAGGTGGATATGAAAAATACACATGATAAGCCAGGGAGTTTTACAAAGGAAAGTCTGACGGCGTCACCCTTTAAGGTGATCAAGGCCATCACGGTTTAAGTTAAAGAGAGACGGCGTCAAGCCCATTTCTGACGGCGTCAAGCCTTGATAAGCCAGGGAGGATTTTGGAGCACTAAAGAGGGACAGCGTCAAGAAGGCCATCCGGGAACCCTAGACACGGCGAGGTAACGGCGTCAAGATCTACAACGTGACGCCGTCAGCCCCTAAGTTCTATATATAGTTTTGCAATTTTTTGTCATTAGTGTGCAACTTTGTGAGGAGAAACCCTAAGACGAATTTCTACCATTTTTAAGGGTTTTCATACCCTTGGATCTCCCATGTTTAATTGAAGATAAGTAATCATTTAATCAATCAATATGTCTATGTGTTGTTTGATTATATCTTGTTATTGTCTTTTAATTAACATGCTAGGCTAGATTTATCTTGTGTTTGCTTAGATCTAATGAAACCTAACTATTGATTATCGGTTGTTAATGTGTTATTAATTGTATTGGATGATTGTTTATCGATGTTAGGCTTAAGAAAACTGGCTAACTTCCTATACGGTAACTTGCTTGAACGTCTTAAGAAACATGAACCAATGCGTACTAAGGTTTTTATGGTTGTATTTAATGCATGAGCGAATTCTAGTGATCCCATGTTAGGAGCTTCTTAGCCGGCTCGACATAGGAGTGAAGTAGGAGCTTGTAGAGTTGGGGAAGTACGTACGCCACCCCACGATTGGTATTAAGGAATACACCCGTCATCCATGAAATTAATACACACTAATCAACCGGTAAAAGATAGTTAGGGAGTAAGGAAATCTAAGTAAACACATTTCTCTCCACATAAGTTTCACAACCCTTTCATTTTCAGTTATTTTATTTTATTTGCATTTGTAGTTATTTGGGTTAGTTGACTAGCAACTAATTCCGCCCACTCCTTCAAACCCGAGATTTTACTTGCTTTCATTAAAATATAAAAATACAAAAAGAATCTTCCCTCACCCTTAGACCTAATTAGAGTAGTTTTTCATACCTAACGAACACTATTCCCTGTGGAGAACGATCAATCCCCCGGTACTTGCCACTTCACTATACTACATCGGTCAGGTACACTGTCTGGTGGGGATTGCAAGCCTCTCGAGATCCCTTGAGAGGTAAAACCTGTTGTAAGGTCGCAAAACCACGCATCAGTGAAGAAGACAAAGAAGGGTCAGTCCAGTAAGGTGGTTAGACCCAAACCACTCGCCACTGAGACTGATGCCCAGAACCAACTCAACCTTAAAAAGAGGTTGAATGTGGCCCAGACCTCTGAGACACCCACTACAGAGACCCCCTGACCACAAAACAAAGGCCAACAGAGGAAACTGAGCAATCATCCTTAGTGTCCTCGGGCGAACCTTTTCCACATGTCCCTACTGACATACACAAGTTAGTAGGGTCAGGAACAACCACCCATTCACATTCCGATAAAGGAACTGACAAATCACAATCAGTTCCTGAGGGAGAAAAGGGTTCTAAATTCTCGGTGGGGCAGTACTACTCCAATGAGAAGGGGAACCATCACCAATCACATCCCGTTAACGTCCCTGAGCAATCACACTCAGGGTCTCAGGGAGTAAAGGTCCCTGAATCCCCAAAAGGGCAGTACAATCCTGATGGGAAGGGGGACCATCAACCATCACAATCAGTGCCGCATGATAGTTCTGAAAAACACCCGTCAGGACTTGAAGGCGCTCAGGGGGACAAAGACTCAGAGGGATATAAACCAACTGCTGATACGGAACCCATAACCACCTCAGGCGGATCCCTTCACTCAGGAACTGCCCCCAAAAGCCAGGCTGGGAAACCCCCTAGTTATTATGGCTAGTCAGGCTGAGAAAACCCACTCAGTTATTATGACGGGGTCAGGACCTGGCCACAACAAAGGTGAGCCCTCTTTTGAGGGGGGCAGGATACCCTGAAGGTTCCTTCTCTGGCTGATCTTGAATTTTTAATGAATGAAGAGTCAGAAGAGGACTTAGTGGATTTTGGTGATGAAGAAGACGTTCTGGGTATTGAGGAGGATATGGAGACTGAGATAAGCCCTCCTCAGCACCTTGAACTACAAAAATCTTCTCCTCCCCCTGAGGATCAACAACCCAGCTCCCCCACATCATCATCATCAGGTGCTTCCTCTCCTGTCACTCCTCAGTGGTTGGCGAGATATGATAACGTTCTTCCGTTGACTGAAAGACAACTGGTTAAATTACTTCGCAAAGCCAACGAGGATCTTTACACTGAACTCACGGAAGAACAATGGATTCAGCACACTGAGGTGGCATCCTCCTATGCCGACTTCAGGGGTTCTGTTGAAGAATCTCAGGAAAAAGTGCTTCAGGTCGCCAAACTTACTGACAAACTACTCGGCGAGTTGAGAGAGTCTATTGATGAAATGGGCACTGAACATCACAAGGAACTCTCTAACATTCTTAAGGGTATTGAATCTGTTCAGGAACAACTTGGAGATGATCCCATCCTGATCAAAAGACTACAGGAGTACATGGATACCCAGAAGTTCACCTCCAATTCCATCATTGAGCTTCTCAAGCTTCTTCAGGGGGTGGATTTCAAAACTATCAGGTCGCAGCAAGATTCTATTCATCAGGCAGTCACTGATACCAAGGGGCACCTAGAAAGGATATCCTCAGCCTTTGAACAGCTCTCAACAAAACATAATGAGCTGATCAACCACTACACCACCCATGTCACTGAACTCACCTCCACCCAAAAGGCAATGGCGGCTGAAATTACCACCCTGAAGAATGAGACATCAGAAACTAAACAGATGGTCTCCAGTATCCTCACCATTCTTCAGGCCCCTCAAGTAGCTCCTCCTCCTCAGTCAGCAGGTACATCCACTAAAGTTCCAATACCTGCTGAGGGGGAGAAAAATGATGAACCTATTCCTGATCCTTCATCTGCTATCGTGGTTGTCCCTGAAACTTCCACCAGTCAACCCCCTCCCACTAACAAAAGGAAGGAAATCATGGTGACTGAGGATCCTCCTAGACCACAGCTATTTCCAGCAACAACTGAAAGGCGCTCAGACCCAGACGCACCTTTTACTGTTGAACTAGATGGAGGATTAACTTTCTTTGGGACTCCAACTGAAGTGGCTGAAGTCTTGCATCAACAAGACATCAGAAGAGCCAAAGAAAAAGAGCAGCAACTCAACAGATCCGTAATTCATGAGGTTGCTAAGGAAGTGATCAAGGAGACTGAAAGGGACATTCAAGGGAAAGAATTCATCAGGCTACAAGCTGAACTTCTTCAAGAACATAACAAACAAGCCAAACTAAAAGAAGAAAGGAGGCAAAGAATCTATGAGAGGTATGTGTGGCACATGACCAAGACCAAAGGAGAAGGCACAATCACTGACTAAACCATTCACCCCACCAAGCCCATGAGCATCACAGTTCACAGGGGACCAAGGAAGTCTGAGGTTTGTCAGCCCATTAAATTCTTAGACTTTAGGCTAAGGGAATGGGATATGATGATGTCTATCCTGAGGAAGAAGACACAAAACAAGATAGCCCCATCTCTTATCAAGTCCCTAAACGCAAAATATGAAGAACTTGAAAGGGTAGCAAAGAGTCTTGGAATTGATCATGAGAAGGCGCTTGCTTCTCAGGGACTGGCAATCCCTGAACCTACTCAGAAGACCGGAAGGAAGAGAAAAGCAGTGGGTCAGGAACCTGAACAATATATAGCTGCTTTGCACTGCAACAGGATTCCCCCTGAGGGAGTCAAGTTCATTCCTAACCGTGTCATCAAGGAGCCTGAGTATGGTATCTTCTTCATTGATGAATTCGCACAGCCAGCCTTCCAAAGAGTAAGTGACATTGATCTGGTGGAAACGACAACTCTCCTCGCCTACAAACTGATGGCACTTAGAGTGAAGAGTCCTGAGAACGAGGAGTTTGTCAAGCTGCTGGACAAGATGATGAATGAAAGACCTGACAAGGAGGTGTTAGTGTCTAAGAAGGCGAAACTTGAACTCATGGGTTATGAACAAGAACCCTGAGTATTTTGTACTTAGTTAGTTAGGACTTGTAATGATATTAATAAGATGATGTTTTTATTATTTCAGTGTCCTTATTTACTTTCTAGTACATTCAGTATGAGCAAAAGTCATTAGCTCACTCATTACTGATCAAAACACTTAGGAATAATTTATATCCAAATAGGGGGAGATTGTTGGGTCCATCAGTACCCAAGAATACTTAAAACAAGATTTGGACACAAATTAACTAAGTGTTAACTTAAACCGAGAACAATTCAAGTCACTGAGTGAACAGTCACTCAGTGAGTCATCTTTAGGATGCTTAAGGCGAATTCAAGAAGAAGGATTCACTACTCAGGAAGGCGGTACTCCCTGAGTAGGACTTAAGCCAAAGAAGAAGATGATGGTTCAGTGAGTGTTGGACAAGAACTCACTGAACCCCAGTCTCCTCAACAACATTAAGTGATTGAAGACTGAAGAGCTCAACGCCTGAAAGAAAGGCGGGAAGATCTGGGAAAAGTTTAAGATAAGATCAAATCTTATCTTGTCAGGAAGAAACTTTCCCTAAGACGGCTAAAAGTCATGGAGTGTCAGACCAACCACTCCTAAAGACTTTATAGTCCATTCCCATTGGTTCTTGGAAATTACAATTACTGTTGTAATTGTCAGACACGCTTGCTTCAACAAGTTGTAGTTTTTTAATCACTTTTACTCTTTTATACTTGTGTATAAATAGGTTCAAAAGGAGAGAAGTTGTGTGTGTTTTGTACATTGAAAGCCTTAGACTTTTGCAAAACAACTTCTCTCCTACAAAGAGTAACGTATCCCTGAGATAGCTCAGTGGGTCGAATTTGTTACCACTTAAGCATGGCTTGAGTTTAGATAGGAGACACCATACCTTGTCTATTCAATCCCAAGCGTTTGTTCCGCAAAACACTTGGGTAATAGATTCTTTGATTCATTTCTAATAAGAATTTAAACGTTGAAAAATACTTTGTGTTTTTACATTTACGTTTCATTAACTGATAGAAAGAATCATTACATTGTATTAGTCATAAACACAAATAGATTAACTTTCTAGTTAACTCTAAGCGTGTGAAGGGAACAACATTATGTCTCTAGATGTACGAGGGATGCTACTCAAGGATATGAATGTACGTTCATACTCTCGTCGCACGTGTGAAGACTCATCAATACTCAAATCTTTCATTACACACAACACATCTCACGGTAATGTATTCTTAGGACTAGCTAGCGGCAAATGTACGCTTTCTTAAAACCTTGACTGCTTTATGCCTATTTGCGATGTGCTTATGTGATTATGTGTTTGCTTGCTATATGCTTATGTGCTACTTGATAAATAAGTGTTAATAGTTATGATAGATAACCTTTAGAATTAGACCCTATGTCTAAATGCTTACCCTCCTTGGGTGACCGGATCTACACACACTCCTTGTGTTAGATAGATACTTTGAATAATGTTAGTCTAGCACGCGGAATTTACTAGCAAATACTCAGAAGAATTATTTGATGTGTTTTGTATGAACGAATGAAACAATGTATATATGAACAAGAGACAAATAATTAACTTCAATGATTCTATATTATTGATTCAATAATACGAGTGATCTCCTATCACTACGGTTTACAACCTTGAATCTTAACAAAACGATATATACAATCCGTGTCTTCTATTCATTAACCTAAGCAATCCTTTTATACACTAAGGATTCCTTTACAAGATAACTATCATCTATATTAATAAGATATACACAAAATCCTTTCTATACTTATCTTCTAATCGTTTACAAAAATTATAAGCAGTACTAACTATAATGTGTGAGTAGTACTAACTGACTTAGTACTGTCAGCCTTGTCTTCAATATCTTCCAACAATACCAACTTATATGCAACAGTTTCAACTGTTTACCTTAATTCCTAACAATCCTCCCCTAAACTTATGATTTCTGTGCAAATCACTAAGTTTCTTCAAATTAAGCTTTATCTCCTATGATGAGGGGGATTCTTCCAAATATCATCAAGTAATTCTCTTTGTCTGGGCTTTCTTTTGTTCAGCAATATCACAAATTTTTCTGATTAACATATCAGCCATGTCTGAATCTGCTTCAACCTCCAATTTTAAATGCACTAGAGTAACTAATACGGCTGTTCTTAGAGGATAGTCTTTCTCAACCAGCATATATATTTCTATCCCATCCTTGGTAGAAATTCTATGTACACCACATGTGTCAAAAAGCTTCCATGAGACATCCTTGATCACTGATTGAAATCTCCATATAGCTTCTCCACCATCTGGTTCATAAATACTCTTCAATTGAACCCATAGTTCTTTTTCTTTATCTTCTAAAGGATCTGCTACTTTGAACTTGTCTTGCACCAGCTTCCACAATTGATTTAGATCTTCCCCATCAAAACCTTTAAGTAAATCTTCAAACAGTTTGTACTTCTCAGTTCTTCCACCAATCCTCATGATTTCCCATCCTTTAAGTAAATCTTCAAACAGATTGTACTTCTCAGTTCTTCCACCAATCCTCATGATTTCCCATCCTTTCATTCTTCCTTCTGCGAATACCTTCCAGGCAATGATTGGATATTTTGCTTGTAAAGGTTTGAAGTTTATGGATTAAGAGACTATCACTATCATGTTCTTGATCTGTTCATCAGTCAATCCTTCTTCTCCTGACTTCAATTTCTTTGAAACATCAGCCTCTAGAACTTCTGGTTCTCTTTTCTTCCCTTTTGTGGTATCTCTTTCAACTAGTGTGTTCAGTCTAGCATAATCATCATAGTATGCTTCCTGAATTTCTCCATCTGATCTATCTTTAAAATAACTTGACTTCCAGCAAGCTTGATTCTTCAAGTAACTTTTCATAAAGCTGATTTGCTCCTTCTTGGTAGGCATTTTTGTCTTGTAACCAAACTTTTGTCTTTCTCTGATCTTCTCCATTAGATCATTCCAAGCTACTTCTCTGTTCTTAGATAGAATGAAACTTTTAAGCTTTTCTGTCTTCTCTTCTTCACTTAAGTTCTTATCTTTCAAAATAAGTGCTGCTTGAGCTCTCACAATTAAATCAGAATCCAACAAATATTGTAACTGTTCATTTAATTGTTCTTGATCAACCTCAGTATTTGAAGCTTCCTTTTCCAACCTTGTTCTATCCATAAACTCAGCTATATTCCTTACATCATCTGCAACCATCTTTCTTGCTAATTCTGCATCAAGATTTATCTGAGCTTGTTCTTCTGCTTGATCTTTTTCTTGAAGTTTCCTTGCAACTTCTTCATCAAACTCTAACTGTGCTTGAGTTTTTGGTTTTACTTTCTTGAGTCTTTCTTGTTCTTGTTCAGCTTCTTCAGGTGTCATTGGTTTCTTTCCCTTTGCTGATCTTTTTCTTTCATATTCTTCATCAGCAGTTTGTATGGTTTCTTGTTCTGTCTCAACCGTATGAACTGTTTCTTGTTCTATCTCAACCGTATGAACTGTTTCTTCATTCTGACCAGTTTCTTGAGCTTCTTGATCTTCAACATCCATATCAGCAACATTACCAGTATCCATACCAATTTGTTCACTAGCACCTTCATCATGCCTCCCCTGAACTTTTGATTTATCCCCCTTGCCTTTATCTGATTTCCTCCCCTGTTTGGGAGAATCACCATCATCATCATCATCTGAATAATCACCATCAGAAGAATCTTCATCCAGTATAGCTCTAGCTCTTTTCCTCTTTAGATGATCTTCCAGCTTCTTCACTCTTCGAGTCAACCTTGAGTAGACTTTGGCAAAATTTTCTTTATGACTTTTAAGATCCTCCTCCAAAGCTTCTACCTTGGCAGTTAACTTGGTACACAAATCCATCAATTCATTTTGTCTAGAACTGCCCTCATCACTTCTAACTGTGTGACCTGTTAGGAGCGGTGAATCATGGGGCAAGGATCCAGTTTCAACTCTAGTTTGACTAGGTTTAGACCTTCTCCTATAAGTTGTGATGGTTGGGGGTGTTTGGGTTATTTAAGGATTTTGATTGAGTGTGTGATGGGGATCAGATGGGTTTTCTGAACCTTCACTCAATTCAATTTGAAGCATTTCTGGAAAGAGAGGTACTACTACCCCTGAAAACAATCTACTTGCCATAGCCATGTTTTGAAAAACTTTTGATTGTAGGCTAGGTGTAGGAAAAGTTTCTGTTGGTTTCTTAAGCAAATTTTTTTTCTTATTCAAAAGAGTTTGAACAAATCTTGGATACATAAGAAACTTGGTTTTGCTGTTAACATTTGATGCCATACTCTCAAAAATAAATTTTGAAAAACTAAAGACCTTGTTAGTTGACAGACAAATAAGAGCAATATCAATATTGCTACTGAATTGCTCCCATGCTGTCTTTTTGGGACTTAAGCAATGTAAGAGAGTATGTATCAAAAATCTCCATTGTGGGGAGAAATATCCTTTTTGAAAAGTAAGTTTTTGGTTGGATGTGTCATACCCCATTCTTGAAAGTTGTTCAAAAATTTCAGTCTTAAGCATAGTGATGATACCATATGAATCTTACAGCTTAAGATGTCTCCTAAGTGCAGACTCGGTAACAAAAAAAAGTATGCCATCCACTTGATGAACTCAAATAAGTACATTTTATTACTATCATTTATCCTATTAATTTGACTTGTTTTACTATATTATGTATGAGGATTGATACTTAATCGTTTACTTTTGTAATTCTCAGGTAAAAACAAGCATTTGGTGAAACTTGGCGATTTTGGACTAATAATGGAGCAAAACGTACATAAAGTGGAAGTCTACTGACATGGACAAGATCAAGTCAATTCTGCTCCAGATGCGCCGCATCTCACTATCAACATGCGCCGCATCTCTATCAAGATATCACCAGATACGATCCAAGATACAAGAGGACATGCGCCGCATCTAATAAAGAGTTACGCCGCATCTTCTGGCGGTGTACGAATATTCCTGAATATTATAATCTTGGACCCCACGCGAAGTTAAGTACATGCGCCGCATCTACTTAAGTAGATGCGCCGCATCTTCCCTCAGACACAAACTATAAATACCCCGTAGACCAGACACATTAAAGAGTTCCACAGAGTTCGAAACCCTAACCGAAGTTCGGACAACAGAAGAGAAGGACGAATTCAGTCAAGAAGGCAGCACAAGACACACCCAAATCGAAGATACAAGAGCTGTAAGAAGGTGCTGTATGTATTTAATTCATTAAGTAGTTTTGTTTTATTGTTTTAGCAAACTTTAATTCATCAGGATTGGTGGCTTGTGTAATGTGACAACGGAAAGATTGCACTCCCTTTAATACTTGCTTTCCCATCAATTAAAGTTTATATGTTGATGTCTTTGGTTACTACTTATTAGTGCATTGACCACCTCTGTGTTTATCAGTGGCTTGCGGGCACCCGACTGCGGGACAAGGTGTGGCTCCCACGGTTGTTTCTAAATTGATCACTTAGGAATAACTTTTAGACATAAGTCGTCATTAAGGGTTTACTCGCCGATGAGAATAGGACCAACGAGAAAGGGTTAATTACATACACTTCATATAAAGCTATCAATAAAACAAGTGACAATCTACTTAATCATAAGGACAGCCCTCTTATTGTCTCAAGTATCTATCTGTGTACGTGTGTGCTACTTGCTGATTCGTGCCTATTTGTTTATTTTATTATTTAATTGCAAACAAAACTGTGCCAGTCTCTCAGGCTGAAACCCCCTTGCGTTAGGATATTAAAATACTGATTAGATTAACGAGATTATACGTTCCACTCTTAGTGATCGACACTCTACTTACCATTATCTTCATACTGACCGGGTACACTGCTCGTTAAGTGTGTGTGTTATTGATAAGTCGGCTAAATATAAATTTAAAACTTGAGTAGGCATTAAAACTGCTAAACCGCAACGACACATCACGCGCATCGACCTTCTGTGACCCAAAAAAGTTTTTGGCGCCGCTGCCGGGGAGTGAGTTTTTATTTTATTTTATTTTTAGTGGTTAATTAGTTTTTAGTATTTTTATTTTTTGTTTGGTCTACTGTTGTTCTTCTTGGTTGTTTTGTTTTTCAGGAAATCATGGTGATCGAGAAAAACATTAATGAACTGACCATGGAAGAATATTTCCAATATGCAAGATACGATGAAGAAAAGTGGTACACAAAATCCAGGAGAGAAACCAAGTTTGAATTAAAAGGGCACTTTCTAAAGGAGCTACGCGATAATGCTTTCAGTGGTGCAGAAAATGAGGATGCTAATGAGCATGTTGAAAAAGTGGTCGAGATCGTTGATTTGTTTCATACACCTCATGAAGGGAAAGACCATATAATGTTACGAGTATTCCCGATTTCACTCACTGGACAAGCATATCGATGGATTAAAACTATTCCTGCTAGAAGCATCACTACATGGGCCGATCTGAAGGCTAAATTTTTGAACAAGTATCATCCTCCATTAATGACTGCAAAGAAGGTTCAAGAAATCAACAACTTTAAGCAAAGACCGGAAGAAACGCTTTATTTGGCGTGGGACAGGTTTAAAGAATTACTTTTTAAATGTCCTCAACATTATTTAACTGACATGCAGGTTGTGATTGCCTTCTATATGGGTTTGGATGTGGCTACTCGGATGATTTTAGATTCTCAGAGTTTTATACCTAAAATGAATGCTAAAGACGCCTTAACCGCTATACATGAAAGAGCTGACCACTGTTTAAGGTGGTATGATGGGGCATTCAAAAGACATACAGGTAATGATGATTCTGAAATTTTAGCTACAATTACTGTTCAAATAGATAACCTTGGCAGGGAAATAAATAAGATGTATGAAAGGATATATACCATCGATAATCGCTACAAGGGATGCAATGGACCTCACTCACCTTACCCACCAACTCCACCACCACAAAAAGAGATCTATGACTTCAAAGAAGCCGTTACTAAATTTATAAAAGATGGTGAACTATCAAGAAAAGAGTTGGTAGACACAAGTTATCATGAAGCACTTAAAGAGCACAATAAAAATACTACGGATTCAATACATCGTATTGAAGAACATTGCCGTAATATTATAAGCATACTTAGTGTCACAACAAAAGAAAAGAGTATGGTGGAAGGATGTAATGAGATTGATGCTATTATACGTGATAATGTACAACCACAACATGATGAGATAAGTAATTCCGGAGTTAAGCATGATGACAAGGAAACAATAGATAACCTTCTTGTGGATTCTCAGGAAGAAAATAGGAATTCAGATCTCACGGACTCAGAAAGGCTAAACAGGTTTCGGGCTAACCAACATAAACCTGTCCCTTTTCCTAGGCCAAAACCGGAGGTACAATATCAATGGGAAAAAAATGGAAGAACTTACTTTAGCAATATTCCACCATCCGTCCCTTTTCCTGAATGCTTTAAGGTAAGTGAACCATATATCCCACCCGGCCCTTTCCCTGGACGAATAAAGAGTGGATGCATACCCATTCCTTTCACTGGACGACCGAAGGTGGAAAACAAAAAGAAGCCATACAAGAAGAAAATAAAGAAGATGAAAGCTAGGAATCAACGGATAAAAGAATCAAAAACACAAGCTCATGTGGAATCTACGACACAAATAGGTAACACCCTTGATTCTCCTTTTATTTTTACTAATGACATTGTTAGTGTTTCTAAACAGGTTGCAAAGCCGAATGACGATGTGGTGGAATCTATTACCTTACAACCTATCATAGACATCACACCACACGATGACACACAACTAGCACCTGTTAATGTTATCCACCAAATTTTGGTTGAACCTACAAAAGAATTAGATGATGAGTTCTTGGATAACACCATGGTTGAAGAGCAAGAAACTTTCGAATCTACATGGAAAGAAGAGGAGCTCGAAACGATACTCGCCATAGACTCTTTCACATCTTGTACAGAAGCTGAGGGACGCCTAACTACTGACAAGATAAATGAAGAACAATTAATGCACCCTCAATATATTAGTCTCTCATGTGGAATATCCAAGACATCTAATTTATCAACCAAATCCGGAAAGATAATGAGTGGAGATCACTACCCACTAAGGTACCATTTTTATTTGACATATCTTTCTACTATAGCAAATTTACACTCTTATAGTGTTTATTGCTATTTTCACCCGCACTTGATTCCAAGTGGGGGGACGTACACCCTATTACCTAGTAAATAAGGGTGGAGTCAGGCTCGTGACTCGAACAAAAACAAGCGCTTCGTGGGAGGCAACCCATGCTTGTCTTTTATTTTCTTTTTAGTTTATTTTATTTTCTTGTGTTTGTTTTTATTTGTTTTTTCTGCATGACTGCTGTCGCTGTATTCTGCTGATACAAACGATACGGCGCATCTGTATTCTAGATGCGGCGTATGGCGTTTTAATTTTATATACAGCGCATTTAATAATTCGAGTACGGCGCATCTATCCCCTAGATACGACGTATTCTGTTTTTAATCAGAAAATTTTTAAACCATAACCGACATACGACGCATCTGTTGTATAGATACGGCGTATCTAATTATTTTTTAAAAAACAGACTTCGAATTAATAAAATAAGAAGCGACGCATCAATTTCTATCGATACGGCGTATTATCCCATTGCATGCAGTTTAATATTTCCTACAGGTTGTTGATGCGGCGTATCCAATATTCCATGGATACGGCGCATCGACACTCTGACCTGTAATATTTCGTAGTTTTAATTTTTCTAACCAATGATTAACGAGATGTTTTCGAGTCTATTTTTCTGTGGTCTCTATATTTTTACAGGTCTGGACGATTGAAGATTTTGATGAACTCCCACATTTTATATGCTCGCATTCTTACATGGAGGATCATATCGAGCAAATCTCAGGGGAGTTTTCCGTTCTAATTCTTTTAATTTCCTGTTTTTAATTTCAAATTAAACAACGAGGACGTTGTTTATCTTAAGTGGGGGGATGGAGAATTAGAACGTTTACTTGTCATTATTTTTCAAAAATATGCTTTAATCTATGCTTAATTATCAAAATTTAATTTTTTTTTTTTAGCATGTTTTTGTTTAATCTAAGTTGCATAGCTGCACACATAACCTTATTTTTAAAAATTGTGAACTTATCAAAATTCACAAATCTATGAGTGTGCCGGTGACTTGTAAACTTTAGAACTTGGCTTGTATACTATTCGAGACCACCATAATAAGTATTATTTTATATAATTGGAATGACTTGTTTAAATTAGTAAATTTCTAGGATTACACCCAAATAGCCTTATATGTTTTGTGTTATTAGCTAACTACACTGGTTAGTTAACCCCCGTATAAACCCTTTGTTACTCTCATTTTTAGAGTAAGATACCCTTAGAAAAACACTCAGAGCCATTCCTTTCGTTTCTTACACCTATGTTTAAAATGTTTCGTTACACCCTTAAACCTTAGCCTACCCTGTAGATTAGAATCCGTGGTTGGTTAATTGCTATAGGCAAAGTGTGTTTCCTTACATTACCTGTGTTCGTGTGCGTAATTCATTATATATGGTTAGGTCGGGAAATTGCACAATGCAATTGGAGTGAAAGTAAATATTGTATATTTTAGAGTTTATTTTTCGTGTGTTTACTACTTTCACTATTTACCATTATTTCTGAAGTTATGAAAAGTATGGAAAAATTATCCGGAAAGAAAGTTATAGTGATGTGGTGAAATTTTACACATCTATGTTTATGTTTCAAGTTAAAAAAAAAAAAAAAAAAAAAAAAAAAAAAAAAAAAAAAAAAAAAAAAAAAAAAAAAAAAAAAAAAAATCGAAAAAAAAAAAAAAAAAAAGAAAGAAAAAGTGTTGGAGGTTTATTTTAAGCCAACAATGTAGAGTTATGTAAGTGGTTCATATGGCCACTATTTGTTGTATTATATCTATGGATTGAATGGGAATTGGCAGTTATGGGAATGCCAATTAAGGATTATTCTTTGATTAAGATCTTGTTGAGTATAATTCGTGTCTACCTAAAGCGTGTGTTTCAAGTGTTAAAGCGTGAGTTATTCAATGATATGAGTCTTATTCATGGGATGGTTGGGATAGTGATTAACCACACTTAGGATTTTAATTTATTTGTTTTGTTTATTTTTATTTTACACCAATTTATATCCTAAATGTTATCCATACCCTGTATTGTTCTTTATCCAACCAAACCTTTGATTTATTGAGATTAGGGATTTGAGCAATCTTAAGTATCGTAGTCGTGGATTCGGCTATGTATTTATGATTTTGTCGCCCTTTTTGATATATTATTATTGGTGAAGTTTGGACCTATCTTTAGCCTATTCGAGTTAAGGATTTGAGCAATTGCAAGTATCGTGTTCGTGGATTCGATCATGTATTTGTGATTTTGTCGCCTTTTCTGGAATTTGAGATCGATAGTGTAAATAAGAATAATTAACCCTTAAGCCTAAAAACCCTTTTTACCGCTTTAGACTTGTTATTCCTTAGCTTTAGTGGTGGAGATGTGTATACTTGCCAAGCCTATGATAGAATATTCGTCGCGACTGGACAGTTAAACGATTAGATTTGCTTTTATCGACTTATTTTATTTTACTTCTAATTCGTTAAGTGTTTAGTTGTGTGATTACGAAATAAACGAATACATGCTTAAATATAAAAATAAATCCTAACTTCTTTTAGGATACATTTTCATGAGATTTAATCTAAGGTTTACTTGGGGACAAGTAAAGTTCAAGTGGGGGGATATTTGATGAACTCAAATAAGTACATTTTATTACTATCATTTATCCTATTAATTTGACTTGTTTTACTATATTATGTATGAGGATTGATACTTAATCGTTTACTTTTGTAATTCTCAGGTAAAAACAAGCATTTGGTGAAACTTGGCGATTTTGGACTAATAATGGAGCAAAACGTACATAAAGTGGAAGTCTACTGACATGGACAAGATCAAGTCAATTCTGCTCCAGATGCGCCGCATCTCACTATCAACATGCGCCGCATCTCTATCAAGATATCACCAGATACGATCCAAGATACAAGAGGACATGCGCCGCATCTAATAAAGAGTTACGCCGCATCTTCTGGCGGTGTACGAATATTCCTGAATATTATAATCTTGGACCCCACGCGAAGTTAAGTACATGCGCCGCATCTACTTAAGTAGATGCGCCGCATCTTCCCTCAGACACAAACTATAAATACCCCGTAGACCAGACACATTAAAGAGTTCCACAGAGTTCGAAACCCTAACCGAAGTTCGGACAACAGAAGAGAAGGACGAATTCAGTCAAGAAGGCAGCACAAGACACACCCAAATCGAAGATACAAGAGCTGTAAGAAGGTGCTGTATGTATTTAATTCATTAAGTAGTTTTGTTTTATTGTTTTAGCAAACTTTAATTCATCAGGATTGGTGGCTTGTGTAATGTGACAACGGAAAGATTGCACTCCCTTTAATACTTGCTTTCCCATCAATTAAAGTTTATATGTTGATGTCTTTGGTTACTACTTATTAGTGCATTGACCACCTCTGTGTTTATTAGTGGCTTGCGGGCACCCGACTGCGGGACAAGGTGTGGCTCCCACGGTTGTTTCTAAATTGATCACTTAGGAATAACTTTTAGACATAAGTCGTCATTAAGGGTTTACTCGCCGATGAGAATAGGACCAACGAGAAAGGGTTAATTACATACACTTCATATAAAGCTATCAATAAAACAAGTGACAATCTACTTAATCATAAGGACAGCCCTCTTATTGTCTCAAGTATCTATCTGTGTACGTGTGTGCTACTTGCTGATTCGTGCCTATTTGTTTATTTTATTATTTAATTGCAAACAAAACTGTGCCAGTCTCTCAGGCTGAAACCCCCTTGCGTTAGGATATTAAAATACTGATTAGATTAACGAGATTATACGTTCCACTCTTAGTGATCGACACTCTACTTACCATTATCTTCATACTGACCGGGTACACTGCTCGTTAAGTGTGTGTGTTATTGATAAGTCGGCTAAATATAAATTTAAAACTTGAGTAGGCATTAAAACTGCTAAACCGCAACGACACATCACGCGCATCACCATCCACTTCAGAATGGATTTCTAAGTCTCCATCTTCACTAGTCAAGACAGTTGCATTCTGCCAGAACTGTGTGATGTACGAGACATAAAGAGTAGGAGAGACAATTAAAGCATACCTTATGTGAGAGTGGTTTAGAAAATCCACAATCTCATAAAATCTCGGTCCATCTCCTTCCTCTGTTTTCTCAAGAAAAGCGACTTGATTGTGTGTCTTGACAAAATCCAAATTAGCCATGATATTCTTAGTAAAGTTTGATTTTAACTGTGGTGAATAATGAAGATTTAGGTTAGAAAGTAGAAGATGAATGTTAGATGAGATATTATTGAGAGAATTAGGATTTTTAATGTGACCGACTTAAAGAATATGGTAACTTTTATTTTAGAATATAATAGAATAAAAGTTAAAATATCTTGAAGAGGATCCCTCGAAAATCATAATTCAATCAGTAAAAATCGCAACAAACCGCCAACGACTAGTTTTTAACCAAAAATTAATTACTGGCACATCAGTTATAACGGCTAGTTCAGCAGTACTAAGTTTACACTAGCAGTATAAACTTTGCACTAGCAGCACAAACCTTTATCAAAATTTTCAAAGAATAGTATGAACTTATAGTGATTTCAAAAACATTATAACACACATATAGTTTTTAGCAAACTATCAGCTATCAACGGATTTGATATGTCTTTACCAATAGTCGTTTGCTTTGGACTAGCCAACTCTTCATTGTTAGATATGGTGAGTTGATAACCATACAATTTTTGGTAAATTGCCAACCATTAACGGATTTGATTAGTCTTTACCAGAAACCGTTTGCTCTGGACTAGTTGGTTCTTATGTGGGTTAGACATGGTGAACCAATAACCATTTGTTGTATGCACAGATAACACACTGAGCTCCAAATCACCATAAAGTCCAAAACACAAAGCATTTGTAATTCCTTGGTACTTATAATCCAATCCTGCAATTGTTAGTCCAAAAAAAACAAAGAAACAATTGCAAAGCACTTGTCTCACAACAATATAAGCATATGACTAACATTGCACTTAAAAGAAAAATTAATTCCTTTGATGTACCCAAGCCATTACAGACTTAGGCTTTCCTCTTGCATCAACATAATTAAACCTTTTTAAAACAGATGGAGTACCATTGGATTGAAGTGGTCTCCAAACCCATGATGCAGATGCATTAATACCATTACCCATATTTCCCTTAGCAGTGTTTTTAAAACTTCCATTGTTAACTGCTTGCCTAGCAGTATGAGCTGCTGGGTTTGCAATTGTAACTTTAGGTTTCGAAAATTGTTTATTTATCGCTGCATTGTTTTGAAATGGTTTTTTAACAGTTGTTGGTGCTGATTTGAAAAGAGTTTTTGCACCATGAACTGTTTGTCTAGGGTAAAAAAGGTCTATTTGGTCTGACAGTATGAACTGCTGGTATAGCAGTATTAATTGTTTGTCTAACAGTATTAACTGTTCTTAGTCCAGACCTTAACAGAACTGATCTAGGTATCATTCTAGCATTTGTAGGGTGAGTGGGAGGTCTTATTGAGTTCACCCTAGGGGTTGAATACCTAGTTACCCTTTTGTTGCAATAAAATGCCAGATGGTCAAAGCTACCACATGTGAAACAAGCTTTCCTATAACAGACAAAGTCATCACCTAGTTGGTGAGACTTGAGGTTGTTCCAATTCCTTTGGTTACCTCTTGGCTTGTTTGTGGTTCTATACATTTTTGCATACCTAACTGTTGGTCTAAAAGGTTTTGCATTAGCTCTAGGCCTAACAGTCTCAGTCTTAACCATCTTTTGGAACTTTTGGTTCCTCAATCTTAACACTAACAGGCTTAACCTCAGCCTGATCACTCTCATCATCAGAAGTAGTCCAATCCTCTATGGTTGGAGCATCTGATTCCTTACTTGAGGACCTATCAGAGGACACCTTGTCCTCAGACAGTGATTTATCACTAGCACTCTCATACACAGGTTTATCAACTACATTTTCCTTAGGTTGAGAACCATATTTAAGCTCAGGTAGTTGAAATTTTGGTAGTCCTGTGTGTTCTAGATCAATGCCTGGAGGTGTTGGAATTCCCCTATAAGGAGGTGGAACTGACTTATAACCTAGGCCTGACCTAGCTTTATTGAGAATTTGACACTCAATTATCTTTTGAACTCCTTTTGATGTGTATTCTAGTGTGTCCACACTCATTTGAATGTTTTCCTTGGCTTTCTTAACCTGTTCCAGTTCATGTTTCAACACACTAATTTCATTTTCCCTAAACATCAAATCTCTCTTAAGTACAGCTACAGTATCACTAAAAGTAGACTCATTTTCCTTATAGTGAACTATCTGTTCTTCTAATACAGCCAAACCTCTCTTATGATTTGCTAAATTAAAAGCAGTCTGGTTTAGCTCTATTATCTGATTTTCATACTGTTTTCTAAGTGTTTCTAATTCTTTTAAAGCATCACATGATTTAGAACATTTAGAAACTTGTACCTCAGAGTCTGAGAAAGCCATAAGTGACATCTTTGTTGGTGCTTCTGCTTCCTCCTCTGCAATGTAGCTCCAATCAAACCCTAAGCCATCAATGGCAACCATAGCCTTTGAGCTTGAGTCTATAACTTCCACAACCCTTGATTTGCTTCTAAATCCTCTGCTCTTGCCATCTTGTTGTCTTGGCATTCTGCACTCTCTTGAATAATGACCTTTCTTGTGGCAATTGAAACACTCAATCTTTGACTTGTCATACCCAGCAACATCATTGCTGTTTATGATTATCTTCTTGCCAGTCTTCTTCAAGAATTTTCTAGCTCTCAAGCTGAGAAGAGAGAGCTGCCACTTGATATCCATCTCTTCAATGTTATCTTCATCAATCTCTTGAAGATCTCCATGAGTCAACATAGTACCATTGTGCTATGTAGTAAGGAAAGCACAATAAGTGTCTTCATTCAAAAGTCCATTAGTACTGCTAACAGTACCACTGTTAGAGTTAGCAGTACCAACAGCTCCAGCAACTTGAACTTCTTCTTCTGGATTAGAGGTACTAGGAGTTGACACAAAGGAAAATTTCCAGAACTTGAGCTTGAACTTGATCCAGCAGACTTCTTCACTTCATGTTCTACTATCTTGAAGTTGCTATAGAGATCCATCAGACTCATAGAATCAATGTATGGCTTATTCTTCCAGACAACCACATGCATAGCCCATTCTGATGGTAGATTCCTTAGGAATTTTGATTTGAGATCTTCCTGAGGCATCTCAATTCCTAGAACAGCAAGTTGGCTCACTAGCTTCTGAAGCCTATTAAACATATGATCTAGTAACTCATTGCTTGTTGCTTTGAAGTTCTCAAACTGTTGCTTGAGAAGGGTCTTCTGAGTTTTCTTGGTGACTTCATTCCCACCATACCTTGCAACAATAGCTTCAAAAAGAGTTTTAGAACACTTGTATTTACTGAAGTTCAGTAATTGATCATTGGGGATTGTCATCAGCAGCATGCTCCTTGCTTTAACCTCATTCTTGTGCTGAGCCTTCTCTTCAGTAGTCAATGGCTTGGTCTGCACCTTTGTTTCAGAGACACCCTCAACAACAGTTGTTGTAGTTGTGGGCTTAAAAGAATTTCCATCTTCTATTATCTCCCATAACGTATAATCCTGCACTTGAAAGAATTGTTCAACTCTTAGTCTCCACATATTGAACTCATTGGGTTTAAGCATTGGTAGCTTAGCAGCAATATTGGTTTGACTTATTGTTGTCTCCATGTCCATCTTCTTCTTAAACAAATTCGTCTGGATCTTCTAAATCAAAGTATCAGTAACCTGGCTCTGATACCACTTGACCGGATCTACACACACTCCTTGTGTTAGATAGATACTTTGAATAATGTTAGTCTAGCACGCGGAATTTACTAGCAAACACTCAGAAGATTTATTTGATGTGTTTTGTATGAACGAATGATATATGAACAAGAGACAAATAATTAACTTCAATGATTCAATATTATTGATTCAATAATACGAGTGATCTCCTATCACTAGGGTTTACAACCTTGAATCTTAACAAAACGATATATACAATCCGTGTCTTCTATTCATTAACCTAAGCAATCGTTTTATACACTAAGGATTCCTTTACAAGATAACTATCATCTATATTAATAAGATATACACAAAATCATTTCTATACTTATCTTCTAATCGTTTACAAAAATTATAAGCAGTACTAACTATAATGTGTGAGCAGTAATAACTAACTTAGTACTGTCAGCCTTGTCTTCAATATCTTCCAGCAGTACCAACTTATATGCAGCAGTTTCAACTGTTTACCTTAATTCCTAACATTGGGATTCAAGTGAATATTTGAAAATAATGGTCTTACCACAACCATTATCAATATCCAACTTCTTACGTCTATCAATCACTATGGATGACGCACACTTTTAACGTCCTCGACATTTCTTCTCCTCTCTATTTCTCGTCTACGACTTTCTCTTGTCTCTTCTCGCCATAGACATGATTGACTTCTAGCCTACCCGATGCAAGTCTCGCATTTGATCCTCATCTCATCTACATCTATTCTATTTCTTCTGTCTCGACTCTATTCCTACTCCACATTCAGCGTGTCGTCAACCTCCTTACTTAAAATGAATCTCTTCTACTTCTTTTGTCTCGATTCTTATCAATACCCATTCCTCTAGACTACTCGTGCTTATTGTGTCTCTTCCGTGTCTAGATTTCTATATTCTCGTTTTTTTAAAGTCCTCAACAAAACACCCTTTCTAAAAACTAAAATAGGAAAACCTGTCAAAATTTTCTATCTCTCAATTACCCTCACTGGCGACGGTCCTCCAATAGGAGACGGTCCCGTCGACGGTTCCTTATAATTAAAGGACCGTCCAGTGTTTTCAGGGGCAACTCGTTTTCCTTTGTCATTTTCAGAAGAACAAAACCAAATACCCTTCATTAGTGCAGAAACGATGAAAACAATCCAAATCACTCAAACCCTAAATTACTTCACTCAAACTAAAATTAAAGGTTTCAAATTCAAGAATCATCAATACATCATTTCTCTTAGTCATCTATTGTAAGTCATTCCATCAAATTTGTCTATAATTCAATTCTAGGGTTTACTAGAACATGAAATTAAAATTGGGGATTTTTAACTTTTCATATAACTGTTTGAAATTTGCAACAAAACTTAACAATGAACACCCCTTGTAACTCACCTAGATGAAAGAATTTTCCAAATAAGTGAATTTTGAAATGTGTCAAAAATGTGATAATCCCCAATTCGATTAGGTGTCGATAATCATGTTTAGAAACAAAACAAAGATGTAATCATGCATTGTTAATACATATAAAAAACGTTTTCACAACCATGCATCAACAAGGGACGAATTTTTGCTAAATGTTGGATGTCAAATAAAATTAAACTAAATTTTATTTCGATTGAGTTTAAAATCGAGGTTCTAAAACATGTACACACTAAGGAAATGTTTATTATGTTAATCCTATGCTATTTTTCGTGTAGGTGTACAAATACCACACACATATGACATTGATTATATCCTAACCCACATCTACATTCCAAAATTTTCATTAGAACCATACCTACCATCTGACTTTATCCAAAACCTCATAAATCTTGAGATTGGTCACATTCATGAGGGTCGAACTATCGATCCTTCATATGTAGATCATGAACGCATTAACAGAGTCTTCCAAACAATTATTTTTTATTTTCAACTCACTATTAATGAAAAAATATGTCCTCGTTTCATGTTGGAATTCTTCAGCAGAGTCAAAGTCAAACGTAACCCAAACCTGTCTTTATCCCTTAGGTTTTGGATAGGTAACTACAAATTCCGTTTGTCTCTTGAGTAATTCGCTCAAATTCTTGGACTTCCAAATCGTGGGCAATGTGTCTACACGAAAGATCCTGAGCTCGACACCCTACTCGTCCATCGAGAAAGGGATGGTCCGTATCGCTCATATGTTCCTCCTTCTACTAAGCTAATTGAGTCACTCTGTAATTCGTCTAATATCCTTAATCCCAAAAGAATTCGTATGACTGAACTTCGCCAAACTCTTCTACCTATGGCGATCATCTTACGAGAAAATGTCTTTTGTCTAATAAGGGATCGTGAGTATGTACCAGCATGTTGTGCTCACATGCTTTACTGCATTCTCACTAGACAACTGTACAATCTCGCATACTTCTTCGCTAAACGAATAATGCAACTCAAGGACAGTAACGATAAGTTAATGCCCTATGGGATGCTTCTTGCCCGTCTCTATAACTACTTCATGAGGTCATATCCACACCTTCTAGGTCCTCAATATCTCCTCTTTAATCGAGTCATGGAACCTATAACTGAGTCATGTATATCATCATCTCTTAACCCTGAAAGATTACCTATTGATGATATACTAGATGAGGAATTAAGTATGTATCGTGAGAGACGCATCAGGGGAGACTGAGGCCAATGGACCAAGATGAATGAAGACATCTTTAATATCTAGTCATTTCTTATGCTTTTATAGTATATTCAAACTTATGTAGTTTCCATTATGACTAGACATTTGTAGTCTTGGTATGCATGCTTCTTATTTGTCTTAGTGAATTGCTAACTATTTGATGTTGATACCTTGAATGTGCGTAATGTGATAACATGCTAATTGTCTCCTTCTTAGATTGCATGATTACTTTCTAATGTTTCCTTATGTATGCCTCTTAATTGCACATTTGATAGCTATGTATGATTCTGCAGAAATCTAGTTGTTAGATAGCTAGACAGTTACAGGTTGCAGAAATGAAAAACTGGTGGAAATCTGGCATCCTACTGCCGACGGTCTCCCAAACCATAATAAAGGACCGTCCGATATTTAACGGACCGTCCATCATAGGTCACGGATTTTGCACTGTTTTCTTCCTCTCTGCAATCCTAACCCTATTACATGTTTATCACCACCATTTCCATGTTTAGTTAAACAAATTTATGTGCTTAAATATTCCTAATGCATGCTTTGCCAAAACCATAATCATTCTTGATTATTTAAACCCCTCTTCTCCTCTTCTTCATCTTCATCCTTACCATTTTTCATCTCTTCTTCATCTCCTACAATGGCATCTTCTTCTACCTCCTTGCCAGTCTCAAACAAAAGGCCAAAAATCACCATCATACCACCACAAACAAACTTCATTGACCTCACTCTAGATGACACTACTCCATCTCTAAAATCTCTACCATCATCTACTCAAGTTCCAAGTGCTCCACTTAAAACACCCTCAACCAAAGGCACTTCTTCTTCATCTTCAAGGCCAAACTCTTCCTCATTCATTAAGAACCTATCACCTTTGCTCATTCACTCTAGCTCCACTGCTTACACACCATTCATGAGCAATCTTTCACCCTCTCTTACCACCTCACCAAATGGGCCATTGGACTACACTCCATCGACTCCACCACTATCTCCAATCATGGGACATCCTCTTCCATACAACTTTGTGAACAACCACTCCATTGGTTGTGCATGTTGCTATCATAACTTCCATCTCATCTCATCTCTAAGAGATGAACTCCACTTCATGTTTGGCCACATTGAGTATCTTCTTTCTCAACCTAATGTGCAACCAACTCCTCTTGCAACCATGCCACCTTCGGCTCCACCATTTTCTCCACCATCTTACTCTCCACCTTTCAACTAAGCATCTCCTTATGATTAGTTGAAATAATCAAGAGGGTTATCTTTTGGGCCAAGCATGTTCTAAGAAGTTAGGTGTTTCTAGAAATAGTTTGTAGTATGTGTAATCCTTATGTGATATATGTTTCCTTTTAATCATGTATGCTTATGATGAATGAATGTTGCATGATTAGTGAAATCCATGCTATTATGTTATGATACTTGTGATGGTTGTCTTTTTAAAATGTGTAAAATTAACCAAACTTAAGATGGGAAATTGCTAAAATCACAACACATCTATTCAAAACACGCCCACTGGCGGCGGTCCCATAAACCTTGGACGGTCCCCAATATTTACGGGACCGTCGTTATATATCCAGGACCGTCCCCAGTCAGGCATTAAAATATGCTTTCTTCTCTTCTCTGCATGCTCTGTATTATCTGATCTATCTAATTTCACATCATTTCTTCTTCTCCTATCTCCTTCTATCTATCTTAATTCTCTTCTCAACCCCTCTAATTCTTCTATATATATATGTGTATGTGCATCGTACTCTAACTTGTTTTTGTAGCACAACACCATAGCTCGATTCCCCGGTGCCCTCATCTAGGGGGAGCACTAAGCTAGGGGAGCATTAATACCGTCGATTTCTTTCTTTTCTACACATCGACGAAGCCTTTTTGATTTTACAAAAAGGGATAGAAGTAAACGTAAACTCATTAAAAATTTATTACCACATAATTTTACCTAAAATGAGTTTATATTTTGTAATCATCAAAAAGGGGGAGATTGTTAATATAAATAATGTCAAAAATATTATTTGCATTATTCGGTCTCTATACATTTTGATAATCACAAAATATAAAAATACGTTATGTAAAGTTACGTTTAATAAGTTTTTAATCGAGAAAACTCGTTTCGACAGCGTATCAACTACAACTTCACTTCAGGTATGAACAAACATTATACCGACATTAGTAAAGTGATCAAAGAATTTATTTTCTCAAAACCTCACATTTTTATGTGACAAAACATTTTTACAAAAGTATTTTTGTAATTAAAAAGAAATGTTTTATTAAAGAAAATAAATTTGAAATTCAAATCTTGTAACAGCTATATTTCCCGCCTAAATCAGATAAGTTTTTCACCAGATAAACTTTTACCACATTAGGACAAAAATGGGAGCATCTGTCGAACGGTCCCGTAAACAGGCGGCGGTCCCTTAGTGAAAAAGGACCGTCGAAGGTTTAAGGGACCGTCCCCCGCTCCTCCTGGTGCCTATAAATACTGAACTGTGTCACTCAGAAAAATAACCCTCTTTGCACGAAAACTTTCTGTTCTTTCCTTCTTCCTTCTTTGATCACTATAATGCGTCGATATGTGTTTATAAGTGATTCTCTCATCCTCTATATCAAAGTGCAAGAGAAGAACACTCGAAGTCGTCAAGAATCGAAGTGTTAATTCACACACAAACGTAACAAGTGTTACGATTCTCTTCTTCCTCCAACTCTCTCTCATTTGTACATATTGTAAGATTGTATATCCGACTTGTGTGAGTCGTGATTAGGTGTGTTAGGGTGTATTCGTACAAAGGTGAAAGTTCGTGTAGTGATGTATCTAGATTAGGACTCTGTGTTAGTTCGTGTGTCATTGTGTTAAGATTAGGACTTAGTGTAGTCCTTGTGTGAAGATTAGGACTTAGTGAAGTTCGTGTGTGAAGGTTTGTATCGGGTGAAGATTCAAGTCAACGGGGTGATCGTTCGTGTGAAGAATTGGACGGGATGATCGTCCGTGTAAAGACTTGGATCGTATGTAGATCCAAGTGGACAAGAGTGCTTATTCGTTAGGCCACATGGGCGTTTGTGTAGATTGGTTCTAGCTAGGATTAGGACTCGACATTCCGCTTAGTGTCGTTAAACTTGGTGCAAGCTTTGTGTACGGTTTGCTCCGCCAGAAGGGAGTGTGTTGACATAGTGATTGTGAACTCTCGAGTGTGGTACTCGGGGAGTGGAGTAGGGCGAAGAGTGAGCTTCGTGCCGAACCACTATAAATCTCGGCGTCTCCGTGTTGTTGTATTTGATGAAGCGAAAAGTATACCGCTGTTAGGGGGTCATTTAAGCCCTAAATCGTATTTATTTGATCAAATATTGCCCTAAATCGTTCCTTTTGTCATTTTAGGTACTTTGGAGAAGAAATCTGGAAAAAGAAGCATTTTGGTCATTTTTGGAGCATAAAAGTGAAGAAAACGACAAAGTCTCTAAATCTGCTGGAATATTACCTGTGACGGCGTCAAGCTCTAGTGTGACGCCGTCAATCCTTGATAAGCCAGAGAGGATTTTGGAAGATTAAAGGGGGACGGCGTCAAGAAGGCCATCAAGAAACCTTAACCGCGGCGAAGTGACGGCGTCAGGACTCAACCTGACGACATCAGAAGCCATTGAGTGACGACGTCAGAATGACAACTTGCACAAGAAGAAACCCTAGTAAAACCGTCACATGCTGATCAAGACAATCACAACTTACGCGCGGAGTAGCTGTCACTGTTTTGGCCATAAAATCTTCATACGAACTCGGATTTGGGTGATTCAAAAGGCCACGCGAAGAGGACAAAAAGATCTACAAGTTGATGAAAATGGGAAGTTGACGCCGTCACTTGTACGAGCTGACGCCGTCAAGCCTTTCCGACAGAAATATTGCCTATAAATACAACATCATAACTTCACTTTTTGTAAGCCCTAAACCCTAAGTCCGATTCTTGGGTTTAGGTAGGTGTTTTTCCAGCAACTTAGAAGGTCTTAATCACTCCATAAACATCTTGTAATGGTGTGTTGATTCTATCTTAATTATATCTTCCATTATTATTGTTGCTTGTTCTTCATTGATTATGTTTTACTAAATCACCTAGTGTTTACCTATGATTGTGTGAAACTTGTGTATAACTAATTAGATCTTATTGATTTCTTGTTGATGTGTGTGTCCATCTCCATTAATTAGGGCGTGACAACTTCAATAGATCTAGTTGGTTTAGTTTATAATTCTTGCTTCCTATTGTTTCTTGTTTTGATTGGGTGATATCGATGTTAGGCTTAAGAAAACTGGCCAACCTCCTATATGGTAACGTGCTTGAACGTCTTAAGAAACATGAACCAAGGTGTACTAAGGTTAATTGGTTGTATTTAATGCATAAGCGAATTCTAGTGATCCCATGTTAGGAGCTTCCTAGCCGGCTCGACATAGGAGTGAAGTAGGAGCTTATAGAGTTGGGGAAGATCGTACACACCCCCACGATTGGTATTAAGGAATACAACCCGTCAATTAAAACAAGGTGTGACAATTCAATAGGTAGAATTGGATAGCTAGCAAGGAGTAACATATCATAGGTAGACATGCTTCACTTCCCTTGTAGAACCCTAGTTTACTTTCCTGCACATTAGTTTAATTAGTAGCTTTTGGATTAGTTGATTAGCAACTAATTCCGCCCACTCCTTCAAACCAGAGATTTTACTTGCTTTTCATAAAATATAAAAATACAAAAAGAATCATCCCTCACCTCTAGACCTAGTAGATAAATTTCAATCCTAACGAACACTATTCTTTGAGTTGAACGATCAATCCCCCGGTACTTGCCACTTCACTATACTACATCGGTCAGGTACACTGCCTGGTGGGGATTGCAAACTTCTCAAGATCCCTTGAGAGGTAAAACCTGTTGTAAGGTCGCAAAACCACGCATCAAGTTTTTGGCGCCGCAGCCCGAGGAGTAGTTATTGCTTAGGTTGAAATTTTATTTTTATTAGGTCTACTCACAAGATTCCTATCAAGTGAGATTTTTTCTTTTTATTTTGTAGCTTTCTCGTAGTCTATCTTTTCTTTGTGATTTTGTTTGTAATTTGCTTCAAATGGACTTTTCACTTAGACTTCTAAGATTGCAAGATATGGTTGAGTGGCTAGAACACCAAGGAGTTCAAAATACCTCATTTAGAGACACCTATGAATCATATGAGCCTTCACCTAGGATAGATTCTTATGAACAACCTCCATGTTTAGGATCCCATCTTAGTGAGGCCAATAGGAAAAGCGACCTAGTTTGCCAAGGAATTGTGGATAGAGCCGAAGCAATAAACCATAAGTTGGATGAAGCGCTAGGTTTGTTATCATCACTACCTAAGAAAACAATTGATGAGGATATAGGTGATCTTGACACGTGGAATGATGAGGTAAACACCATAAGCCCACAAAATACTCAACCATCATTTGAGGCACCCACACCGCCCGTGACTTACCCGGAAGAAGTAGAAGAGACTTTAGGAATCCCGATGGAGGTAGAACCCTTGGACCAAGCACAACTAGAGGATATAGGTTTGAACACTTTTAGTGATGACCTTACTCTTAGTTCTAGGGAATTTCCTAGTGTTGATGAGCCGAAACCTCAACCTTTACACAACTTTTCATCCTTAGATTTACATCTAGGAGACAAAAGAGGAACCGACCCACCCATAAACCAATATTATCCGGGTAGTTTTAGGATGAAGGAAGCCATTCACTCACCCCCTTCACCTCACGTGGCATATTTCCACCCTAAGGGTGTGTATCGCTACTTTCACCCGCACTTAATCCTAAGTGTAGGGAAAACCTCCCCTATTTCCGTTAAATAAGGGTAGAGTCAGGCTCGTGACTCGAACAAAAACAAGCGCTTCTTGGGAGGCAACCCAAGCTTTATTTGTTTGTTTGTTTGTTTGTTTGTTTTTATTTGTTTCCGTATGCAAGTTTAATTGTTATTGTTTGTGCTCATGTTTCAAAGTAAATTGTGAAAATGCTTTATTTTGTTTTTAACTTCGTCTTAACTACATATAAAGGTATTTTGCAAAAGATAAGTGTAAGGGAATCCAAATTTGTTTACAAGAACAAGATTGAACATGAATCACAACAATATTAAATGAGCATGCATACTAGTAATTGTTAGAGTCAAATGCTTGTATCGAGTCATAATGAATATTTTGCAGGATTTCCAGGAAGTGAGGCATAAGTTTTTCCAGAAATTTTCCGAAACTAACCATAAAATTTCTTGCATGGTCACTTCTGACGGCGTCATGTGTAAAATTCTGGAAATTTTGCAAGTTTTGTTTTTCTACCGGAGTCATAAAGTTTTTGTTAAATCTTTAGTTTTATAAACTCCAGGAAATCTGCAAATATTCATTTTACAAGCATTATATCCTTAATCGTTTTGTTTTTATTTCTAAGTCTGGAATTACATCTAGTTGTGAGTTTTCTTTGTTCAGGTTGATGCTTTGGGTTTTTTGTGTTTGTTTTCTCAGGTTTAACAGGTTATATTGGACAAGAAGATGATTTATATTTCGGAAGGGAAGCTTTCAACGTTCATTTTCTTGGAGGAGGATTTAACCATGTTACCGGATTATCCACATCGAACGAATCAGGGGAGTATTTGATTTCATTCTTTTACCTTATTTACTTTTACATCTTGTTATTTGAACATTGGGGACAATGTTCATCTTAAGTGTAAGGGAGGGTAAATGATGATACCTTAGAGAATACAATTGCACTTGATTTTTGTTTGTTTGATGGTAGATGTGTAATAAAACTGAGATAAATACTTGTTAGGGCAATTTTAGTGCCAAATTTAAAAAATTTTACAACATTTAGGAGTGAAACTTTGGTCTTAATGAGCGTCTCATGGATAGGAAATTATATGACTAGCACAAAACCGTACCACTAAAAAAATTTTCCACCCCCAAATATGTGAGGTTCGCCCTAGAATTGGTAGGAAAAGCATTTATGCTATGATGTGTGTACCGGTAGCACTTAGATTCTAGAACTTGCGTTAGGACCATTCCAAGGCCACAAGTGAGACTACATTCGTGTAGTTAGATTTACTACATGATAAGAGGCATTAGGATTAACCCATTGTTTTACACCTGTGTTTTTGTTATAATTACATTGGCTACATTGGTAAAGTAATTCTCCCACACCCTTTGCGTTGTACTCATTTTTAGTACACGATACCCCTAGTACACCCCTCAGAGCCTATCTTTTCGTTTCTAACTTTAAGCATTTTACTTAAAGGAAGAATTTGTTTACACCCCACTTAAATGTACACCCAAATCGCCTTAGCCTACCTTGTATGCACTCATCTTTAGTGCATTATTGTGACAACATTTGTTTAAACCCCAAGTTAATTATCTAATTGATTACATGGTTGCTAAGTCGAGTCATATCCTTGTACATATTGTTTTGGGACGATTGGGACTCATGGGTAAAGTACTAGTGTAATGGAGTAATGGGGAAGAACAACATTATTACCCCCATATGTGCTAAATATTTTAAAAGTACTCCAAGTGTTTCGATTATCTTAATTCGAGTCATTAGAATAGTTAATTGTAAAGTTATGTAAAAGTTCAAGTGTAAGGGGGATACAACCCCCCTACGATGTATTATTTTGGATGGTAGGGCAAGAGTGTATGTCAAAAAAAAAAAAAAAAAACATACGGACTACCATCCCGTTTCATTTTATGTTTATTTTATCTTTTTGTTATTTTTTTCATTAGCTTAAGTCGAGTTTAGTCTTGGCTTAGCAACGCCATATTGTACATGTAATTAATCAAGATCTTTAACTCGCCACCAGTAAAATATCCTTTATCCAACAAAACCGTGTTTATCATATCCCTACACCTAACGTTATAACCCGTTTAAAAGCCCTCTTTGATAGTTTATCTTAGGTGCTTACGCCTAGTGGAGGAGGTTTTTGATCCTTTCCCAAGCCTATGGTAATCTATTTGCTATGACAGGTAGTGAGAGATATTATTCATTTTCATTTATGAGATATACTTTTATGACACCTGAGAGATGTGAGTATCTAAACACTACTTGTGAGGTGCTAGTCTGTAATCTCCGTGCTTATTATGATTAAAGTGGAACGACTATTTATTTAATTACTTTTATATTAGCGTTAAATGACCCCTAACTTGTATTTTGATTAGAATAAAAGCGCATTTGCTTGAGGACAAGCAAATCTCAAGTGTAAGGGTATTTGATGAAGCGAAAAGTGTATCGCTTTTAGGGGGTCATTTAAGCCCTAAATCGTATTTATTTGATCAAATATTGCCCTAAATCGTTCCTTTTGTCATTTTAGGTACTTTGGAGAAGAAATCTGGAAAAAGAAGCATTTTGGTCATTTTTGGAGCATAAAAGTGAAAAAAACGACAAAGTCTCTAAATCTGCTGGAATAGTACCTGTGACGGCGTCAAGCCCTAGTGTGACGCCGTCAATCCTTGATAAGCCAGAGAGGATTTTGGAAGATTAAAGGGGGACGGCGTCAAGAAGGCCATTAAGAAACCCTAACCGCGGCGAAGTGACGGCGTCAGGACTCAACCTGACGACGTCAGAAGCCATTGACTAACGACGTCAGAATGACAACTTGCACAAGAAGAAACCCTAGTAAAACCGTCACATGCTGATCAAGACAATCACAACTTACGCGCGGAGTAGCTGTCACTGTTTTGGCCATAAAATCTTCATACGAACTCGGATTTGGGTGATTCAAAAGGCCACGCGAAGAGGACGAAAAGATCTACAATTTGGTGAAAATGGGAAGTTGACGCCGTCACTTGTACCAGTTGACGCCGTCAAGCCTTGCCGACAGAAATATTGCCTATAAATACAACATCATAACTTCACTTTTTGTAAGCCCTAAACCCTAAGTCCGATTCTAGGGTTTAGGTAGGTGTTTTTCCAGCAACTTAGAAGGTCTTAATCACTCCATAAACATCTTGTAATGGTGTGTTGATTCTATCTTAATTATGTCTTCCATTATTATTGTTGCTTGTTCTTCATTGATTATGTTTTACTAAATCACCTAGTGTTTACCTATGATTGTGTGAAACTTGTGTATAACTAATTAGATCTTATTGATTTCTTGTTGATGTGTGTGTCCATCTCCATCAATTAGGGCGTGACAACTTCAATAGATCTAGTTGGTTTAGTTTATAATTCTTGCTTCCTATTGTTTCTTGTTTTGATTGGGTGATATCGATGTTAGGCTTAAGAAAACTGGCCAACCTCCTATATGGTAACGTGCTTGAACGTCTTAAGAAACATGAACCAAGGTGTACTAAGGTTAATTGGTTGTATTTAATGCATAAGCGAATTCTAGTGATCCCATGTTAAAAGCTTCCTAGCCGGCTCGACATAGGAGTGAAGTAGGAGCTTATAGAGTTGGGGAAGATCGTACACACCCCCACGATTGGTATTAAGGAATACAACCCGTCAATTAAAACAAGGTGTGACAATTCAATAGGTAGAATTGGATAGCTAGCAAGGAGTAACATATCATAGGTAGACATGCTTCACTTCCCTTGTAGAACCCTAGTTTACTTTCCTGCACATTAGTTTAATTAGTAGCTTTTGGGTTAGTTGATTAGCAACTAATTCCGCCCACTCTTTCAAACCAGAGATTTTACTTGCTTTTCATAAAATATAAAAATACAAAAAGAATCATCCCTCACCTCTAGACCTAGTAGATAAATTTCAATCCTAACGAACACTATTCTTTGAGTTGAACGATCAATCCCCCGGTACTTGCCACTTCACTATACTACATCGGTCAGGTACACTGCTTGGTGGGGATTGCAAACTTCTCAAGATCCCTTGAGAGGTAAAACCTGTTGTAAGGTCGCAAAACCACGCATCAGTATTTTTTCCTCATCTCTTTTCTTTACTTTACTTACTTTGCATGTTACTATTGTGTTTAGTGATCTCACATAACTATAGAATCTAACGGTTTTTCAAAAAGAATATAAAAAGAACTAAAAGATTTTAAGACGTAATTCTAAACGGTGAAACTATTCAACCCCCCCCCCCCCTTCCCCCCTTCTAGTTTCTACACAATCTTTCAATAGAATATATGGAGAAAGCATTATTTGGCTATCTTCATTTCTCAAATGTGCCGATAACTGATCAAAAGCAAGGCATTGGACCGTGCTATAGGAGATCGAGAAGCGGTTTTGCCTTGTAACTCTAACCCATTTCAACATTCTATGTCTAGCAATCTGGTAACTTATAGAAATTTAAAAATGTATAGTGATTCCACATTCTGAAACATGCATAATAAATAAATAAATTTGGCATACTAAAGATAGGTTGGAAGTTACCTTGATGGCAAAGAATGAATGTGCCCATCTTTTTTTTTTACACAACAAAAAAAGGTGTGCATGACCTGCTGTTTTAAGGTGTCTAAAACCTTCTAAAAAACTAAAGCAAATATTTTAAATAAGGCGTAAGGCCTTTTGATCACGTATCACTCAGTTTGTTTTTTATATCAAATTTTAGATTTTTAGCTTTTCAACCATAAATCGCACATAATTTTTGAATTTTCAAATCAATACAGTTTATCCATAGAAGTTAGAAAAAATATATGAATTTTTTGTATATATTCAAAAACGGTTAGTATATCACATGTGATATAACACTAATTGTTAAATTCGTACGGAAAATATTGACATGGATGGAAAAAATGATGAATCATTTTAGGTTGTATATAAATAGTTATGCCTATTTTACGACAACATGTTTAGTGTTCGAACTTAAATATTAGTGTTATATCACAAATGATATATCGAACGAGTTTGAATATTATTATTTTTCTATTTTCAACAACTTCTATGAATTAACCGTATTGATTTAGAAGTTAAAAATTATGTGTGATTATGGTTGGAAAACTTAGAATGTGTATTTTTTAATGCAAAAAATGGTGAATCTTTTGGATTTCTATACTAATATTTATGGTCATTTTACGACAGCATGTACTTTATTCGAACTTACAGATCAGTGTTATATCACATGTGATACTTCAAGTAAGTTTGACTTTAGAAAAAAAAAATCAATTTCCTTAAACTTCTATGAATAAACTGTATTGATTTGGATGTTCACAAATTATGTTTGATCTATGATTGAAAAGCTAAGCACGTGTATTTTTTAATGCCAAAAAATTAGTTATTTTAAGTTTTACACAAATACTTATGCTCTTTACACGAGATCATGTTCAGTGTTCAAACTTACTGATTAATGTTATATCACATGTAATAAATCAAGCGAATTTGACTATCAATAAAAGATTATTCTATTTTCTCCAAATTCTATGAATAATCTGTATTGATTTGAAAGTTCAAAAACTATGTGTGATACATGGTTGGATAACTAAGGATGCGTATTTTTTAATGCAAAAAAATGATGAGTCATTTGGAGTTCTACAAAAATATTACCCATTTTAAGAAATAATGTTGAGTGTTCGAACTTACAGACTATTGTTATATCACAAGTGATATATCAAACAAAATACTGCACCGAAAAAAACAAAAAAATATACAAAAATGTGCATCATTTTTTGCACCGAAAAATAATACTTATGTCAATACCTTCTATCTTCGAATCTAAAACTTAATGCTATTTCACATGTGATGTTTCAAGCGTGTTTAAATATCAAAAAGAAAATTCATATATTTTTATGAATAAACTATAATAATTTGAAAGTTAAAAAATTATGTGTAATATATGGTTGGAAATCTAAGGATGCAAAAAATGGTAAATCATTTGGAATTTTAAACAAATACTTATGTCAATTTATAACAGCATGTTGAGTGTTGAACTTAAAGATTAGTGCTATATCACAAGTGATATTTTAAGCAAAATACTTAACTAAAAAAAAAAAAAAAAAAAAAAAAAAAGGTTTTATCGAAAGTATATATGAAAGTACTACTCTATTGAAAGATAATTAAACGCTCTTCACGATGGTGTAATTTTTGTACGTTAACGGCTTTTAAGATATGTAATTTCTAAAAAATAAATAAATAAATAATAATAATAAAAAAAAAATAAAAAAAAAAAAAAAAAAAAAAAAAAAAAAAAAAAAAGGTGAAAGTGAGTTTTAATTAAAAAAGATTATATTGGAATGAGGGGAGGTTACAGTTTTTTATGTTTAATCTGATTATTTGGATCAAATATTTTAGATGGTTAAGCGAGTCTCTCAAAATATAAGAAAATAAGTGTATCCAAAATAAAGATATCTATAACTTTCTTGGTTAAAATAGTGAAACTAGCACGTCTTTGAGTCTTTAGTCTTTACTCTTTAACCATCCACTGAATAAGTATATATATTTTTCGTTTAAATGCTTTGGGCCTAGTAGTAGGCTTATTATGGTCGTCTAAGTTTGGGCCTCAATATTTGTTATATATATATATATTCACTTTCTGCAGACTTATGCCAACTTTAATATTTGGGCTTAGTTAGTATTGACCCATATATATTGTTTGAAAGACGTACTCCAATGCCAACCAGAAGTTGATATAATTAAAGGAAATTTACTGACTAAGATTTTTTTTCTCGGGATTTTTATTTTTATTTTTTATTTTTTTATTTTTATTATTATTATTATTTTATTTTTTTTGTAGATATCGTACACACTTACTATGATGCTATTAAACAAATCTATAAAGGGATATAAATCATAGAATACAAGTTTAATCGAATGCGACGCAAATGAAAATTAGTCAAATTACATATCCTTGGATAACCTTTTGAACTTTTTGATTTGACAACTACTCCTTCGTATATAAGAATGTCATGTACACAATTCAAGGTTGTTGGTTATTTGATAGTATGTCAATGTATTATCAACATCAATATTTCTAAATGGCTTGGCTTCTCGTTGTTTTGAGTTGAAATACTAGAACCAAATAGCTTTATGTGACATTTAATAATTATAGCAATATATGTGCTTTTTGGTTTTCAGGAACATTTGTTGATTTCGGTTTATAAACACACAGCTGCACAAGGAGATCGATTAAGATGACTCAACTTGATAAACTTTCGACAAATTATTTTTTTTACTTATTTTTCACCTTTTTTTTCTCTCGTTTTTTTTTTGTCTCTTTTTTTTCATTATTGAAATTTGCATGAAAAATCACATGTGATATTAGTGTTAAATCACATATGATATGTAATATAACATGTGATATTAGTGTGAAATCACATATGATATATAATATCACATGTGATATTAGTGTTAAATCACATATGATTTTTTCATACAAATTTCAGTAACAAAAAAAAAAAAAAAAAAAACGTAAAAAAAAGTGAAAAACACGAAAAAAAATAATTTTGCCGAAAATATATCGAAGTGCCTATCTATAGAAAGATAATTAAATGCTCGTCGTAACGGTATATTTTTTTTCGCTAAACGATTAACGGTTTGAAAGATATAAATATTTGAAAAAAAATGATGAAAGTGAGTTTTTTTAATTGTTGTGATTAATCTTATAACACCCTGAAACCGGGTCTAAGCGTTTTATTACGAGAATGCCACTTGACTAAGTTGACCACGACTTTTATAAGTTTAAAGGACTTACGGGATTGGTTAGTCAACCCCGATAGTTAAACTATAAGCATTAAATGTTATGTGAATGGTTATATAAAGTATGATGTGTCACTACCATAAGAAAGGTAGACGTAAAGGACTAATATTGTCATGTAATAAATATGTAATAAAGTTTAGTGTGGCCAAAATGAGAAGAATAGCACTTAAGGGACCTATTGTGCCGAAAGGATAAAGTAGCAACTATCTTATAGTTGAAGGGAATTCCCTAGCATTCCATTATCTTCCAGAAAATTGTGGTGTGAGTGTGTGTGTCGTGAAGTGAAGAGGGGAGGGAAGGAGAGACCAAGTTTGATGGACTAGTGATGATGAGATTATGCTCCCAATTCAATAGTTAGTCCATATTAATGATCCTCCTCAAGTAAGTATCTTAATTAGTGTTTAATTGATGATTGGAAGGTTAGGGTTTATGAACCCTAATTGGGAGAATTGGGTAAAAGATGTTTATAAGCTAATTAAAGAAGTTATGATGATCATGGGTTAAGTTTTATTAAGTTAAGTTAATAATTTAATGGGATTAATTATCATATAATCATTATATGATTACGTAGTAATTAGAAGAGATTAAATGAGCTATGGTTGTGGTACCAATAATATAGTTAATTGATTATTTGTTTATGCTTATAGTGTTTTGGCTTGGATTGTAAGAGTGGAAGAATGATGATTTTCTTTGTTTCATTAGCTTGGAATCAAGGTAAGTAAATCGGTTATAAGATAATGTTATAATGATTTCTATGCATTATGTGTTTATGTGTATTGATATGTTAAGGTTAATGAATAGCTTGTATAATTGTGTTATATGAAAGTGAGTGTGAGGCTAGTTGATGTGTTAGTCAAGGTTGGAGTTGGAAAGAGATGTCAATGCTTGAGTATTAAGGTATGTGTTAAGGATTTAATGTTATAATGGATCAAAGGTTATGATGCGTAATGTGTGAATGAATTGTGATGTACTAAGCTCTAATTTAATAAACATTTCTAAAGGTGCATCTTTTCGTAAATCCTTCATCGACACTTGACAATTGAATAAAGCAAAAGAGATTGTGAAATGTATACATGTTATTATGGGGACAAAAGATAATATATAAACTTGGAACACAACGAAATGTGACTTTAGAACCCATTTGCACATTCTATGTCTAGCATTCGTGTAACTTATAAAAATTAAAAAATGTGTAGGGATTCCACATTCAGACACATGCATAATAAATAAACAAATATGACATACTAAAGATAGGATGGAAGTTGTTGTGATGGCAAATAATGAATGTACCAACCTATAGGTCACAAGTTCAAGTCATCACACCGGCTTGCCATTCATTTTTTTTACACAACAAAAAGGTGTGCATGACCTGCTTTAAGGTGTCTCAAACCTTCTCAAAAATTAAAGCAAAGATTTTAAATAAGGCGCAAGGCCTTTTGATCACGTATCACTTTGTAAATCAAGGTTTATTGTAGCTATATTATTAAATTGAAATAATTGACGACTTTCAACCTGTTATCATTTTTATATGACACTCCATGTAACGTTACGTTAACCGACTTACTTGTTGCACTAAAAAAAATGCAACTATAACCACTAGCAAAAGTGTCCAATACTCATATTAATAACTCTGTACTTATTTTTTTTATGTAACAAAATATAAATAAGTCATAACATTATTAACCCACTGATCGATATGTCTCTTGGTCGTTTGTATGTTTTTTTATCGAATGCGCATCACTTATTGAAATAATCAATCAAATAAATTTAAATAGTCATTCACTTAAGCAACACATTTTTTTTCTTTCAGAGATGTCACTATTTCATCTTACTACATGTGTTTTTATTTGTTTTTTTTTGAGAATTTATTTGTTAAGAAAACAAAATTTTCAAATCTATTTGTTGAAAACATGTTTATTTGTTAAATTCTTGATATGGGGCTATATACATAAACACATTTGCACATGGAGATAGATTAATATGGAATCATACGGCAGTCGTCACTACTTGTATGTGTTGATATTGGACCATGCTATACAAGATTGAGGAGCGGTTTTACCTTTCGACTAAGCTTTAACCTAGAAAACATTTCTAAAGGTGTGGTTTGCCTTAACCCTTTATCGACACTTGCCATTTGAACCACTTGACGAGGGGCCAAAAATGGAAGAAGGCAAAAGAGATTGTAAGAAGTATATAATGCTTTAATGGGGAAAATAGACAATATACTTGAACACAATGAAATTTGACTTAGAACCCATTTCCATATTCTATATCAAACATTTTTGTAACTAAGGAATTTCACATTCACATCTCTAATAAATATATAAAAATGGCATACCAGACAGGTGTTGGATGTTAGTGTGATGGCAAAGAGTCTACCAACGTATAGGTCCCAAGTTCAAGTCCTAGCATGTACTTTTTTTTTACATTTGATATGTTTCTTGCTCTTCTTTATGGTTTAGCGTACGCACATCATATTTATAAATGGCTTGGCTTCTCGCTGTTATGAGTCGAGCTTCTTGAACAAAATAGCTTTATGTGTCCTTTTATTTGGTTTTCTTGAATATTTGTTGATTTTGGTTTATAAACACACAACTGCACAAGGAGATCGATTTAGATGACTCAACTTGTTATACTTTCGACAATATTTTTTTCTTTCTTTTTTTTTCACATTTTTTTGTCTGTTTTTTCATTATTAAAATTTGCATGAAAAATCACATGTGATATTACTATGATATGTAATATCAAATGTGATATTAGTGTTAAATCACATATGATTTTTTCATGCAAATTTAAGTAACGAAAAAAAAAAAAAAAAAAACGTAAAAAAAAAGGTGAAAAACACGAAAAAAATAATTTTGTCGAAAATAAATCGAAGTGCCTATCTATAGAAAGATAATTAAATGCTCGTCGTAACGGAATATTTTTTTTGCTTAACGATTAACGGTTTGAAAGATATTAATATTTGAAAAAAAAAATGATGAAAGTGGGTTTTCTAAATTGTTGTGATTAATCTTATAACACCCTGAAACAGGGCCTAAGCGTTTTATTATGAGAATGCCACTTAACTAAGTTGACAATGAATTTTATAAGTTTAAAGGACTTACGGGATTGGTTAGTCAACCCCGATAGTCAAACTATAAGTATTGCATGTTATGTAAATGGTTATATAAAGTATGATGTGTCACTACCATAAGAAAGGTAGACGTAAAGGACTAATATTGTCATGTAATAAAGTTTAGTGTGGCCAAAATGAGAAGAATAACACTTAAGGGACCTATTGTGCCAAAAGGATAAAGTAGCAACTATCTTATAGTTGAAGGAATTCCCTGGCATTCCATTATTTTCCAGAAAATTATGGTGTGAGTGTGTGTGTCGTGAAGTGAAGAGAGGAGGTAAGGAGATACCAAGTTTGATGAGCGAGTGATGAAGAGATTATGTTCTCAATTCAATAGTTAGTCCATATTAATGATCCTCCTCATGTAAGTATCTTAATTAGTTTTTAATTGATGATTGGAAGGTTAGGGTTTATGAACCATAATTGGGGGAATTGGGTAAAAGATGTTTATAAGCTAATTAAAGAAGTTATGATGATCATGGGTTAAGTTTTATTAAATTAAGTTAATAATTTAATGGGATTAATTATCATATAATCATTATATGATTATGTGGTAATTAGAAGTGATTAAATGAGCTATGGTTGTGGTAACTATAATATAGTTAGTTGATTATGTGTTTATGCTTATAGTGTTTTGGCTTGGATTGTAAGAGTGGAAAAATGATGATGTTCTTGGTTTAATTAGCTTGGAATCAAGGTAAGTAAACCGGTTATAAGATAATTTTATAATGATTTCTATGCATTATGTGTTATGTATATTGATATGTTAAGGTTAATGAATAGCTTGTATAATTGTGTTATGTGAAAGTGAGTGTGAGGCTAGTTGATGTGTTAGTCAAGGTTGGAGTAGGAAAGAGATGTCGATGCTTGAGTATTAAGGTATGTGTTAAGGATTTAATGTTATAATGGATCAAAGGTTATGATCCGCAATGTGTGAATGAATTGTGATGTTATGTTATATCCGCTTTACTTACTAAGCATTCGTGCTTACGGTTTAATGTCCAATGTTTTGTACGCTCTTATGTTAATGCGAAGGCTTAGACTAAGGATTAAGGTTTGGTTATGCAAGTTTAGAAGATTGGTATGAAAGTAGGAGCTAGGTAGTATATCGTGCTCGATTCAATGGTGTACCCCTGTTGGTCCTACAATGGTTTGTAAAGTGTAGTGAAGTGTCAAAATATATGTTAAGGTCGTCTTATTAAATCGGTGGTCAATCGTTGTGTCAAAGTATGCTTTAAGCATTCATGATCAAAGTTAAAGGGGTGTTTGGCATAACGTGTGTTTATACCTATTTTGGGTTGTAAACGGGTCAAGTGATTTTGGAAACGTTTAATTATGTTATATTAGTGATGTTGGTTAAGTTTGGTGGGCAAATGAAGTGGTAAAGGTGGTTTGTAGTGTAAATGGGTCAAAACGGGTATTTTGGCATAGTACTCGTTACTTTGTAAAGCACGTTTCTACGGGTCATTATGACCAAGTTTATACATATATTTGATATTTATAATGTCCTAACGATTTCTGGAAGTTTTGGTGTTATGTCATGTTATAGAAGTCGTTTTCTGGAAAATGGGTCAAAAGTGCACAAAATGATTATGTATAAAAAGGGGTGTTTGAGACAAGGTCCATTTTAACCCGTTTTGGGTTAAACGGGTTAAGAATTTTGGGAAACAATGTATATGGTATATTTTAGTTCAATGTGTATTAAATGTGTTTAAATATAGGTAAAGTGTCTATTTTTGTGTTTAAAGGTGTCGTGTCATTTTGAGAAAGTAGTGCATAAAAGGGGTTATAGTGCACTTACAAAAGGGGTTATAGTGCACTTTAGGGGTCCTTAGTGCACAGGACAGGTCACAGTGCACTTTAGGGTGCCACCCGTCGTTTTTAAAGTATTTGAGTATAGATTCATTTAAAAATGGTTTCAAGGTCTATATGTCTAAGGATTTTTGTCAATGGTCAAAAGAGTATTTGAATGAAGGTCAAAGTTGGTCGTTTTACGTAAAAGTCAAAATTTTTTGTCAAAGCGTTCACGGGGTGTAACAACTTGTTATCAGAGCTTCGGTTTAAGTGAATTAGGTTTTCACTTTAGGTTGCCTAGACTTAAACCACTATTAGATGCTTTGAATGTAAGAGAAGGTAAAGCGAGAAAGTAAATGTTTAAGTTTTTAAGTGGATTATGTGATAGGTTATATGAACCTAAGTTAATAATGATGAGTGCGTGCTATAGTGTTAATGTGTATGTGATATAAGTCCGTGGAGGACTTGAGGTATTTAAATGATTAGATTGTCGTACACATTGGTTAGTGCCGGTGATCGTATTGTGATTATATGAACGTATGTTAGAGTAGCGGTAATGGAATGAGAATAGAAATGTTAAGTGGTATTAGAGATGGGCTAATAGTAAATGAAAGTATTTTACGCTTAAAGTATGGAACGTATGATGATAAGTATGTTAAAGTATAATGTGTGAAGGCAAGATGAGAATTGACACACTAATTTTTAAGTGTTTATTAATATGAGAAATATAGAATGGGATTAAGAAACGATAACATGTAATGATGAGATGAAAATGGTATAGCTAAAGCGTAAATAACTAAAAAGAGATGAGTTAAGAATGTAACTAAGAACATAATGATATGTTGTCTAGTTAAACACGAAGAGATCGTGTTAATGTATAAAGTGTATATAAAGGATGAATGTAAGTTAATGAATGTAAATCGAACTAACCTATGTAAGGTTAGATGTAGAAAAGAATCGAGTAACCTAAAAGAGGTAAAAGTAAAGATGTGGAAATGGTTAACGCACGTTAATGAATGTAAGTTGTAATGAGAAGTGTAAACACATAGTACATGTGTAAGTATAATAAGCAGGTTCCATATATTCTATGACGCTTACTTTAGCTAAATAGCATGAATGGAATAATGTGTGCATTAAAATATTAATGGCTTGGATCCAATGTTAAAATGTGAAAGGTTAAAGATGGCTATCATGTAACCAATGAGTTAATGATGGCTAATGATGGCATCCTTCGGTATGGCCGAATTAACGTTGATGATGATGGTATCCTTCGGGATAGATGGCTATCATGTAACCAACGAGTTAATGATAGTAAATTGTGGCATCCGGATGGCCAATCTAATGATGTTAATGGTGGTATCCTTCGGGATGACCAATCTAATTATGTTAATAATGGCATCTTTTGAGATGACCATGTTAATGGTGGTATCCTTCGGGATGACCAAGCTAATGTTGTTAATAAAGGTATGGATCCAAGTCTGAAAAGTTAAAAAGTTAATGTAAAGTGTAATAAGAACGAAGCGAAAGAAAATAAAGATAAAATGAGTAACAAGTACAAGTGTTATGTCAAAAGTGTATAAGTAGGACGATTTATGATTTCCTTAGTTAAATGGATTTGGACGCCTTTTCATTTGATTAAAGAAATTGTGAATCGCCGAACCATGAGTTTATGTTTCTTGATTTACATCGATCGGGACGTCTTTCCATGTAAATAAGGAAGTATAAATGTGTGGGCTTATGTATTCCTACATGACATGAGTAGGGAAGAAAAGTAGAAAATTGAGGTTTAGTATTAGTAAAAGTCGTAAGAACTAAGATAAGTGGAATTGAATTAGAACGTAACTTTTTATTGAGACATTATGAAACCTACTATTGAGATGTCTATAGTATAACTCGAAAAGATTAAGAATTTGTAATGATGTTATAATGTGCCTTGAGGCGTGGTACAAAAGGTTAGTAAAGAATGCTAATCTTCATTGGCACCCTTATGTGTAAATGCAATGATGTAAGATAAAGCTTGACTTTATGAAGTCAAAGTATTGAAATTTCCTATGAGACTTTTAGTCTTTGATGGGAAATTATAGAAAGAAGTAAAGGAAACAACGTCCTATAATAAAAATGTTAACGAAATAATGGAATAACCATAGTAGAATGTGAAGGTATTAGTCAATGTTGACTTGTGAAAGTCAAATGTGACCTAAGATTTCCTAAGTGATTTATAATACTTAGCGGAAATCCCCAAAATGAAGTAAAGAAAGTAAGGTGTTAAAGCAAAAATGTTAAAAGGGATTGAGATGACTACGTTAAAGATGGGAATGATAAGTCGTATTGGTTACTATTTGACTTATATAAAGTCAAAATAGTACAAGTTTTCTCAAGTGACATATAATCCTTGATTAAAAGTTAGAGTAAAGCAAGTAAGAATGTGGTGTAATAGTGATGAAGTGGTCAAATGATATATTGGTTATAATAAATATGTCTCGTTTGACATAATAACCTTAGTAAAAGCCGTATGCTCTTAGATAAATCAACAAGAAGTAGAGTGGATTAAGGATTTTTGGAAGGAGTTGCTTAGTGTTGCAAGATCACTTAGATCATTGCAACAGAATATTTGAATGAAAATGTGTTTAATGCTAAGAATGGGAGTAAGAAGTGACTAAGTCAAGGGTAGTTTAAACAAGAGATTTCGGGGACGAAATCTAAATAAGGGGGTAAAATTATAACACCCTAAAACCAGGCCTAAGCATTTTATTACGAGAATGCCACTTGAATAAGTTGACCACGACTTTTATAAGTTTAAAGGACTTACGGGATTGGTTAGTCAACCCCGATAGTCAAACTATAAGTATTAAATGTTATGTAAATGGTTATATAAAGTATGATGTGTCACTACCATAAGAAAGGTAGACGTAAAGGACTAATATTGTCATGTAATAAATATGTATAAAATTTAGTGTGGCCAAAATGAGAAGAATAGCACTTAAGGGACCTACTGTGCCAAAAGGATAAAGTAGCAACTATCTTATAGTTGAAGGAATTCCCTGGCATTCCATTATGTTCCAGAAAATTGGGGTGTGAGTGTGTGTGTCGTGAAGTGAAGAGGGGAGGGAAGGAGAGACCAAGTTTGATGGGCTAGTGATGAAGAGATTATGTTCCCAATTCAATAGTTAGTCCATATTAATGATCCTCCTCAAGTAAGCATCTTAATTAGTGTTTAATAGATGATTGGAAGGTTAGGGTTTATGAACCATAATTGGGGGAATTGGGTAAAAGATGTTTATAAGCTAATTAAAGAAGTTATGATGATCATGGGCTAAGTTTTATTAAGTTAAGTTAATAATTTAACGGGATTAATTATCATATAATCTTTATATGATTATGTGGTAATTAGAAGTGATTAAATGAGCTATGGTTGTGGTAACCATAATATAGTTAATTGATTATGTGTTTATGCTTATAGTGTTTTGGCTTAGATTGTAAGAGTGGAAGAATGATGGTATTCTTGGTTTTATTAGCTTGGAATCAAGGTAAGTAAACCGGTTATAAGATAATGTTATAATAATTTCTATGCATTATGTGTTTATGTGTATTGATATGTTAAGGTTAATGAATAGCTTGTATAATTGTGTTATGTGAAAGTGAGTGTGAGGCTAGTTGATGTGTTAGTCAAGGTTGGAGTAGGAAAGAGATGTCGATGCTTGAGTATTAAGGTATGTGTTAAGGATTTAATGTTATAATGGGTCAAAGGTTATGATGCGTAACGTGTGAATGAATTGTGATGTTATGTTATATCCGCTTTACTTACTAAGCATTCGTGCTTACGGTTTAATGTCCAATGTTTTTAGGCTCTTGTGTTAATGCGAAGGCTTGGACTAAGGATTAAGGTTTGGTTATGGAAGTTTAGAAGATTGGTAAGAAAGTATGAGCTAGGTAGTATACCGAGCTCGTTTTAATGTGTACCCCTGTTGGTCCTAAAATGGTTTGTAAAGTGTAGTCAAGTGTCAAAATGTATGTTAAGGTCATCTTATTAATTCGGTGGTCAATCTTTGTGTCAAAGTATGCTTTAAGCATTCATGATCAAAGTTAAAGGGGTGTTTGACATAACGTGTGTTTATACCCATTTTGGGTTGTAAACGGGTCAAATGATTATGGAAACGTTTTATTATGTTATATTAATGATTTTGGTTAAGTTTGGTGGGAAAATGAAGTGGTATAGGTGGTTTGTAGTGTAAATGGGTCAAAACGTGTATTTTGGCATAATACCCTTCACTTTATAAAGTACGTTTCCGTGGGTCGTTATGACCAAGTTTATGTATATATTTGATGTTTATAATGTCCTAATAATTTTTGGATGTTTTGGTGTTATGTCATGTTATAGAAGCCGTTTTCCGGAAAATAGGTCAAAAGTGCACAAAAGGGTTATGCAGAAAAATGGGTGTTTGGGACAAGGTCCATTTTAACCCGTTTTGGTTCAAACGGGTTAAGAATTTTTGAAAACAATGTATATGGTATATTTTAGTTTAATGTGTATTAAATGTGTTTAAATATAGGTCTAAATGTCGATTTTTGTTTTTAAAGGTGTACGGGTCATTTTGAGAAAGTAGTGCATAAAAGGGGTTATGGTGCACTTTAGAGGTCTTTAGTGCACAGGACAGGTCACAGTGCACTTTAGGGTGCCACCCGTCGTTTTAAATGTATTTGAGTCTAGATTCATTTAAAAATTGTTTCAAGGTCTATGTGTAAGGATTTTTGTCAATGGTCAAAAGAGTATTGGAATAAAGGTCAAATTTGGGTCGTTTCCGCGTAAAAGTCAAAGTTTTTGGTCAAAGCGTTCACGGGGCTTAACAAATCTCATCCGTTAGATCAAATAAAGATGGAGGGTAAAGATTAATCCCTTAGTATGTAAAAAAAGTTTGGTCCTCAAATGATCTTAAATCCTTCTACTTAATTCATGACATTTATTATTATTTTTAATTTGATTTTTTTAATGGCAATATATTTTTTATAAAATTAAAACTAGCAAGATACTATAAATTACAACAATCTCGATCAACAAATGATCCTCACAAACTACAACAACTATAACACAACCTTTGACAATGAACTTAACCAAACAACACCGACCTCAAAGGCTTAAACAACTACGGCGACTCCGACATATCTATCCCAAACGTTCTTGCATTGACAATAGAGAAGATCAAACAATCAAAAGAGGACATCCTGTCTTCCTCTAGCACAACACCTAACCACTTAAAGGCATTACCCGATTTGAAAACATGGATATGGGTTAAAAGCCCGACCACGAAATTGACACACGACCTTCTCACTGCCCAGCCGAAACCTTACACCAGATACTTTCAACCATGCAAAAAAATCGAGTGGTGGTACAGTGATGTGTAAAATCAGTTGACGAAGAAGATACTCCATAATTGTAAAATCACCACATGTCAAAACTACCTGACCTTTGTTTACAAGAACCGCACCACAAGCTCTACATCGACCCAAGAAAAGCTAAATCAACTAGCGCAACCACCAAACATACCGACCCGACAACAACCAATCATATCAGGCCCACAAAAAATGCCTCGACCCTCCTGACAGTAAACCAAACTATCACGACCACACAATTTGAATCATCTCACGACCCCACTATCTTAACCATCTCACGACCACCTTATTTGAATCATCTCCACTACGAGAATCATAGACCAAAAAAATCTCACGACCTCACAATCTGAACCATCTTCCTGACCACAAGTCCACAACCATCTCACGACCTCATGATCTGATACCATCTCACACCTCGCTAACTCAAGACCTTACCATGTCCATGACATAAACCGTCTCATGACCATACCATCATATGACATCACCATCTCCACGACCTCACCAACACCACGTCCTCACCATAATCACCATCACATGACCTCACCATCATACGACATCACCATCTCCACGACCTCACCATCTTGAACCATCCGATCTGAGCCACACAATCACTTCTAGCCTAAAACAACCAATCTGACCCACCGAGCGTGCCGAACCAAAAACAACCCATAAACACAAGGATCCTAGAGAAAATGATATGAAAAAATGGCCAAAAAGAACGATCTATAAAACCTTGTTTAATCGAAAACTGAAATGAAATGGTAAAGTACCTACAAAGAAGAGAGATTGGTGAGGGTCTCTCCAGACCGCCGGCCTAAGTCGACGGTTGGAGAGACGATGGTGGCGGTGGCGGTGGCGGGTTTAGGGTTAGGTGAGAATAGTTGAACCAATAATTTTTTTTTTAATGTTTATGAGCTAAACGATCAATTGTAGTAAATGACTGATATTATTAATTTATTATGACAATTAGACTTTAAAGTGAATGAGAGACAATTACAAAATCAGCACTCCTTTTTTGGTTAAAAAAAACCCCTTTTTGGTCTCACATGATATTTATCTTTTAACATCTTTAATATGTTTCTCTGACTTTGCAACGATAAATCGCAGAGATGATGACGTTTGCCTCCATTATAGCCTTCTTTACTATCTTACAATCATGCCATCGGAATAACTAGATCAGGAAATCAGCCAGATGAACCAGGTTTCTAGTGGTTGATATTCGCCTCTAAGAAACTTGTCTTAAAAGTTAAAACTAATTCATTCAAATTAAAGTAAACTAGTTGGATAACTGCGCATAGCGACGACGATAAATATAGTTATATTATAAATATAGTGAATGAATTGTTAACCCAACTCTTTCTCCGTAAATTCATTTCACAACACTCCGAATGTATATGTGTTCGTTGTATGTGTTTGTTTAGGTTTTCCGTGGCTTTTCCGCAACACCATATTGACATCATTATTTTGGCATATACAAACACCCTATAAAACAATTAAAAATGTAAAAAACTAAAAAAATTCATAAAAATATATCAAAATGTATATTGAATTAAAGAGCACAAAATTTTAAAAAATATGGTAAAATTAGATTATAAAAAAATAAATAGATAAAAAGATATTTCAATTTGAAGCTAAGACCGGACGGAGTGGTTGTGACTTGGGTCGTGACTGACCAAGTCATGCCATGACTTCCAAAACACCAAGCCCAACTCACGCCTATTTTGTGTTAATTTGGTGAGTTACTCACCATGTACTTTTGGCTGACAATGTGGGACACCCAACCAATTTGTATCCGTTAGTCTTTATTAAAAATAATAATAATAATAATAATAATAATAATAATAATAATAATAATAAAAATTACAACACTTCATTTTTCAAATATAAATACCCCAAAACCTCACCATTTTATGCACATCTTCTATATATTCTTACTACATCAAATATACTTCCTTCCTCGTTATCCAAATGAATTCCGAAACGTTTATGTTGACCGACTCAGAAGAAGAACAAGAAATCAAAAGTCGGAACGTTAATTTTATTGGAAGAGTGGTGACGTTTATTAGGAATCTACGACGACCAAATCGAAAAATGAGAAACCCCGTATATCGAGATCGTTATGGTGCTCACGACCGTTTAGTTGCCGCCTATTTTAGTGAGAACCCGTTCTGCGATGCACATACATTCCGAAAGAGGTTCCGAATGAATCGATCTCTTTTCAACTGGATAGTTCGGGAGGTAACTATTCATTGTCCATTCTTTAGTGATAATGTCGATTGTACCGGAAAAGAAGGCATTTCAGCTTTGATGAAGTGCACCGCTGTAATTCGTCAATTGGCATACGACGCGGTTCCTGATGCTTTAGACGAATATCTGCAAATGAGCGAGAAAACTTCTCATCTATCTCTTGATTATTTTTGTAATTCTGTTATGAAAATTTTTGGACCAGAGTATTTGAGGAAACCGACTATGACTGATGTTGTTAAGCTTTATCGACATCATGAAGAGGTACACGGGTTTCCGGGGATGTTAGAAAGCCTTGACTGTACATATTGGGAGTGGTTTGGTTGTCTGAACGCATATAAAGGGGCATATGTTAGACGTGATCATGGTTCGAATCCATTCATTTTGTTGGAAGCTATTGCGTCACAAGATTTCTGGATATTGCATGCTTTCTTTGGTGTTTCTGGGTCCAAAAACGACATCAACGTTCTACAACAATCCCCTTTATTTAACAATCTTAAACAAGGAAAAGCACCAGAGATACCGTTTGTGGCTAACGACATAACATACTTGTGACAAATGGTAATTTTCATGTTGCAAATTAATATTATATGAGTATTAATTATTTTTAAGCTAAGCATTTTTGTGCGCATTTGCATGTTTCTGAGTATTTTTGAGCATTTTCGGGAGCTGTCCCAGCATACTGTAGCTTACAGTCACTGCAGAAAAGTTTATTTTTGTCAGTAAAGTTAAATTATCACATTTCTGATAGTTACTGACAAGTATTATAATTTACTGAGAGCTTTCTAGCATTTTTCTGAAAAACAACCGCACGCGCGTACCGACAGCACAATACACATGGTAAAGGTCAAATAAATATATTTTTGAGTCAGTAATGACATTTTATTATATTTCTGACAAAAACGTGGTTAAAAACTTTATTTTACGTTATTGGGTCCAAAAACGTCAAACCGGGACTTTACGGTAACTTTTTAACTTAAACCGACACACTATACACCAAAGCGGGATCAAAACTATTTTTGCCCTCCCTAATAATCCTAAAACCGGCCACCTAGGCCACCTCAAACATCACATGGGATAATTTTGCTATCTATCCTAAATGTAATCTAGAATTTGCCTAAAATGGTAGTATACTTTTTGGATTTTCACATCTTATCTTTTAATACTACTTAAAATAACTTGATCATCTCTTTTTGTAGCCTCATTCATATGCCACTTATCGCACACATACATTCAATTACACAAATTTTCTCTACAAAAGATCAAGAACAAAGGTGTTTGCAAAGGTTTTTGGGTAATTTGGAGCTTAGTTTGGGTAATATTAGCAAGGTTTTGGGTGTTCTTGTTCCCTCTTGCCACGTTAAATCCACAAATTTTGTAAGGATTCTTAAAACTTTTCTAAATTTATAAATCTCTTGTTTATTTAGTGTATTGTGATGTTTAAAAGTGTTAAATGTACATGTTTTGATAATATGAGCAAAGCTAGGGTTTGATCTTTTACATGTAGTGCTCGACATTTATGGTTGTTTATGAGTTAATTAGTTGATTTCTTGCTTGTGTGGTAAATCTTGTTGCATATAGTGCTAGTTTGACGATACAAACACTAGTTATGGTTTTTACACTAATTTAAGCACTATAATGATTTTTAAGGGTTATATATGGATCGACCCATGTTAAAAATAAAAGATTATTGAGGTTTTGAAAAACATAAAATTTTGGCTCAAGTGGTGAAAAGGTGGAAAAAATAAAGTGAAGTGCTTATTTAGTTTAGCTTATTTAATAAGCTATAAGTTACTAAAAATAATTAGTTAAAAGGTAAAAATAAGTTGAGATGCTATACATGGTTCGAATGAACAGTAGAAAAGTCAAAGTTTGACTTTTGATTAAGTAGCTTAATTATTGGAGATTATTTGATAAGTATAAAGTGTAATTGGTAACTAAAAATAACTAATAAGTAACAAATAAATACAAATTGGGCTAAATAGATTTTGGGCCATAAAAACCCACTATTTTACTGTTGGGCCGAAGCCCATGTGAAATTTTGTAAGTTTGACTTTTTGACCAAACGAATGTATTGAACGAGTAAAATGATTTTTAGTAACGTGTCGATATATACGTTATAACTAAAAATGTGTTTTGGGTCAAAAATGGTAATTGGGCTTATTTTGATAGTTTCGGCCCAATTTACAAAGAAAAATGATAAAATTGATTTTGAAATATTTTCCGACTCGCCGAAGTTAAAAATGTTTAACGAAACGATAAATATAACGATAACTATTTTTGGACTTGTTTTGAGACGCATAGTCTCCGAAAGGGTAAAAATTGACATTTTTCCTAAAATGACATTTAAATTGACTTTTTTTGACTTTTTGAAGAAATATTGACTTCGTGTCGAAATTTAGTGATATTACTTAAAAGTTAAGATAACGAACAATTTAACGACGAATATATATATTCACGACACTTAACATATATCACGAAAGTATTTTGCACTTATAACTAGTTAGCGAAGTATTTGAGTAAAGTTTGCAACACGTGAGATAAATGGAAACGCTGTATAAACGAACGGGTCATGCCCAAATTTTCTAAAAATCCAACACTTAGAGTATTTTGAGAAAATCCACAACTTAAGTAAACTTTATGAAATTACTTAACAAACTTGTTTTCCTTATAATAAATGTTGCAACAAAAGTAATAAACGACGTTTCTAAATATAATAGTTTTTCACTAACTACGTTATATTAACCACTCTTCAAAGCCATTTAACTAATCTCATAATAAAATACTAAAAATAATTAATAATGAGAAATAATAAGTATATATATATATATATAAAGGTATAAATATATAAAATATATATATATATATATATATATATATATATATATAATATATATATATATATAATATATATATATATATAACACTAGCACATTTAAATCGCGAATACTAGCACGGATGTTCCGTTACGTATTCCCACCATGCACTTTCACCATGAGCTACCCCCAAGAGTTACAATAATAAATCGTTTCGAAATACATTTTACCACACAGCAAGCAAGAAATACACGAGCACAGGTCAAACGTAAAACTTTTCAAATAAAATAAAGACTTGAACCACGAATGATTTGCTAAGACTTACCGTACTAATTTAGGGTGCTGATCGGCGCGGTTGCATTATTTTGATTGATTGCTGAATTGCTGTATTTGAAAGGTGAGTTTATAGCCCATATTTTTATACGATTTTTGGTTTTATAAGCTTGGGGTGAGAAACATGCAAAACTGTTTTCATGGACCAGAATTGAAATTGCTTTTAAGATCACACTAGTATGCAGAAACTTAAGTTTGCTGAATCCCATTTTGTGCCCACTATCATCTGCCGTTAATTCCTGATGGGAAGCCGGTTGTTATAAATAGATCTATTGGGAGTGACGTCCCCGTTCGGTTGGCTCGGCATAGCCAAGGCGAACGTATACCATTCGGGTTTTTATCCGGGTGTCTAGGGATTAACACTCGCGGGCACCCTTATTTATTTGCTAACGCTAGTCGTGCTGCATTGTCTTAGTTTCGGTAGGATGAGACTTAGTGTTTGCATTACTGATAGTGTGTATCTGCTGATTCGTTTTTATGATATTGCTATTGGTCCATGTGTGCTATTTATTTAAACCTATGAACTCACCAGCGTTAGCTGACTTTTAGCATGTTTTTCTCAGGAAACTGAGGTGCGTTTAGCCGGGTGCAGTGCATGGCGTCGGTCACAATAAATGATGGAAATGTTTTTAATGCGTTTACTCTGACAACTGGACCTTTTGTTTAAATGGGCTTCATTTTCATCTGAAATGGTTTTTATGTATCGCTACGTGACTTGACTTATGTAATATATTTTAAAATGGATTTTCAATCCGTTCACTATATCTTGTGTGATGATTATCAACCACGTAGCACCCCAAAGTGTATGCTTTCGTGAATATTATGATTTTGGGGGTGTTACAATACTCATGGGGATATTATCTTGTTAACGGGATATATCCGGAATTGGCGCCACTCGTTAAGGCGATTACAGAGCCATCTGATGATGACCATAAGCGAATAAGGTATAAGACAGTGTTGTAAAACAAGGCCGAGTTGACCGATTACTCCCCGAGTACTCACTCCAAGGTAGGTCGCCGAGTATAGCCGAGTTGGCCGAGTACTCTGAGTGCTCCCCGCATAGGCCGATTTGAGCCCCGAGTACTCCCCCGATTAGGCCGAGTACTCGCTCCAGGGTAGGTCGCCGAGTACAAGCGAAACCGAGTTTTGCAACACCATAAGGGAATAAGGTATAAGAGAATCCAGGAATCGGCAAGATGTGGAACGAGCATTTGGTGTTCTGAAGAAGAGATGGGCTATACTAGCCAATCCCGTCACGACGGATGAAAAAAGATAGAATAATGTGTGGAAAACTAGAAGGGGGGGTTGAATAGTTTTACGTCTTTTTCATTTATTATAAAACCTTTGTTTACTTTTAAAAACTTAGATTCAAGTTTGTTAAAACTTAAATCTTATTAATAGTTATATATGTATTCTTTTAAATTGATTGTAAATGTTTTGGTTTCTTGAATGGATTTTTAAATTGATCTTTATGTGAAGTCGATCTCTAATAAATACTAGCAGTTATATAATCCTATGTGTACAAATATAATGGCGATGTAAGTAAAGAAGTAAATAAGGTATGGAAAGATCTAACCGAGACACGAGAGATTTATAGTGGTTCGGCTACAAGGACACCTTCCTTGCCCTACTCCACTCCCCGAGCACCGAGCTCGAGAGTTTTCTTCACAACTTCAATAAGCTCCCTTATGGCGGAGAAAACCTTACACGACTTTGGCTTACACCGGCTTAACGACACAAAGCTAAATGTCGAGTTCTAATCGTAGCTAGAACCAATCTCACAACTTCACAACACAACTTCTTCACGACTTATTCACGACTACTTCACAACGGCTTCACGACTGCTTCACGACTTCTTCACGACTTCAACACGACCGCTACACAACCTCTATGCTACGGCTTCACGACTTCAACACTATGTCTTCACGACTAAGACTTCACGACTTCAACACGACCGCTACACAACCTCTATGCTACGGCTTCACGACTTCAACACTAGGACTTCACGACTTCAAAGCTACGGCTTCACAACTTCAACACTATGTCTTCACGACTAAGACTTCACGACTTCAACACGACCGCTACACAACCTCTATGCTACGGCTTCACGACTTCAACACTAGGACTTCACGACTTCAAAGCTACGGCTTCACAGCTTCAACACTATGTCTTCACAACTTCTATACCACAACTACTTATACAACTTCTTCACTACTTACATACAATACTAATCTACTATACACACCTTACACACAAATGAATGAATGATTTACAAACTTTGTTAAACTAACAACTTAAGTAACAAGATGATACTAAGTTGTAATACTTCTAATCTTGATTGATAGAAGTATTCTTCTTTTGCACTTGAAAGAAGGAAGCTTGGATCACTTGGAAACCAAAGCTTAAGATTATATGATCAAAGGATTTTAGAAAGTATTTACAAGATTTAAAACAGAAAGTTTTGGGGTGCAAAAGGTGAGTAAAAATCCAGGAGAAGGCTGGTATTTATAGGAGAAAAACTGGACAGCTGGAGGCCTACTGGAGCGGGGGCGGTCCCCTTAATTATTAAGGGGGCCGCCTAGCAAAATTAAGGGGGCCGCCCCTACTGAACGTTGGCTAATTTTGTCCTTTTGTGGGGAAGGTTTTTCTGGAACATTTTAACTGATTTTGGTTAAAAATTTGAATTCATATTTTTATAAAAGATTAAACATTTTTATTTAATACCAAAAATGTTTTTCAAAAATATATAAAATGTTTTTGATGTTTTATAAAAAATCTAGTTATTAAGAAAATGTTCCTTTGATCATATAATGCATTAAGCATTAGTTCATTCATACCTTAAGTGATTTGAGTTGTAGAAATAGATATTTACAACTAAATACTTGTTTACGTCATAATTTTCCGATTAATGATTTTACATTTTGTGATTATCAAAACGTAGAGATATCGAAAAATATTAATAACATGTTTAGGCATTATTTATATCAACAATCTCCCCCTTTTTGATGATTACAAAATCTAAACTCATTAAATCTAAAAATTAGTTTTTAGACAAGTATTTAGTGAGTTTACATCTATTTCTCCCCCTTTTTGTAGAATCAAAAAGGTTAAGCCGACAAGTTTTAGAATCTAAATTTGTCGGGACGAGAACTCCCCCTTGATGTGTACTCCCCCTCGTTCGGGGGCACCAAGGAAACGAGCTATGGAACGCTTGCGAGAAAAATGTTAGAAGCACAAGCATATATATAGCACAAATAATGAGCATGCATGAAAATAAAGACATTCATAAAAATAAATGTTGTGTATAATTACACAACCATACATGAGTACAAGCATTCCTACACTAGCTAATAATTCCAACTACATAATCATCCTAGACAACATAATCTTCCATGGAGCTTGCTTACAAAATGGGTGGAAAATTTATTATTGAGTAAGCATTGCATGTGCTTACTTGGGTGACAATGGAGGTGGTGGTTGTGTAGTGGGTGAGGATGGTGGTGGTGGTGGTGGAGGTTGGTTGGTAAGTATGTTTTTAAGTGATGAAAACCTATAGAATATCTCATCTCTAAGACCAAAGATTATGGTCCGGTTATGGATGCAACAAAGACAAGTGTCACCATGGGTTTCAAGTAGTGGCCAAGGTATGGGAAAAAAATGGTTGTGGGTTTGGTGGAGGTGAAAAATGAGAATCAAGTGGTGTAATGGGTGATAAGGAAATGGCAAGTTGAGTGGATGGAGGTTCTTGAGTGGATGGTGGTGATGATGTTCTTGGTGATGATGTTAGGTGAGTGTGGATGTAGTCATTGATGGATGAAGTGGATGGAATGGAGGAAGATGAAGCTCCATGGGTAGAGGGTGTTTTTGATGGTGCATTAGGTGCACTTGGGGATGAATTTTGAGGTGGTGGTGATGGAGTTTTGATGTCATCTTGGGTGAGGTCAATGAAGAGTTGTTTTGGTGGTATAATGACAAGTCTTTGCTTCCTTGGAGTCTTAGAGATGGAGGTTTTTGGTGACAACATGGTGGATGAAAATGGGTGTTTGATGAAGGTGATGGTTGATGAAGTGAAAGGTAATTGTAAGGAGGGTATTTATATTGTGAAAATGTGGTTGATTTAGGCAAATTGTGAAGGTTTTGTGGTAATATTCCAAGTTCAGTTCGTGCATTAAGGGTAATGGTAGCTGGGGCTAGGTAAAAGTGGTCACAAGATGCAAAAGGAAACAGTAAATTTTACTGTCCAGATGGCCGGTCCCCTTAATTGCTGGGCGGCCCCCTTAAAATTAAGGGGACCGCCTAAGGAATTAAGGGGGCCGCCCATCTGGTGATTTCCCAGGCGACCAAATTTGAAAAATTTCCAGAAAAAGGTCATTTTTTTAGGGTGTTTTTGCAGCAAGTTCCATTTGGATCATGTATATTAAGAATGATTAGATAGTAACAAGAACATATTAAAAAGAGTAATGGTTATATGTAAACTACTAAGATCATATTATAAGCATGTCATAAGCATATATCTTAATTAAACAAGAAAAGAAACAACACATTCATAGCAAACATATATAGGAAAGGAAGAAACAAACATTCATTAATTTAAAATGATTATGTGACAAACATAATCATTGTTACAACATACATAGTGCTTAAAGCATACATTTGTTAGAGAATTCTAATTTGCCTAAGAAATCCATTTGACTTGCTTGATGATGGAGGTGGTTTTTGAAATGAAAACTAGTGAGAGGATGAGTAAATGGGATTAGTGAAGGTATATGTTTGGGTGTGTGGAGGTTGGAGATGGTGATGGTGGAGACATTTGAGGTGTAGAGTTTGGAGGTGGTGAGTTTGGAGCGGACCATGATGGGTGAAGGTTTTGATGTTGCTCAAGAGTGGGTGTGGGATGAGATCTTGTGAGAAGATACTCAATCCATGTGAAGTGCTCATTTAGAGCAATGGTTTGTTGTTGGAGAAAGATGCAACAAGGACAATTGTTGACATGTTTCTCAATGTGACTCTTGTTGTATGGTGATGGTGGAGAACTCGATGAAGGTTGGTCAAGATTGCTTTGAGCAAGATGTAGGGCAAGAAGAGCATTTAGCTCATGGGCTTCTTTGAGTTCGTCAACGAACTTCAAGTGTTCGTTGGTGGGTGATGATGGTGGAGTATGGTTGATGGTAGGGAGTGGTGGAGACACTCTTGGTGGTGGAGACACTTGTGAGCTTGGGTAGTTATGAGTGGGTGATGATGGTACATTGATGGATTGAGGGAGATGTGGGGTGATGTGAATGAGATTTGGGTTATTGTTTTGGATTGTTCTTGTTCTTCACATGGGTGTGATAAGGGTGTATTTGTGGGAGTGAGAGTATGAGGTTTAGGCTTAGGTTGACTTTGAGCAACATCACATGTGGAGTTGGAGTTATGGCATGTATCAAGTTTTCGTCTCCAAATTGGTCTCACCGAGATTTTGGCAACTCTTGAGGGTTTTGATTTTGGGTAGTTGGAGGATGACATGTTTGAGTGGATGATGTGAATGGGCATTTATGATGAGGAGGTGCATTTATAGTGTAGGAATGATGTGGTTTAGGAAGGTAAATTTTGGTGGGTGGTTTATGACAAAATGTGTTTGTGAATTTTGGGAAGTATGTAATAAAATGGGTTGGAAATTGAAAAAGGAAAACAGTAAACCGGGTCTCCAGATGGCCGGTCCCCTTAAATAGGGGCCGGTCCCCTTAATAATTAAGGGGGCCGCCTAGGTATTTAAGGGGGCCGCCCATCTGCTGACTTCCAGATTTCTGAAAATGGGTTTTTGGCAGAAATTTGTAGAAAAGGTTGTGTTTTTGAGTTTAGCTTCAAGCAAGTCCAACTTCTTTTTGAGGCAATTTAAAGTTTAATAACTTATGTATGCTAAGCACATTCAATTAAGCAATTTTAATTATCATGCAACCTACTCATTTACCAAGAAGCATATATGTATATATGAACAAGAAAACAACATATAATTACCAAGTAATTCATACTACCATTATTATGACGATTAATTAGCTAGTTAATTAATCCTAATAAGTGTCTATGTGATGGGAAATTTGTAATAGCATGGATTTCTAGACTTGGATCAAGCATGATTTGAGTAAGTGTTTTTGGGCATTATTCAACAATGTTTGAAAGTAGGTTTTATTTGAATATGAAAATTATTTCACCAAGGTAGATTTGAATTTGTTTCAAAGTGTTTTTATAAGGAAATAAAAAGAAGTTGTTACACTTTTTAGTTTTGATAAAAATATGTTTAATAGAGAAGTGACATAATCTTTTTGAAAAATCATTTTCCAAAATATGAAGATTTTCATTTTTGAAAGGAGTTGTTGAAGAGAAAAAAAAATCTCATGCTTGATTGATTTAGGCTATTGTCTCATGCTATCCTTTTCAATAAATTATGCGATTTAAACGATAGTGATGACTAAATATTATATGTTCGATAAAGAACATTTTATTTAATGCCTAGGAGAGTTAACTTAAGGTTTTCTAGTTTATTAGCAAGTAATATAACTAGTAGTGTGAGAGCAAAGCAACCTATCAAACTAAGCATATCTTAAGGCAGTGATTATCATAACTATATGCAAGGAGTAACTACTCAGGAAATTTTAAAAAGAAGACTTATCTCAGGTCCAGTTATTCTTCATGATATGAGGTAGTGAATTATAGATGAGTACCACTTCGTTCCATCCTCATTAATGTAGATTAATAAGTCTTCATGCGCGTGTTTTGAATATGAGTAGGTTAACGCAAGATTGAGTTTCATTCCATTTTGCGTTCATTACCTAATCAAATAAAACAGCTTGTCACCAAGAAGTACAAGAATTCCTTGATAGTTTGTTTTGATGTACAAACAATGGATTTCTTGACTTATAAATTATAATCACAGTAAATAGCCTTATATCTAAATTTCTCTACTAGGTTTTTTAATTATAATTTGTTTTGATTTACTTGTTGAAGAGTTATCCGAATTAAATCCTAAACCGGTTTTATCATTGAATGGCTTTTGACAACTTAGTAATAATTTAAGAGATTTGGAGCTTTCTTCAAATTTAGCTAATATTTTTGCTCTTTCATTTAATCTTTTAATTTCAAGTTTATAATCTTGACATATTTTGCATTCTAGATCAATTTCAATATTACTTTCAAGTCTAGACATTTTATCTTCTAAAATTATTTCTTTTTCAAGATTACCTTCAAAAGTTTTTGATGATTTATGTTTAGAAATAGTTTTTAGATCTATGTTGCAAAAATGTTTAAACTCATTTTCTAGTTTTAAAAATTCTTAAATGAATGGATCATAGCAAAAATGTTTGGTTTTGGATTGTACCTTATTTGGAGCTTTATCTAGTTTGCATTCGTCACATACCGGATGATGATCTTTGATCCGTCCCGAAACAACACTTATAATTAAACAAATGCAGACTCAGAACAGGATGCTCGTGTGTAGTGTGTGAAACCAGGCAAGTGATCACCTGGGTCGTTTCCCAACGAGGTGTGAATGGAAAACTGTGAAAAGCTTTGGATTAAAGTGATTGATGAATCAGATATTTTTGATTATGATTTAACAAGATAAAATCTATTAAATAGAAGCTATCACTATTTTTCTGTGTTTCGTTTAATCTAAATTACACTAAAAACGCGAGTCGGGAACTAATTAAAACGCGTATAATACTGAGATATATGTAAAATTAACCCTACAAGTGTTCTAATATTTTTAATAACTTAAAAATGACAAAAGAAAATTATAGAAAAAAAATTTATATTTTTCTGATTTTTATATTTTTTATTATAATTTAATTACTAGTTAAACTAAATAAATAGATTAAAAATAGCAAAACTATTCTAAAAATTACGAAACTTTTTTATTAAATGCTAGAAGTTATTACTGATCTAATAAAATTATAGTGGAAAAGATAGCTTATTCGGATAAGCTACACATAAGCTGGAAAGCTAATTAAGCTTATTAATACTAACTGCTATTTGGTATTTAAATAATAAGTGGTGTACAATATTAATCAAAAACCACTACGGGCACACTGGGTGAGGCTTTGGTCTAGTGTACGACAGGTCGTGGGTTAGAAACCCACTTTTGCCTTTTTTTCTAAACTTTATTTTTTTTTGATATTTTCTTTTTGCTAACTACTTTTTAGCTGAATATAAGTATCTTTAATTAAGGAACCATTTTTAAAACTTATTTAATAAGCTGAAAATTAGCAGCTATCTTAACAGTTAACTTTTTTTTTGGTTTTTTAAGAACTAGAATATGAACAATTAAGCTATAAGCTTGATGGTAAGCTAAGAGCTTATGGAACAGGGTACTAGGGACTGAGATATAACTAAAGAAGCTATAGGCTATGGAAAAAGCTCAGGCTAAGAGCTTAAAAAACTCAAAAAGAGCTTATGGTGTCTGGTGGTTGCTGATGTGGTGCCCTGCACCAGGGCGAAAGGGGTCTGTTCGAGGGCCTTTTTAGTGGCCAAAGAGTGTTCCAAAATTCGAACTAAAAATACCCTAATAAACTCAAGCTGGTGAAGTTTAAGAATCAAGAAAAACTAGCTTATGAGAGCTTGTGGTTAGCGAGCTAAAAATCATGCAAGTTTCCAAAAACTCACAAAAGCTGCTATATGCAGTTCGCTTAACTGATGTAGCTGCTATCTTGTGCACAACTTGTGCAAGGGTTCTAGGGTCTTTGGAATCGACTAAGTGGACAAAATGAACCACAAAAATGCCAAAGGCATGGACTGAACAAGCCTTGAGCTTGTTTGAGCTTGTATGATCTCTTGGCAGTCCAAAATTCACACAGTGGGTTCAAAATGGCAAAATCTAGTTATATTGCTAATAGAAACTTAAAAAGAGCTGCTAAGGGCTACTAGAAGCAAGCTCAAAACTGAGCTTGTGGTAAATCAACAGTACTAGTGTGTTTGGTTCGATTGGCAGTACTAAACCAAACAGCCCTTTAGGGACTGTGATGGTATTTTGTGAACTGAACTGTGTAAATCAAGCTCTGAATTGAATCCTAAAGACACTAGTGAGTAGATTAAGCTTATTAAAATGACTTAGTGACTGAAAATAAGGCAGTATCAACAAGCTAGCTTAATTTTTGGCTTTTATATAGTTTTTAAGATGAAAATGAGTGAAATGCTATTTAAGACTTAATGAACTGAATATATATGATCTAAAACTAATGATAAGCTAATAATAATAACAATAAGCTAGTAAATAACACTTAAAGCAGTAACTTATGAAATGAAGCACAAAGCTTGTGAAAAGCTTACAATCGATTTGCTTGAAAACTAAAGAACCAATGAACCAAGAACAACCTATGGGCTTCCCATGAAGCCACTAAACCAAAAGCTTCCACCAATTTAGCTTGTTTGATCCAGAGTAGCTTGTTTGACCACGTTTGACTTTCTTTGACTTTTCTTAGACTTTGAATTTTATAGCTACTGATTACTATATAGGCTTACAAAAAGCTACTATTAGCTTATATAAGCTTATAGAAACAACTAAGAAGCTGTTTCAATTACTACTTATGGTGATTCGAATTATCAGTATAACATGAAATTCTAGAATTATCATTAACTAATGAAATGGTGCAAAGATTATCATTAAACAAGCTTAATTTACTTATTATTGATCACTGAAAACATGTATTACAAAAGATAGCTACTGGAAGTAAAAAAAAACAATTATGCTACTAGTTAACTACTTGCTTTAAAAAGCTTACAATACTAGTCTATATATACAAAACTAAAATGGGAAATACATTGTCGACATCCTTGAACAAATCCCCACCATTTAATTGCTCCAATTTCATCTCAGCAGTCCACTTGGAAAATTGGCGGGAAAACAGGATTTTGGCTATTTCTCTGATTTAGCTAGTGAGAGTGGGGAGGACGCATTAATTGCGTTTGGCAATGTTAGGTAGCGTGTAGGAGGAGGGGGGATGAGGTGGTTAGTGGTTTTGGTGAGCTGGGGGGGAGTGTCTGGTATTGGCGGGATGGTAGTATAAGGGATGACGGGTTTGACTTTTGTTGACTGAGTTGTTAAACTCAGGGTGGGATTGGGCTTATTTATATTTGGGCTTGGTGGTTATGGGTTATAGGATAATGGATAGGCTGGGTTGTATAGTTGGGTTATTTGGATTTAATGGGGATAAGTTTGATCCGGATTTAGTTAAACATAGGGACCAAATTTGTCATTTCTGAAATTCCAAGGACCAACCTGTAATTATTCCAAAGTTATCACAAGGGTAAATATTGCCAAGTTTAAATAGTACAAGGGTTTAAAACATATTTTTCCATTTTTTTAAAACACCCGGGGACTAATTTTGACAACTTTTAAAACTTGAGGGACTAGACTTGCCATTTATGCAAACTTGGTTTGTTTTCACTTATTTTCAATCATTTTGCATCTGTAACACATAAAAACACATTTTTAATGATATTTATAATATTTGTGTGTTTTTGGACGTTTATGTGGGTTTAAACCGGGTAAATTATATGTGTTTTTAGACACATATCAAATCCCTCACACTAAACTATTGCTAGTCCCTAGCAATCATTTATGAAGATTTAATGGATTTCAACTCTTTACCAAAAGCCATTACTTCTGGAGTAGCCAAATGTTTCAGTTCAAGTAAGAACTTTGGTACACCGATAACCAAATGATTTTGAGCAAACCATAAGCTGTCAACGGTTTTGATTTGTCTTTACCAGAAGCCGTTTGCTTCTGGACTAGCCAACTCTTAGATAAATTATTAATATTATCTTTGGTGAGCTGATTACCAATCATGGTTTTTCACTTGCCTTTACCACAAGCCATAACCTTGCGGGCTAGCCAACTCTTCACTTATAAAGATATGGTGAGTCGAATACCATACAATTTTGGGCAAATTGCAAGCCATCAACGGATTTGAGATATCTTTACCAAGAGCCGTTTGCTCTCGGATTAGCCAATCCTTATGTGGGTTAGACATGGCGGACTGATAACCATTTTTTGAGTTCTAAGTGAGAAAAAAATTTAAAATTTTGGCCAAAATGGGGGTACTAGATGGTACATTTGGTCAAATTCGCAAGAATTCCCCCCCACACTTAGAACTGAATATTGCCCTCAATATTCAAAGAACCGGTTGTTAGACCAACACTTAGAACGTGAAAGGGAAATATTAATAGCCTTTTATTTCATATAGTTATTTATTTTATTTTTATTTAATTTGCATTTAAGCCGTTAAGGCATGCAAATTCTCTCTCTCTTTTTTTTTTTGACTGTACATATATACAACATGTGGGGCATCTCCCCCACACTTAGGTGAAACATGGGTGAAAACCCATATATTTGCTACTGTTTTTATTAACCGAGTCGCTAGCTTGACTCGACCCCGAATTGAGCTGATTCCTCCCAAACAGTCAGGTTTATTACGCAAGCTAATCGCTTGTGAACGGTCAACTGTAACAAAGGGTTCCTGAACAGCCCGGGAGAAAAAGCAATTTAAAAGTCTATGGGGAAGTAAGTGGAAGAAACCATCTCAATCGAACTTTCATTCAAGATGCTTGGATAGCCAATTGAGCATAAGAAAGTTCCACACCGATGAGATAAATCCGGCATTTAAACCAATGTTATATGGACAATGCCGGGGTCAAAAGTAACATCCTCACTCCCTAATGAGTGAAGGATAGGAGAAATCACCGGGTAGGTGAAGGGAAGAAGAGAGATCTGATTAGCCATTAAAATAAGAATTTCCTCCTCAAGAATTGTAAGTGGAGGAGGCAAGTCCTTAAACTTGATCTCAGGAAATTTATCAGTTTTTACAACTGACTTGGTTTCCTCATTATGAAGTTGTTTTGGTGGAAGAGGGGAAAATGAATCTTCGTTTAACAAATTTTCTAGAAAAAGAATATCCCCCTCAGGATCAAGATAGTTGTCATCAACCTCATGCGGAAGTGGACTATCTAGAGCAAGAAAAGCATCGACTTCATCCCAAAAGGGATCACTTCCCTCAACCGAAGTGAGAGAAGGGGAAGAGTCGGCTATGATATGTTGAGAAGATGTGGTGGAATTCCCACTCACAGAATTATGAAAATAACCAAGACTTTCATTAGAGTACTCCTTTGAAGAAATGTCAATGACATCGATTCGGTTAACCGAAGCAGAATCAAAATTGGAGGAGTACCTCGATGATTGATCATGGTTAAAAGTAACAGCTTCCTTATCCACACGCAAGGTGATCTCATGCTTAAATACATCAATAAGAGCATGGCCTGTTTTTAGGAATCCTCTTCCAAGAATTAGAGGAACCTTTTGATCTGCGTCGAAATCAACAACCACAAAGTCAGCTGGAAAATGGAACTTTCCTATCTTCACAAATACATCTTCGGCAATGCCGCAGGGATGAGTTATGGTTCGATCTGCAAGCTCAAGAGTCATGCAGGTAGGAGTAAGAGCCGGAAGAGAAAGTTTCTTCCATACTGAATGAGGCATCAGGTTGATGCTTGCACCTAGATCTGCTAAGGCATAACATTCAACCATTCCCGGAAAGACACAAGGTAGTAGAAACTTTCCAGGATCTCCAAGCTTCTCCGGAAGCTTTTTCAAGATAACCGCTGAGCAGTTCTCATTTACTGGAGTTTTAGCCATTTCAATCAGTTTTTCCTTGTTGCTTAACAAGTGTTTGATCGTTGATGCAAACTTGGGCATCAGAATGATAGCATCCGCAAAACTTATGTCAAAATGTAATTCTTTAAAGATTTGAAAGAATTTGTCCATTTGTTGACTAGCCTTCTCACGGAGCTTTTGTTCATTTAAGCGCGATGGGTAAGGAATGTAGGGTTTGGATTTAGGAGCAATAACTTCAGGAGTCTCTACAGATTCAAAGACAACTCCTGGTTTGGATTTTTTCGGGACAACCGGAGGATGGACATGTGCTGTACTTTGTGGGCTTGGAATTTGCACTTTGTCCGTTGTATCCTCCGTCTCTTTTTCCATTTCAAACAACGGAGGAGGAATAGGGCCAGCTGGCCCCTTATAAGAAGCACCACTCCGAGTGGTGATAGCTTTGACGAAAGTGGTATCTTCATCATCATCACTGTCATCAAGTACACTGACAGGAACAACATTGAGCATTTCAGAATAATATCTGGCTGACCTTTGCTCACTAAGTTTGGTTGACAAACTTTTAACCGTAAATCGTGAAAGAGTAGGATCGATTCTAGACGGCTGAGGAGCAATTGTGGGTGTAGATTTTTGGATGACAGAAGGTTGGATGACCGAAGGTTGGACGTATTTAGCACTTCCATTGTTAGTGGGAAGTACCGGGTCCTTTATCACCTTGAATCCAACATGAGATTTACCACTCCGTGTACTGACAGCTTTGAGTTCACCCCTAGGGTTGGTAACAGTGTTACTTGGGAGACCTCCCGAGGTAGAAGGTATATCAGTTAAAGACTTTTTGATCTGGTTTAATTGGGCAACCAATAACTGGTTTGTCTCACGTTGTGTCTTATTTGTTTCCTCTTGGGTTTTCATGAATTGCATAAGCAACTCATCTGAGGACGTCTGATTTCGGTTTGAACCTTGGTTTTGATTAAAATTTGGACCTCGGTTTTGATTGAAATTTTGGGAATTGTGGAAATTTTGTCCCTGATTTTGAACAAAGCGGTTTTGATTATTCTGATTTGGCACGGGTGGAAAACCAGGTGGGACCATAGCATTCGGTGCTCGGTACTGAGTCTCAGCATGCGGACGGTATTGATTTTGGTTTACTGCAGCTACGGGAGCTGGGTAAAGAGAAGCATCGGTTGCTTGACAATCAAAATACGCATGTGGGCCACCACAAGTTTCACACACTTTGTTTATTGCTTTGATTTGTTCCGGTTTATGAATTTCACTCTTTAATTCTTTCATTTCTTTCATCATACAACGCATTGAATCCGTTAAAAAGGCTAACTCTGAGGAGTTACCGGATGAAGAAGAAGCAGGAGTGACAGGAACATTCACTTTGTTTCTAGAAATAGGAACTTTTGATTTATTTTCACAAATTTCAACCACCTCTCTGGGTTTACGATTCAAAATATTGCCACCGGAGGCTGCGTTAAGTGCATCTTGATCGTTTTGGTTCAACCCATTATAAAACGTATTTATCTGTTGTAACACATTGAAATCGTGATGTGGGCATTTTCTTAGGAGATCTTTAAATCTGTCCCATGCCTCTCCGAAATTTTCATCGAAACCTTGATGAAAACCAGCAATTTCATTTTTTAGGTTAGTCGTCTTTGATGGAGGGAAGAAATAATTTACAAATTTCTTAACGAGATCTTCCCAGGTTTCAATGGATCGAGGGGGTTCTTTATCCAGCCAAATCCGGGCTGCCCCCTCAAGTGAGAATGGAAATAGCATCAATTTGATCACTGTTTGTGGCACATTCTTGTAATTGATTGTAGAAGTCAGTTTGTTAAACCAACGAATGTGTGCATAAGGATCCTCTCGTTCAAACCCGTGGAATTGGTTTGTGGACACGAGCTGAATCAAATGTGTTTTCAGTTCAAAATGATCAGAATCGATGGCTGGTAAAACAATGGCATCTCCATAACCCTCGGTGGGTGCCTGGAGCATTTCAGCCATGGTGCGTTCGTCTGCCATATTTTCAGTGAGAACAGTACGAATCTCGGGTTCGACTATTTGGGCAGCACGTCTACGATTACGTCTTTTCGGAATTTCAACGAGTTCACGTAAAGGGCTTGATGACGTGGAAGAACGAGTGCGCATGCACTAAGTAAAATATTCCAATTAAAACAAGACAGAAGCAAAACACAAGTTAACTTAAACCAACAATCAACAAGCGTACGGTAGCTCTCTAAAAGATAAACGCACAGAGTGGCGGAGAAGCAAAGGTGGGCAATTAAGCTCCTTAAAAACCCGCTTCTTTCAGTCCGACAATTTAATGTCAGACTATCCTAGAACCTCCATTAGAGTTTGTTTATCAATTAAAGGTGAGCCGATATTCGCAAGTGATACATAGGTAAAGTTTTAAATCTTTGGTTTGGGAACTTATTATGGTCGTACCCCCAGTTAGGTAGTACTCTGTCTTGGTTTTCGATGGTAATTTTTTTATTGTTTATTTATTATTAACAAAGAAAACGGAATTTATTTTTGGTGTTTTTATTTTTTATATGATAATATTAATAATAATATATATAGAAAAGAAATGAAAAATATTTTTGGTATTTTATATTGTTTTTGGGAAATAGGAACTTCTGATAGAAGGGTCTCAGATCACTAATCGCTAAAACTTACACAAGTGTAGCAGCACAACCTCCCCGGCAGCGGCGCCAAAATTTTGATCCGTCCCGAAACAACACTTATAATTAAACAAATGCAGACTCAGAACAGGATGCTCGTGTGTAGTGTGTGAAACCAGGCAAGTGATCACCTGGGTCGTTTCCCAACGAGGTGTGAATGGAAAACTGTGAAAAGCTTTGGATTAAAGTGATTGATGAATCAGATATTTTTGATTATGATTTAACAAGATAAAATCTATTAAATAGAAGCTATCACTATTTTTCTGTGTTTCGTTTAATCTAAATTACACTAAAAACGCGAGTCGGGAACTAATTAAAACGCGTATAATACTGAGATATATGTAAAATTAACCCTACTAGTGTTCTAATATTTTTAATAACTTAAAAATGACAAAAGAAAATTATAGAAAAAAGATTTATATTTTTCTGATTTTTATATTTTTTATTATAATTTAATTACTAGTTAAACTAAATAAATAGATTAAAAATAGCAAAACTATTCTAAAAATTACGAAACTTTTTTTATTAAATGCTAGAAGTTATTACTGATCTAATAAAATTATAGTGGAAAAGATAGCTTATTCGGATAAGCTACACATAAGCTGGAAAGCTAATTAAGCTTATTAATACTAACTGCTATTTGGTATTTAAATAATAAGTGGTGTACAATATTAATCAAAAACCACTACGGGCACACTGGGTGAGGCTTTGGTCTAGTGTACGACAGGTCGTGGGTTAGAAACCCACTTTTGCCTTTTTTTCTAAACTTTATTTTTTTTGATATTTTCTTTTTGCTAACTACTTTTTAGCTGAATATAAGTATCTTTAATTAAGGAACCATTTTTAAAACTTATTTAATAAGCTGAAAATTAGCAGCTATCTTAACAGTTAACTTTTTTTTGGTTTTTTAAGAACTAGAATATGAACAATTAAGCTATAAGCTTGATGGTAAGCTAAGAGCTTATGGAACAGGGTACTAGGGACTGAGATATAACTAAAGAAGCTATAGGCTATGGAAAAAGCTCAGGCTAAGAGCTTAAAAAACTCAAAAAGAGCTTATGGTGTCTGGTGGTTGCTGATGTGGTGCCCTGCACCAGGGCGAAAGGGGTCTGTTCGAGGGCCTTTTTAGTGGCCAAAGAGTGTTCCAAAATTCGAACTAAAAATACCCTAATAAACTCAAGCTGGTGAAGTTTAAGAATCAAGAAAAACTAGCTTATGAGAGCTTGTGGTTAGCGAGCTAAAAATCATGCAAGTTTCCAAAAACTCACAAAAGCTGCTATATGCAGTTCGCTTAACTGATGTAGCTGCTATCTTGTGCACAACTTGTGCAAGGGTTCTAGGGTCTTTGGAATCGACTAAGTGGACAAAATGAACCATAAAAATGCCAAAGGCATGGACTGAACAAGCCTTGAGCTTGTTTGAGCTTGTATGATCTCTTGGCAGTCCAAAATTCACACAGTGGGTTCAAAATGGCAAAATCTAGTTATATTGCTAATAGAAACTTAAAAAGAGCTGCTAAGGGCTACTAGAAGCAAGCTCAAAACTGAGCTTGTGGTAAATCAACAGTACTAGTGTGTTTGGTTCGATTGGCAGTACTAAACCAAACAGCCCTTTAGGGACTGTGATGGTATTTTGTGAACTGAACTGTGTAAATCAAGCTCTGAATTGAATCCTAAAGACACTAGTGAGTAGATTAAGCTTATTAAAATGACTTAGTGACTGAAAATAAGGCAGTATCAACAAGCTAGCTTAATTTTTGGCTTTTATATAGTTTTTAAGATGAAAATGAGTGAAATGCTATTTAAGACTTAATGAACTGAATATATATGATCTAAAACTAATGATAAGCTAATAATAATAACAATAAGCTAGTAAATAACACTTAAAGCAGTAACTTATGAAATGAAGCACAAAGCTTGTGAAAAGCTTACAATCGATTTGCTTGAAAACTAAAGAACCAATGAACCAAGAACAACCTATGGGCTTCCCATGAAGCCACTAAACCAAAAGCTTCCACCAATTTAGCTTGTTTGATCCAGAGTAGCTTGTTTGACCACGTTTGACTTTCTTTGACTTTTCTTAGACTTTGAATTTTATAGCTACTGATTACTATATAGGCTTACAAAAAGCTACTATTAGCTTATATAAGCTTATAGAAACAACTAAGAAGCTGTTTCAATTACTACTTATGGTGATTCGAATTATCAGTATAACATGAAATTCTAGAATTATCATTAACTAATGAAATGGTGCAAAGATTATCATTAAACAAGCTTAATTTACTTATTATTGATCACTGAAAACATGTATTACAAAAGATAGCTACTGGAAGTAAAAAAAACAATTATGCTACTAGTTAACTACTTGCTTTAAAAAGCTTACAATACTAGTCTATATATACAAAACTAAAATGGGAAATACATTGTCGACATCCTTGAACAAATCCCCACCATTTAATTGCTCCAATTTCATCTCAGCAGTCCACTTGGAAAATTGGCGGGAAAACAGGATTTTGGCTATTTCTCTGATTTAGCTAGTGAGAGTGGGGAGGACGCATTAATTGCGTTTGGCAATGTTAGGTAGCGTGTAGGAGGAGGGGGGATGAGGTGGTTAGTGGTTTTGGTGAGCTGGGGGGTGAGTGTCTGGTATTGGCGGGATGGTGGTATAAGGGATGACGGGTTTGACTTTTGTTGACTGAGTTGTTAAACTCAGGGTGGGATTGGGCTTATTTATATTTGGGCTTGGTGGTTATGGGTTATAGGATAATGGATAGGCTGGGTTGTATAGTTGGGTTATTTGGATTTAATGGGGATAAGTTTGATCCGGATTTAGTTAAACATAGGGACCAAATTTGTCATTTCTGAAATTCCAAGGACCAACCTGTAATTATTCCAAAGTTATCACAAGGGTAAATATTGCCAAGTTTAAATAGTACAAGGGTTTAAAACATATTTTTCCATTTTTTTAAAACACCCGGGGACTAATTTTGACAACTTTTAAAACTTGAGGGACTAGACTTGCCATTTATGCAAACTTGGTTCGTTTTCACTTATTTTCAATCATTTTGCATCTGTAACACATAAAAACACATTTTTAATGATATTTATAATATTTGTGTGTTTTTGGACGTTTATGTGGGTTTAAACCGGGTAAATTATATGTGTTTTTAGACACATATCAATCTTCTCCTTCGTCTGTGTCACTCCATGATATTGGGTTGAGTTCACTTTGGAGTTGATTGATGTAGTCTTCGTCGTTAATACATTCATTAACAACATTTGAACTAGTAGCACATGTATCTATTTTATCTAAATGTTTATCTATTAAATTTTCTAAAATGACTAATTCATGTACAAGATCAAAATCCTCATCTTTAGCTTGACATTTTTCTTGATGAAAGTTTAAGAGATTTTTCCAAATATCATTTGCCGTTTTACAGAAAGATATTCTTTCATATTCAACTTTCGGAAAAGTTTTGTAAATAATTATTTTAGCTTCATTATTTTTGTTATTATTTATTTTTAAATAATCATTTTGAGTTTCAAAATCCGTTTTTGTTTGACTTTCAAAAATCGTTTTTGTTGGTTGAAAATCACCAATCGAAATGACATGCCAAAGATCTAGATCAATTGATTTCACATAATTTTAAAATTTATTTTTCCATTCAAGAAAAGTATGGTTTTCAAATAGTGGTGGTGTTTGCATCAATTCCCCTTTTAAATATTTTTCGGATTCCATAGATCGTTTCAAGTTTTAAAATACAGTATATTTTAAAGATCTTGATTGACGTGGCTCCTGATACCAATTGTGGAAAACTAGAAGGGGGGTTGAATAGTTTTACGTCTTTTTCATTTATTATAAAACATTTGTTTACTTTTAAAAACTTAGATTCAACTTTGTTAAAACTTAAATCTTATTATTAGTTATATATGTATTCTTTTAAATTGATTGTAAATGTTTTGGTTTCTTGAATGGATTTTCAAATTGATCTTTATGTGAAGTCGATCTCTAATAAATACTAGCAGTTATATAATCCTATGTGTACGAATATAATGGCGATGTAAGTAAAGAAGTAAATAAGGTATGGAAAGATCTAACCGAGACACGAGAGATTTATAGTGGTTCGGCTACAAGGACACCTTCCTTGCCCTACTCCACTCCCCGAGCACCGAGCTCGAGAGTTTTCTTCACAACTTCAATAAGCTCCCTTATGGCGGAGAAAACCTTACACGACTTTGGCTTACACCGGCTTAACGACACAAAGCTAAATGTCGAGTTCTAATCGTAGCTAGAACCAATCTCACAACTTCACAACACAACTTCTTCACGACTTATTCACGACTACTTCACAACGGCTTCACGACTGCTTCACGACTTCTTCACGACTTCAACACGACCGCTACACAAACCTCTATGCTACGGCTTCACGACTTCAATACTATGTCTTCACGACTAAGACTTCACGACTTCAACACGACCGCTACACAACCTCTATGCTACGGCTTCACGACTTCAACACTAGGACTTCACGACTTCAAAGCTACGGCTTCACAACTTCAACACTATGTCTTCACGACTAAGACTTCACGACTTCAACACGACCGCTACACAACCTCTATGCTACGGCTTCACGACTTCAACACTAGGACTTCACGACTTCAAAGCTACGGCTTCACAGCTTCAACACTATGTCTTCACAACTTCTATACCACAACTACTTATACAACTTCTTCACTACTTACATACAATACTAATTTACTATACACACCTTACACACAAATGAATGAATGATTTACAAACTTTGTTAAACTAACAACTTAAGTAACAAGATGATACTAAGTTGTAATACTTCTAATCTTGATTGATAGAAGTATTCTTCTTTTGCACTTGAAAGAAGGAAGCTTGGATCACTTGGAAACCAAAGCTTAAGATTATATGATCAAAGGATTTTAGAAAGTATTTACAAGATTTAAAACAGAAAGTTTTGGGGTGCAAAAGGTGAGTAAAAATCCAGGAGAAGGCTGGTATTTATAGGAGAAAAACTGGACAGCTGGAGGCCTACTGGAGCGGGGGCGGTCCCCTTAATTATTAAGGGGGCCGCCTAGCAAAATTAAGGGGGCCGCCCCTACTGAACGTTGGCCAATTTTGTCCTTTTGTAGGGAAGGTTTTTCTGGAACATTTTAACTGATTTTGGTTAAAAATTTGAATTCATATTTTTATAAAAGATTAAACATTTTTATTTAATACCAAAAATGTTTTTCAAAAATATATAAAATGTTTTTGATGTTTTATAAAAAATCTAGTTATTAAGAAAATGTTCATTTGATCATATAATGCATTAAGCATTAGTTCATTCATACCTTAAGTGATTTGAGTTGTAGAAATAGATATTTACAACTAAATACTTGTTTACGTCATAATTTTCCGATTAATGATTTTACATTTTGTGATTATCAAAACGTAGAGATATCGAAAAATATTAATAACGTGTTTAGGCATTATTTATATCAAAATAATGAATATGATGTATACATGCATCATATTACAGGATATGGTTCGAAAAGACAAAAATAGGCGATATTTCCCAAATGGTTCCCGAAAGAAGCACATCAACCAGATGACCTCATACGATCCGATGAACAAGTGCGAGAAGTTATGAGGTACATTACATCGTCATAAGCGCATCAAAACCTTCGTGCCGATTTGGTCGAACACTTGTCTCGTAATGTTTAATTTTAGTTTACGTTTTTTATTTATCTATGTATTGTTCTTAATTCCGTACGTTTGTGTATTTAATTTTAGTTTCCGTTTTTTTTTTTTTTATTTTTCTATGTAATGTTTAATTATGTAATGTTTTTAGTTTTTGAATAAACGTTTTTTATTTCGTACGTTAACGTTTTTAATTTCGTTCGTTTAAGTTTTTTATTCCGATATGTTTACGTTCACATTTACGTTTTTAGTTTATAAATATAAAGTATTTAATTAAATAAAAAAATGGGATTGAAAAGGAAGTGAAGGTGAGCAAAACGGATGTATGATGAGTGAAAGTGACCAAAACGGATGATGAGTAGGAGTGAGTGGAAGTAAGGGGAGAGAGGGTGCTGAGGTGGCACCACTACTTTCAGCCTAAAGGTGATTTTTTATTTAAGAAGTGACACATGTCACTATATGATTGCACCTTATTATTTTAGTTTTTAGTGGACCCAACAACTTAAATGATTTATGTAAGTATAGATATAGATATAAAGACTCTATGGGAAGTTAGTTGTACCGTTGTAGACATTCTTTGTATATTTCTTTTTAACATGCTACGTTCGTGCAAATCAACCATCAAATTTAGTATATAAAATCATTAACTTGAAAACAGATACGCAAGAAGTGGATTTTTACGAACAATTTGAAGTGTTTATTTTCACACAAGACACATATAGAACTCTATAATGTACGAGTGTTTTGACATTTTGTTTAAACAATGCTCTAAAACTTGGAAAAACAATGCTTTGCTAATAAAGATGGGTACAAAATTGTTGTCATTGTTTTTAAAGGTAATTCACGTATGTTTTTAGATTATGATGGTGTTGATGTTGTTACAAAAATTCCCCAATGCTATTATATGTACTTTTTCGAGTCATTGAGATTGCACGTGTCTTGGTTTTTATTTCAATTCATACGGACCACTGGTAATATTACACACTCGGAAATATACTTGACTAATGTGTCTCCTGAATCCAATTTTTGTATTAAACGTTATAACTTAGCAACTTACCATAGACTCATCTACTGTTTTAAAACCATGGTATTAAAACCTTTAATAAGATGCATATGCAAAAAGTGCCTCGTGGACTCTTTATTAGAAGTGGTTGAAGTCACACTAATTGACACTTTGACTCCTTTAGATTAAAAGATATGTTTAGCTTGAAAGCTTTGGGAAAATATAATGCACACTTTAAGATGAAGAGAAAAGTGAAGCAATAGTAGGTGACGTACGGGGCACAGTCACACATACCTACATAAAACCATCACCATATGAACTAAAATATCAACGTAGCATAAAGCCATAAACCAATTCTAGTATTAAAAAAAAAAGTTACCCCTTTGTTAAAATTAAAAGTAAACATTTATTTTTTAATTAACCACTTATTGTAGGACGAATACACTGAATAATTGCAATTGAGTAAATACCTAACATTGTATCGATATATAATGTTTAACAGAATATGTACCTAAACATGCACTCATCATTTTTTGCGATGTTTAGTATTTGAATAAAGGATCTAAATCTTAAAGAAATTAACCATGAATCAGATACAAGTATAATCTTTTGAAGCTACGTTTATTAAAGACTAGACACTAAGGGGCCGTTTAGTTGGTGATATTTTTTCTTATTTTCATGTTTCTAAATTCTTAGAGAAGAGATTGATTTTTCTTATTTAGAGAACAGTTGAGAATTTTGAAAACCCATTTAAATATAATTATATTTTTCCTTTCTTTAAAAAATGAAAATATGTTTAGACGAAGTTCTTTTCAAACATTTTTTCTTTTTTAAATCAACTTTTTTTTCTTTCTATATCGGATCTTTATACGTTTTTATCCATTTTATACGTTGTTGTACGGTTTTATACGCTTTCATCCGTTTTTTCTGTTTTTGTACGTTATCAATTTTTATACCTTTCATCCCATTTAATCCGTTTTTATTTTCATCCAATTTTATCCGTTTTCGTCTGTTTGTATACGTTTTCGATCGTTTTTTTTAAATATTTTCGTATGTTTTTTTACGTTTTCGTCTGTTTTACGATTTTTACGAGAGAAAACGTAAGAAAACGGGCGAAAACGTAAGAAAACGGACGAAAACGTAAAAAAACGAACGAAAATGTAAAAAATGGACGAAAACGTAAAAAAATGACGAAAACGTAAACAAACGGAAGAAGCACATCAACCGGACGACCTCATACGATCCGATGAACAAGTGCGAGAAGTTATGAGGTACATTAAATCGTCACAAGCACATCAAAACCTTCGTGCCGATTTGGTCGAACACTTGTCTCATAATGTTTAATTCTAGTTTACGTTTTTTATTTATATATGTATTGTTTTTAATTCCGTACGTTTGTGTATTTAATTTTAGTTTCCGTTTTTTATTTTTCTATGTAATGTTTAATTATGTAATGTTTTTAGCTTTTGAATAAAAGTTTTTTATTTCATACGTTGACCTTTTTAATTTCGTTCGTTTACGTTTTTTATTCCGATACGTTTACGTTCACATTTACGTTTTTAGTTTATAAATATAAAGTATTTAATTAAATAAAAAAATGGGATTGAAAAGTGAGTAAAGGTGAACAAAACGGATGTATGATGAGTGAAGGTGACCAAAACGGATGACGAGTAGGAATTAGTGGAATTAAGAGGAGAGAGGGTGTTGAGGTGGCGGTGAGTGACTTACCACAACTACTTTCAGCCTAAAGGTGATTTTTTAGTTAAGAAGTGACACATGTCACTATATGGTTGCACCTTATTATCTTAGTTTTTAGTGCACCCGACAACTTAAATGATTTATGTTAGTATAGATATAGACATAAAGACTCTATGGGAAGTAAGTTGTACCGTTGTAGACATTCTTTGTATATTTCTTTTTAACATGCTACGTTCGTGCAAATCAACCATCAAATTTAGTATATAAAATCATTAACTTGAAAACAGATACGCAAGAAGTGGATTTTTACGAACAATTTGAAGTGTTTATTTTCACACAAGACACATATAGGACTCTATAATGTACGAGGGTTTTGACATTTTGTTTAAACAATGCTCTAAAACTTGGAAAAACAATGCTTTGCTAATAAAGATGGGTACAAAATTGTTGTCATTGTTTTTAAAGGTAATTCACGTATGTTTTTAGATTATGATGCTGTTGATGTTGTTACAAAAATTCCCCAATGTTATTATATGTACTTTTTCGAGTCATTGAGATTGCACGTGTCTTGGTTTTTATTTCAATTCATACGGACCACTGGTAATATTACACACTCGGAAATATACTTGACTAATGTGTCTCCTGAATCCAATTTTTGTATTAAACGTTATAACTTAGCAACTTACCATAGACTCATCTACTGTTTTAAAACCATGGTATTAAAACCTTTAATAAGATGCATATGCAAAAAGTGCCTCGCGGACTCTTTATGAGAAGTGGTTGAAGTCACACTAATTGACACTTTGACTCCTTTAGATTAAAAGATATGTTTAGCTTGAAAGCTTTGGGAAAATATAATGCACACTTTAAGATGAAGAGAAAAGTGAAGCAATAGTAGGTGACGTACGGGGCACAGTCACACATACCTACATAAAACCATCACCATATGCACTAAAATATCAACGTAGCATAAAGCCATAAACCAATTCTAGTATTAAAAAAAAAAGAAAAGAAAAAAAAGTTACCCCTTTGTTAAAATTAAAAGTAAACATTTATTTTGTAATTAACCACTTATTATAGGACGAATACACTGAATAATTGCAATTGAGTAAATAACTAACATTGTATCGATATATAATGTTTAACAGAATGTATACCTAAACTTGTACTCATCATTTTTTGTGATGTTTAATATTTGAATAAAGGATCCAAATCTTAAAGAAATTAACCATGAATCAGATACAAGTATAATCTTTTGAAGCTACGTTTATTAAAGACTAAACACTAAAGGGCCGTTTAGTTGGTAAATTTTTTTCTTATTTTCCTGTTTCTAAATTTTTAGAGAAGAGATTAGTTTTTCTTAATTGAGAATTTTGAAAACCCATTTAGATATAATTATATTTTTCTATTTCTTTTTAAAAAAATGAATAGATGTTTAAATGAAGTTCTTTTCAAACATTCTTTTTTTTTAAATCAATTTTTTTTTTCCATATTGGATCTTTATATGTTTTTATCCATTTTATACGTTGTTGTACGGTTTTATACGCTTTCATCCGTTTTTTTCTGTTTTTGTACGTTATCAATTTTTATATGTTTCATCCGATTTTATCCGTTTTTGTCTGTTTGTATACGTTTTCGATCATTTTTTTTTTATGTTTCCGTACGTTTTTTTACGTTTTCGTCTGTTTTACGATTTTTACGGGCGAAAACGTAAGAAAACGGGCGAAAACGTAAGAAACGGACGAAAACGTAAAAAAACGAACAAAAATGTAAAAAATAGACGAAAACGTAAAAAAACGGACGAAAACGTAAAAAACGGACGAAAACGTAAGAAAACGGACGACAACGTAAGGAAACCGATAAAAACGAATAAAAATAGATGAAAACGTATAGAAACGGATGAAAACGTATTAAATGGACGTATAAAAAGTGAGAATGAAAAAAGTGAGAAAAGTAGAATGGGCTTTTCAAATTTTTGTAGTTAAAATTTAGAGAATGAAAATTTCACATTTTTTGAAAATTGTTGAAAAAAAGTATAACTAAACGAATTTTTAATTTTTCTCTTTCTTAGAAAAATGGGAAATTTTTCACCAACTAAACGGCCCATAATTATTTCAGTTTAAAAATCTCAATATTTGAATAATCAATTTCAAAACGTTTCTCTGGTCACTTTCTTTCATCTATTCAACACTAATGCTATATGTCAGTGGTGGTCACCATGACCGCTTTTATGTTAACATGTCCTTTTAATTCGATCATTTGAAACTATAAAAGAAGCATACTTTAAAGCAGATAAACTCAAAAAATAAAAGAGATAGCAATAATAATAAAGAGTAGCATGGTACCCGCACGTTACGGCGGCATGTACTCTGAAATAAAAATTTTCGGTGTACAGTTTTTTTATTTTATTTTAATACGTGTTTTGTATAATAAATTTACAAATGTCAAGGATTTCATGTCGCATATTTAACTCTTTTACCCTATTAATTTATACTTTTGTGATAATAAATATTTTAATGTTTTTCCGTTGTTGCAAATGAATTTTTGATTTATATAAAGTTAAGCTATATGGATAAGGTGTTCAAAGAATCAGTGAAACCGACAAACCGAACCGACTCTCTCAATCCGAAAACGCAAAAAACGATAACCAATAAACTGAAAAACCCGAATCCGGAAAAACCCTCTTATCACTTACGGTTCTATTTCGGTTTTTATTTTTCAAATATCTGCGATTACCGGAACCAAAAAGTGTTTAATATACATGTAGTTTTTAACAAAATATTCATAAAAGTGTATAAGCATTAACTATATGTATTTAAGTTTAATATTTTTTTACATGTTTTGGTTGATTTAGATGTTTTATTTGTTGTGTTTAATTGGATTGTACACGAAGCTTTATATATACTTGTAAAACTTAATATTGTATTTATATATTGCCTTAGTGTATTTAATAGAAGAAATGAGTATAAGTTAGTTCGTCAGATCGCAAGTAATTTAATGTATAATTATTATACCAATATTATATGTTTTACAATATACTTTACAAACTTTCGCATTCTGTTCCAATATAATATGCGTATTATATGTATGCTGATGTGTCGTTACCGGTTATCGATTACACTCGTTAACATAAATACTTTGTGAGAAAATTATCATAAAGGAAGAAAAATTTGACTTCTTTTAAAAAAAAGATACAAAAATAACACATATTCTTTAAATGGTCATGTGCGAACGTTTGACTCTATTATTTTTTTGACACGTGTCAAGACAAGAAGTAAAATCCCAATCATTTGCAAGTACAATCACTATCAATTGTACCCCACGTGTTGTTTGACTTTTATAAACAAATGTGCGAACGACGGATGTGCGAATGTGCGAATGACGGCTACCACATGCGCTACTTTATGGGGAAAGAACAAAGATCTTACTTTATTGCGAAAGAATAAAGTAGCACATGGCGTAGCCGCCATTCGCATATTCGCAAATCCATCGTTCGCACATTTGTTTATAAAAGTCAAACAACACGTGGGATACAATTGATAGTGATTGTATTTGCAAATGATATAGATTGTACTTTTTGTCTGGACACGTGTCAAAAAAATAATGAATCGCACATTCGCACATGACCATTTAGTGAATAGGTGTTATTTTTGTACCAAATTTTAAAATAAAATCAAAATTTTCTGCCTTTTTGAGAATTATCTCATACTTCGTCCTATTCTTTAATTTTTCCCCCGACCTGCGGATCTGAAGTAGCAATAACACTATAACATTCGACAAAATTCGAGGGGACATTTTGACGTTTTCGGCGGGGACATGTCCCCCGCCAATAACTTTCAGCGGGGACATGTCCCCGCCAAAACGTCCCAGCCAACACCTCATCGCTGATACTTTCGGCGGGGACTAGGTGCGTCTTTTGGCGGGGACTTGTGAGACCCGCGGCCTTTGGTCTGGTCAAAGATTGTCCAGCGTGGCAACTCTTTTGGCGGGGATATGTGCCCACCAAAAGTGTACTAAATTAACTCAAAAAATCACTAAAACAATGATTAAGTTAAGAGTAAACTGCAAAAAATGTCCCTAAACTTTGCCAAAATTGCGAAATATGTCCTCTAAAAAAAAAGTGCAAATATTGTCACTAACGTTTCGATTTTCTGCGAGTTGTGTCCTTCCCGCGTTACCGCGTTAGTGTAGTTGCAAAAAATATATTTTGGCTAACGGTCATTTGTTTTGGCCATGTGAAATGACTATTTTACCCTCGCCTACTAGAGAGACTTTTTTTGGCCGTGTGAAATAATTATTTTACCCTCGTCTACTAGGGACATTTTTTGCAAGAACATTTTTTGAAGTTTACTATTCATTTTCTTTTTCACTTCCCATCACCATCCCCCTCCACCACCACCACCGCACACTTGATGAACTTTTACTGTAGCATTACGAACTTTACAATGAAGAAAAAGAAGTTTTAACGTCAATATTTGGAGCATACATGCACATGAAATTTTCATCCATTTACAATTATATCAACTGCTGCACAATTAATATCATTGATACATCATATCGTAACCCATTGATATTAGAGCAAACTTGTATGACTGTTTTTTGGTTCAGAAAAACGTAGCTAATAGTAGACGTATTCCAGCAGTCCTTCGATCAGAAACATACAAGTTGCTTACGTGAATTTTCAGGCAAGTTTGTCACGTCCGGCTGTACATCAGCTTTGGCCGTTGTACCCTGAGAAACAGACGACGAATCTGTTTTAAGGGAATCGTGTTAAACACGAGCCTCGACCGACGTTTACAGTTTTCATTTATTTATCATTCATAGTGTCTGTCTTCTGCTTCTACCCCTTTCTGTCCGTATTTAATTTTCTGTTATTTTCTGTTAATTATATTCCTTGTAATATGATTTTATTAATGAAAAGTTTACACCGTTTCCCACAGTCTTAAAACAGATTCGGTTTAACAGAATTAATACATTTTTCGTATAATCGGATTAATTATCAATTAACAGATTTCATATAAAAACTATTTTCTGTCGAAACCAGGATTGAGTTTCTTTGGAAAACCAGTTTTCTTAACAGGATTTTAATTTTCAGATTTGGTGTACAGATCTAAAACGTTTAAACCAATCTATTCTTATCAGTTTATATTGAAACCAAGATTGAGTTCTGTTAAGCTGATCTATTTTATTTAGTTTCTTATTCGGTTTATTTAAATCTAGATTCATTGAAACCAAGATAGAGTTTCTTTGAAGCAGATTCGGTACAAGCTTTTAAGAAACCAGGATAGAATTTCTTAGATACCGATTGTATAACAGTTGACTTAACTGTTTGTGTTTGATGAATTTTCAGGATGACTAACACCACTACCCCTCCTGTGAATACTACTGTGAATGTACCTGGTGCGCCAGTTACCAACACGGTTGCTAATCATGCTGAGAAACCAGAGAAATTCAATGGGCAGAATTTTAAGAGGTGGCAACAGAAGATGTTCTTCTATCTCACTACTTTGAACCTTGCGCGGTTCTTAAAAGAGAATCCACCTCACATGGAACCTCCTGCAGAAGGTCAATCCTCCAATCAACAGGCCGTTCAAGCCTTGGAAGCATGGAAACATTCATACTTTTTGTGTCACAACTATGTTCTGAATGGTTTGGTGGACTCTTTGTACAACGTGTACTGCAAGACCAAGACTGCCAAAGAATTATGGGAGTCATTGGAACGCAAGTACAAAACTGAGGATGCTGGTACAAAGAAGTTCATGGTAGCTCGTTTTTTGGATTACAAGATGGATGATTCAAATAACGTGATGAGTCAGGTTCAAGATCTGCAGGTTTTGCTAAACGACATTCATGCTGAGGGAATGACTTTGAGTGAAACTTTTCAAGTTGCTGCTATCATTGAAAAGTTGCCTCCAAGCTGGGTAGAATTTAAGAACTACTTGAAGCATAAGCGAAAGGAGATGAGTGTCGAAGACTTGGTTGTTCGTCTTCGTATTGAAGAGGACAACAAGCTAGCTCAGAAAAACACTTATACGCCTGATTCTGCCAAGGAAAATATGGTTGAGCATGCTTCGTCATCTTCAAAGTCCAATGTCAAAGGTAAAGGCAAAGGAAAAGGAAAGAATGACAAGAAGTTCAAAGGGAAGTCTGAGTACCTTGCTCCTAAAGCTGCAATTGTGAAACCGAAGTTCCAAGGGGTGTGTTTCAACTGTGACCAGCCGGGTCATCGTGCTGCTAACTGTAAGATGCCGAAGCGGGCGACTCCACGCCAGGCTAATATGGTGAATGATAATATGGACATGATTGCTATGGTGTCTGACGTCATTGCCATGATCTCTGAAGTTAACCTGGTAGGTTCCAACAACAGGGAATGGTGGGTTGATACTGGGGCTACCCGTCATGTGTGTGCTGATAAGAGTATGTTTCACTCTTTCAGAGCGGTTAACAATGGAGAGAAGTTGTACATGGGCAACTCTGCAACTGCTGATATCAAGGGTGAAGGAGATGTAATCTTGAAGATGACATCCGAGAAAGAGCTCAAGTTGACTAATGTCTTGTATGTTCCAGAGATTCGCAAGAATCTTGTGTCTGGTTGGCTGTTGAACAAGTTTGGTTTTCGTCTTGTTTTTTAGTCTGATAAGTTTGTTCTGTCTAAGAATCAAATGTATGTTGGTAGATGATATGCCCTGAATGGTATGTTTAAGCTCAATGTAATGATTGTTAAGAATGATATCAATAAAATGAATTCTTCTGCTTACTTGATTGAGTCTTCTAATGTGTGGCATGGCCGTCTTGGACATGTAAATTTTAATTCGATGCGTCATTTGATTAAATTTAATTGCATACCTAATTTCCATATTGACTCAAAATATAAATGTGAAACTTGTGTTGAAGCCAAACTTACAAGATCATCTTTCAAATCGGTTGAACGAAAAACCGAACCACTTGATATGATACATATTGACATATGTGATTTGAAATCACTACCCACAAAAGGTGACAATAAGTACTTTATCACGTTTATTGATGATTGTACAAAGTATTGCTACGTTTACTTGTTAAAAAGTAAAGATGAAGCTATAGACAAGTTTGTTCTATACAAAAACGAAGTTGAGAATCAACTTAATAAGAATATCAAGGTTGTACGAAGTGATAGAGGAGGTGAATATGTATCTCCATTTGCTGATTTATGTGCTAAACATGGAATTAGACACGAATTCACTGCCCCTTATTCACCTCAGCAAAACGATATTGCCGAAAGGAAGAACCGTACCTTGAAGGAAATGGTTAATGCCATGTTGATAAGTTCTAGTTTAAGCCAGGACATGTGGGGGGAAGCCATTCTAACGGCTACTTATCTTTTAAATAAGATACCTCGTAAGGAAAAAGAAGAGACCCCTTATGAACTATGGATGGGAAGAAAACCATCATATCAGTACTTACGAGTGTGGGGGTGTCTAGAAAAGGTAGCTATACCGACACCCAAGGCCCAAAAGATTGGACCTAAATATGTGGATTGTATATTCATTGGATATGCTAGGAATAGCAGTGCTTATCGTTTCATTGTACATGATTCGAAAAATCTGGATATACAAAAGGGTACACTAATGGAATCAAGGAATGCTTCCTTCTTTGAAAATATATTTCCTTGTTTAATGAAGGAAATTGGAAGTTCATCTAGAATAGATGACGAAGTTGTCCAAGATAAGAGACAACGAGATGATAATGATCTCCAAGAGGAGGGACAAGATCAAATCGAGGAAGAAGAGGTTGAACCTAGAAGAAGCAAAAGGGCAAGAACCAAGAAATCATTTGGACCAGATTTTGTTTAGTTTATGGTAGAAAATGAACCTACCTCTTATCGAGAAGCGGTTACTTCCTCGGAAGGGCCTCAATGGAAAGAAGCCACTAAAAGTGAAATAGATTCTATTTTACAAAATCATACTTGGGAGCTCGTGGATTTACCTCCTGGTTGTAAACCACTAGGCTATAAATGGATCTTCAAGAAAAAGATGAAAGCCGATGGCACCATTGACAAGTACAAAGCAAGATTGGTAATCAAAGGATTTAGACAACGAGAAGGTCTAGATTATTTTGATACATATTCGCCTATTACGCGAATAACCTCGATCAGGATGATACTTGCTATTTCCGCTTTAAGAAATTTAGAAGTTCACCAAATGGATGTGAAAACGGCTTTTCTAAACGGGGATTTAGAAGAGGAAATCTACATGAACCAACCTGAGGGTTTCATAGCTCCTGGACAAGAGTGTGGAAAACTAGAAGGGGGGGGGGGCTGAATAGTTTTACCGTTTAAAATTAATTTAAACCGTTTTGTAACTTATGTGAATTCAATGAAACTATGCACACAAAAATAATCAAACAATATATACAAGAAGTAAAGAGAGAAATGATCAAACCACATAACACGGATGTTTATAGTGGTTCGGCTACAAGGACTCTTTTCCTTGCCCTACTCCACTTCCCCGAGCCTTTAACTCGAGAATTATCTTTCACTAAGAAACAAACTCCTTTCTAGGTGGAGAAAACCTTTACACGTTGCTTACTTCCTTTTCCGGTACTAAGCTAAACACCGGGTTCTATTTCAAGGTAGAACCAACCTAACGTCGCCTATACAATTACCGACACTAAGCTAGATGTCGAGTTCTTTACAAGGGTTCAACCACTCCCGTTTGGTTCTTTCACAAGGGTAAAACCACTCCCTACACTCTTTGTGTTTTGAGGACTAAAACACTAACCACACTCACTGAGATAAATGATACAAATAATGATGTGTGAACTACAACTATATCACACAGTAACTATGCCAAAGGTTTTACACGTCTGTGTTGAACCTTGATTCTTAATCTCCTTTGCTACAAAAGGAAAGATCAATGAAATGAATGAATGATAAATGTTAGATGATATGTAAATGAATGAGTATGAATGTTAGGCTATATGAGTGATGGTGTGTCCAAATGATCAGCTTGCTATTTATAGGCAAGCTGGTGAACAACCGGCGGATCCCATAAAAGGGATCCATCTTTGATGTCGTTTGGTTCCGCCAAACATGACAACTAAGAGTTAATGGATATCTTTCCAAATTCAGTTGTATCCTCCACATCTTTGTTATGTCACATCAAAATCTTCCAAAGTCAACTATCTTGCTTGAAGATCTAGTTAAGATATTACATAATCTATGTATGATGCATGCCATGATGTCATTGTATCATTTTAAAAATAAAGTTTCCTTTTAAGGAAATAAACTAGTAGATGTGTAAAATGTTATTCTAAGAAAACTTGTGAAATGTAAAATGTGTTTTAAAGAGACTTTAGCTAGTATTTATAATTTGCTAAAAGATATACTTTGTAATTGTCATTAACAAAACTAAGTAAAGATCATAAAATATAAATAACGTTTTTAGGACGATATTTGTATTAACAATCTCCCCCTTTTTGTTGATGACAAAACATAAAGTATATTTTTGAGTAAAGGAATAAATATAGCATGAGTTCTCTAAAATATAGATTAAGTTTGTTTATTTGAGTTTAAAAACTATTTTTATGCAAAAGTGTATGTACTGTGATGATTCACAGTTATGCAAACTTAATCCTTTCTCCCCCTTTTTGTCGAAACAAAAAGAAGAGTTGCGTAGCAGAATGCGATTTTGAGAATTTTAAGAGCTCCCCCTTGTTTGATACTCCCCTTAAATTGAGTAACAAGGTAATGATGCATGATCCTACAAAACAAATGGTTAAAAAAAAATGAAATGCTCCCCCTCGATGTATACTCCCCATTACAAGAGTCCCAACGTATACATTAGAAGGGTATGAGATGCTGCAAAAGAAATGTTAGTTGTGAATAGCTTCAATGGAGAAGCATAATGCATATGAAATGGTCATCCAAATAAGAATGTTAATCTAGTTGACTTTAAAAAGTCAAAATCTAGTGTCTGATCAAAATTTTGTACCTAAAGTACAAATGATCAAACTATAATGTAGATTCCAATTAGCTATATAATGATGTTAGCCACCTAATTAATGATAATATGCTATATGTTGATCACTCATAAGCATAAAAACATCACATTCATTCAGTGAAAATTATGTGACAAAAGTCACAAACATAATATGATGTTACATGAAAATGAAAAATACATCCTAAAAATAAAAAGTCCCACAACAACATCTAAAAGGTCCTATATAATGAGACTAAAATTCTCCTATTGAGGAGGATGAGAGATGGAGTTTAGACGCTCAAGAATGTGGTTCAAAATGAACCTCATTTCATTTTGGCGCTCGTGCACCAAAATGTTTGTCCTTTGAGCTATGTGAGCGGTTCTTTCACACATGTTGCAATCATGGCGAGGAAAACCGGGCGGAAGAGTAGACTCATTTGGTTGTGGTGGTGGTGGTGGTGATTGGTTGTTGGGTGGTGGTGGTTGTGCTTGTTCATTGTTGGTGGTGGTGTTTGGAGGGAGTTCATGAGGATGTTTTGGAGGTCCATGGCTTCATTGAGGCGGTGATCTACCATACCCGAGAGAGTGTAGAGACGGTTGAGCTCTTCACTAATCTCCTCTTGGGTTTGAGGCAAATTGATCCACATTGCCTCGTCTATGGCAATGAGAGTTGATGTGGGTGAGAGAGGTGGTATTTGAGGTTGAGATGATGGTGCATCATGGTATAAAGGACCATGGATATCCGGGAAAATTGGATGAAAAAGCATAGGCTCTTGACCTTCAAAGGTCATGGGTGGAGGATTGGTTGATTTTGGTGGGAGATCCTCCAAGTCATCAAGGTATGGATGAGGTGATGTAGGTGGAGTCCTAAATAGCTCCATATGTTGGAGTTTGGGTGAGTTTGGTTGTGATTGAGATTTGACAGTTTGTGATGGAGCGGGTGGTGGTGTGGTTGCTATTGGAGTTATGGTTGGAGGTGGAGTTTGTATGACAACATTTGATGGTGTAGGTGTGGATAAAGTAAGGAAATTTTCACTTGCTAAAGGAGATGAGATATTAAGAGGAGATGATTCCTCTGATGATGAGTTAGCAAGATTTATGAAGCAACAGGGCTTAACACTAATGCGGGCAGTGCATTTTAGAGGTATAGAGGTGGAGGAGTTGGTTGATTTGGTCATGGTTAGCTAAGAGAACTAAGATGTACAGGTTATATGTTGTGAAGAAGGTGAATGAGTGAGTTTTGCTCTAAGTTATGATCTTAATATATAGGCAGATGGTTTATAGAAACTAGCGTTTGGATTTGATGTGAATCCAATAGAGAATGTTGGTTCCTAATGATTTGGAACAAAAATTTGTGCAAATCACATCACATAAGTCAATCCATAGAACTTATGTTGAGTAATATGATGAGGATATGAAGTAAATGCAAAGGGATAGTGGAAAATCCTGTGATGTGATGTACCCACGGATTTGAAGGATCCCTAAAAAGGGTTCCTTGTTTGTACTAGAAAGGTAACTCACTCCTTAGATTTAAAAATTCAAATTTTGGTGGGAAGTGTTATTCTTAAGTTTCTAAGAGTTTCTAAATCATTCTAAGATGTATAATGATCAGTGAACCTATTCTAAAGAATACTAGAAACTAAAATCTAAGAATCGGGATGATTCGAAAAGTTTTAGAAGTTTACAGTTATACCTGCGGATCCAATCGACAAGGCGTGCGGATCCAAATTTTGGGATCCGCTGGATCCGCAGGTTGAAGAGTGGCGGAGCCAACGCTAACACATGGCGGATCCAAAATGAGGGGTCCGCCAGATCCGTTGTTAAGCTTGTAGGAAAAATGTTAGTGTCTGATAGAGAAAATTGTTTTAAAAAAATGAGAGGCCAAATCTATCATGTATTAAAGTAAGATAGTACTACAAATATTTGATCACCTACAAATATTGAAATGTAACTTTTATTCATTGAAAATTTGTTTGTGACAAACGTCTCAAACTTGAAGTTACATTTAGAAGTCCTTAAAAATTGAAGAAATCCTAGAATAATTCTACAAAGTACACTAGAATAATTCTAACAGCTTCTATGAAGAGGAATTTGTTGGTGTTGATGGAGATATGATGGAAGCTAGCCACATAGTTTCTAAATCCTTAGTGTCACAAAGGTTAGTGTTATGTTCTTCATTTTCTTGAGTGTTTGTTTGATTTACCCACATTGAATCATCAATGTGTTGAAGTGTGGTAAGTAGATCATGTGGTTGAAGGTTGGGTGAATTTAGTGGTGATGATGATTTTCTTTCTTCATATGGTAAAGGTGATGGTGAGGAAGCTATTGGTGTAGTTACAGGTGGTGGTGTGCTATATGTGGGTGATGATGTTGTACCTAGTGGAATTATGATTGGTGATGGTGATTTTGTAGATGAAGACATGTTGACTATAGGAGTTATGATAGAAGTTGTAATGGCAGTAGTGGATATGATTGGTGAGCTTACGTTTGAAACTGGATTAACGAGCCAGTAAGGTCTAACATTAATTCTAGCGGTTTGTCTGTATGGTCTAGACATATGAGATTTGTTTGATTTGTGCATTGTGAGAGGTTTACAGGTAAAAAAGATGAAGATTTAGTGTGTTATGATCATCTTAAGGTTCTAATTTATACTTTCCCATTTTTATAGAAGTTGGTGTTTGGATTAATGATGTGTAAATATCAAAGACTTGGAATAAGATAAAGTAGTTTGTCCTATTGACAAAGTCAATCCATAGAAATGAAGTTGACATGAAGATATGCAGAAAGATGACTCAAAAGGGAGAAATGTGATTGATTCATGGTTTTCGAGAAGATAATGAAAGAGTCTGTGAGTTATGAGCAGGACAAAATATTCAAATTTTGGTGGGAGGTGGATTTTACTAATTTTCTAAGATGTCTAAATATAATCTAAGAAAGCTAAACTACAATCTAAGTATTGGAAAGAATTTTGTGAAAAAGATTACTGTGTATTCCTGCGGATCCAATTGACAAAGCATGCGGATCCAAAACTTTTGGATCTGTCTGATCCGCAGGTTTAAGATGGGCGGAGCCAACGTTAACACTAGGCGGATCCAAACTGAGGGATCCGCCAGATCCGCCGAACAAAATTGCTAAAACAAACAGAGAGCAATGCAAATTTTGCGTTTTTCGATGAAAACCCGTAAATTCTCCTGGAACATATCTATTGTCTATTATGTAAAGCGAAGCTACCAAATATGTAGATTCTAACACACGTTATAAATAAAATTGATCATCAAATTTCATCACAAAAGAAGTTAAGCCAAACAGTGGCTTAAATTTGGAAAATTGATAACAATACATGTTATCATTAGTTCAAGTTGAGCTAAATCACAAAAGAGTCAAGTACTATCATAAGGTCTTAGTAAGCACATAAATTTAACAATACATAGTATAATAATGTATTATACCAAACACTCTTTAAATCTCACTTATCTTTCAATAATTTAAGTATTTTCTTCTGATCCTTGCTGAGTTTCATCATCTATCGTCCTACATTCTTTAAAATTCCCTTTGCTTGTCGATGTTCCGCAGATTCATCATCAAGGGAAGGAAGTTGACTCAAGTAGTCAATTGGAGGAAGCTTAGAGTTAGGTAAACCATCTTCATCACTAGCCGATGATGATGATGAAGATGAGGATGAGGTGTGAGCCCGTTTCTCTTTTCCTACTGCCACTCTATAGTCACTAAACGGAACGAAGGTATGTTTGATTTCGATGTAGTCTGGAGCAAAGTCGAATGAGTCTAGAGGAATAGGAATGGAAGCTCTAAAAAAACGTGTAAGAAGCATTCCATATGGCATTGAGGTTTTTCCTAAGACACATATATCGACCATTCTTTTGGCGATATAGTAGGCTAGATTGAACTTTTGATGGGTAGACACACAATAGAGCATGTAGCATAAGCTTGCATTCACATGATCTTTGTTTCCAATAGTGCTAATGACATTAGCTCTAAGAATCTCTTCAAGTTTCTTAAATTCGGGTTTAAGCTCATTGAGTTCCATAGCGAATGGATCACGACTAACATATTTTCCTCGGAGTTTCTTAGTTTGGTTGCTTCTAGGTTTGAAAAGATGATCACGGATTGTTTCTTTAGGAGTTAAAAGAGTATCATATGGGTGTTCACGACCTAGGTTTGAATCAAGAATGGTTAAAGGCCATTTGTCTGAGTAGAAACAAGTTCCTTCTCTAGGAATGCCTAATACTTCCCTAAAATGATCTAATGGGAAATTGTAGGGATTTTGGTTTATTTTGAAATGGATGCTAAAAGATCCAAGGTCATCAGTGATGAGTTTCACGGAAGCATAAAACTCGAGAATGAACCTAGGGATGATTGGCTCATCTATGTCTAGGAGTGCATCAAATTGAATGACAGTCATTTGTTCACGGATGTTTGTTTCTTCTAAGAATGATGAATCTACAGTTCTGCCTTCATGAACGTACCGACTTTCTAAAGCTTTAAAAATTTTGACTTGAGATTCTGAGAGTCCCTTTGTTTGATGATGTTTGGGTAGGTAGTTGGTGGTCTTTTTGTGATCATAGTTAGTAGCGGGAGGCATGATTTTCCTAGACATACAATTAAAGTTAGAATCACATAATATATACATATGTGTCTGAATGAGAATAATGTGGAGTATGATTATCTCGACTCTTTTGAAGCAAAGATTTTTTGTAGTAAAATATGAGATAATCCAAACACTCCTGATCCGAAAATTATAACGTTTTTGATTTTGTATGAACAATGATTGAAAGAAGTTTTTCCTAGTTGTGAAAAAGTAATCTTAATGGAGTATTTGATGATTATTGTAGTGTCTAATTGAAAACATGATTTGATAGTTATTTTTGAAGTGCCTCATTATTTTTGATAATCCCTAATTTAATTTAGTGCAACCTATATGAATTCTAGACACAAATAAGAGATTGAGATGGATTAGGATACTTACAATGATCGATTAGGTATGAGTTAATTGTGGCGAATGAAATTTTTGAGTTTTGGGATGATAAGAGTCGTCAACAAATTGGTTTTTATGTGGTTAGTGAGTGTAATCAGTAAAAGGTGTATGTTTATTGAGAATTAGTCTCAGCAAAGCACGGATCCGGCGGATCCCAAACAAGGATTCCGCCCTTGTTATCGATTGGATCCGCAGGATCAGAATATATGTTTGTTTATTTCCGTTTTTTTTGGTTGGACTAAGATTTGAACAATTGTTTTAACTACTTTCTAGGTTTCAATAAACCATAGATAGAAGTAGGATTCTTTCTTGAGGTATTTGTGAGAGGATTATCAATGTTATCTTTTGAGAAACTTTCTCAATTCGAGATGTTTTATCATCTAAACATTGTTTAATACGGAAATGATGATGGAAAGCTAAACTTTTGCTGGGATGAACAGTTGCAATGATGTTGCAACAGAGAAAAAGGTTATGGAGGTCAATAATATTGACCACGAGAATTTTCTCCACACTTTGCCTTAAAGTAGCAAGGACCGTTTGTTTCTTAGTAAATCATGATATGATACAATGTCTCACATTAGTACACATATTATTTGAACTATTCCTATATCTCTAATTACCGGGAAGATCATATATTATGGTTTCTACACCTGTTCCTTTGGGATGTCTCTTAAGTTCCTAAATGTTTGATGGTTTTGAGCTGGAATCATCTTGAGAGTGTAGACGTATATAATATTTGGAGTACTAGCTATGGGATATAGTATTCTATCTAATGCATCTCTATGTTTAGGGTCATGTTATGAATTTACTATCTTTATCCTTGATGAGTCTGGTTTAGGAGAACGTGAGTGTTTTTCAAATGGTTTCCAGTCATATCTGTGATATATTCAAATTGGTTGAAAATATCCTTTTTCCTAATTGTTAACTTTTTGAAGATCTTAGATGAAGTTTATCTACTTATTTCAAGACTTGTTATGCATGATTTTGAGAAGTCATGCCATATCTTGACAAGTTGATTTGGAGACGATGTCATCCTAATAGTACATGATCCTACTTAGTAATGAGTGTTCTCTAGGTTAGTTGTGTACTTGATCATTCTAAACTTTTGATGCTTGCTTAAGTTTGTAATCACGGCAATGCCGAAAGAATATGCTATATACTTATCCTATTTATTGGCATAATCTAAGTATTGATGCTATATTGTTGAGATATAATCCAAGTTAAAACAATACTTGTCTTTAGGTGTTTTAATTTAATTTTATAAAGATTTAAGAACCTTTTCCTACTCATCATGTTAATTTTCAAATACTATATTAAAGATGTGGTATTAATAACTTATATTAAGTGAGTATGAAATCTGAATTATCTATGAGAGCAATTATCATGAGGAGTTATGAGGAACCTTACCTTTTTCCAATGATTGTATCTAAGAATGCTATTGAACAAAATGCAACCTCCGTTGGACACTTTGGATTGAGAAGATACATTTGTTTTCAACAATGTATCTTGAAGTTCCATTCATCAATTCATTTGGATCTAATCCTTTCTTTCAAGCATACCTAATGAAAGCTCAAGTATTTGGTCCCCAATATCTCATGGGTCCTTTTGGGTTAATCAAAATATTACCAAGGTTCACTAATATCTTGGAGGTAGTCAAATGGGATTTGTTCACTAAGCATTGTTCCTTTATATAATGAAGTATCTACTGTCGTTTTAACTTCATTCTTATCTTTTCTTCTAGTTGAATTAGTGTTGGGCTCTCTTGATATCTTAACAGGTTCAATACTATTTAAGTTTTGACTTTTCTGTACTGTACCTACGGATCCTTTGGTTATACCGCGCGGAACCAAAGTTTTGGATCCGTGGGTCACTGACTCAGTTGGTGTAGTCTTATTTTCTTTTGTCATTTGAATATGAAAATCATTTAAGTGACCATTTTTCATGAAATCTGGCTTGAAACTACCATAAGGTATTTTTAGTAACCTCATTGTATCATTTGTACAGTTTATGTGCTTATCGAATCTTTTAAAAACGGAGTTTTGTTTTATAAGATTCTCTTGGGTAAGATTTAGTATTTCTAATTCATGTTTTAGTTCTTGACATAAGACACATGTTTTAGTACTTTTACCTTTTTCTAATCCTATGACTTTTTCTTTTAACTGATGAATTTTATTTTCTAAAAATTCCTTTTTGGTTTTTAAGAACTTATTTTGACTTATGATTTTTAGAATAATTTTACATAATTTGTTGTATTCTATATCTAACATGTTATCATTTATAAAAGAGTATGATGAGTCAGAAAGTACCTCTTCTGTGTCATTGGCCATGAGAGCAACTTCGTTGATCTTTGGTTTGTTGTCATTATCTTTACAATCTCCTATTTGAGATTTGTTCTTTGGAGGCTTTGGACAATCTCTTATCAAGTGACTAAAATTCCTGCATCTAAAACACTTCCTACGGTTCTTTGACTTCACATAAGTCTCAAAGTGATTTTTCCAGCATATACAATTGTTTGGTTCAAAAAGTAATGGTCTTTGCATAGATTGCCCTTCTTTAAAGTTTTCAAAATCCATTTGATCGTTTCAAGTTTTAAAATACAATATATTTTAAATTTCTTGAGTAACACCGCTCTGGTACCAATTGTGGAAAACTAGAAGGGGGGGGGGGTTGAATAGTTTTACCGTTTAAAATTAATTTAAACCGTTTTGTAACTTATGTGAATTCAATGAAACTATGCACACAAAAATAATCAAACAATATATACAAGAAGTAAAGAGAGAAATGATCAAACCACATAACACGGATGTTTATAGTGGTTCGGCTACAAGGACTCTTTTCCTTGCCCTACTCCACTTCCCCGAGCCTTTAACTCGAGAGTTATCCTTCACTAAGAAACAAACTCCTTTCTAGGTGGAGAAAACCTTTACACGTTGCTTACTTCCTTTTCCGGTACTAAGCTAAACACCGGGTTCTATTTCAAGGTAGAACCAACCTAACGTCGCCTATACAATTACCGACACTAAGCTAGATGTCGAGTTCTTTACAAGGGTTCAACCACTCCCGTTTGGTTCTTTCACAAGGGTACAACCACTCCCTACACTCTTTGTGTTTTGAAGACTAAAACACTAACCACACTCACTGAGATAAATGATACAAATAATGATGTGTGAACTACAACTATATCACACAGTAACTATGCCAAAGGTTTTACACGTCTGTATTGAACCTTGATGCTTAATCTCCTTTGCTACAAAAGGAAAGATCAATGAAATGAATGAATGATAAATGTTAGATGATATGTAAATGAATGAGTATGAATGTTAGGCTATATGAGTGATGGTGTGTCCAAATGATCAGCTTGCTATTTATAGGCAAGCTGGTGAACAGCGGCGGATCGGCGGATCCCATAAAAGGGATCCGTCTTTGATGTCGTTTGGTTCCGCCAAACATGACAGCTAAGAGTTAATGGATATCTTTCCAAATCCAGCTGTATCCTCCACATCTTTGTTATGTTACATCAAAATCTTCCAAAGTCAACTATCTTGCTTGAAGATCTAGCTAAGATATTACATAATCTATGTATGATGCATGCCATGATGTCATTGTATCATTTTAAAAATTAAGTTTCCTTTTAAAGAAATAAACTAGTAGACGTGTAAAATGTTATTCTAAGAAAACTTGTGAAATGTAAAATGTGTTTTAAAGAGACTTTAGCTAGTATTTATAATTTGCTAAAAGATATACTTTGTAATTGTCATTAACAAAACTAAGTAAAGATCGTAAAATATAAATAACGTTTTTAGGACGATATTTGTATTAACAAAGAGAACAAAGTTTGTAGGCTTCTTAAGTCATTATATGGCTTAAAGCAAGCTCCCAAACGTTTTAGCTGATATACTGTCTTGGTGTCCAAGACAAGTTTAGGCTATAAATTAAACCTTATTCTCGTTCTGTTGGAAGATCCAGGAAAACGTAGCTAATAGCAGACGTATTCTAGCAGTCCTTCGATCAGAAACATACAAGTTGCTTCCGTGAATTTTCAGGCAAGTTTGTCACGTCTGGTTGTACATCAGCTTTGGCCGTTGTACCCTGGGAAACAGACGACGAGTCTGTTTTAAGGGAATCATGTTAAACACGAGCCTCGACCGACCTTTACTGTTTTCACTTATTTATCATTCATAGTGTCTATCTTCTGCTCCTACCCCTTTCTGTCCGTATTTAATTTTCTATTATTTTTTGTTAATTATATTCCTTGTAATCTGATTTTATTAATGAAAATGTACACAGTTTCCCACATAACAAACCACACAAGAAACATAGTAACAATCCCATCACAAGATCTAACAGACTTAGGAACAAACAAACTCAACAACCCAAATCTTTTACACGCATATGACACTAATGCATTAGCTATCTCTAACAGATATATTATCTGGTACTTGAATGGTCTAATGGGTCATCGGGTCAAGGCAGGATTCGGGTCAAGATCCGACCCAACTTGTCACCTATTGAAGCTGAGTACGTGTCAGCACTTGAGTGGTTGGTTTTTGATGATATAACGGTCATTTGCTGTTGGGACTTCTTGTGGCTATTTCTTGGTTTTTTCATTTTCTGGTGATCTTTTCATTTTCTGGTGATCTTATTCATAAACAGGTATTGACATTGTTTTTGGTATTGGTCGAGGTTTGTGTCTGGAGGGTTTTAATGACGTGTCTAGATTTACCAATGATGCCACCAATGCCTGATGAGTGGCATAAAAGACGAAAGCATACGTGGTTTGGGGGGATTACTAATTGCTTATTTTGATGGTCACGATGTAGTTGCAAGCAGATTCCAGCGTTTGATCTCGTCTTGATCCGGCAATGGCGGCAAGCATATAAGGTCAAGACAATTGATGCCGCCATTCATGGTGGGTATGATAGATGAGATTAAAATTTGAAAAGAATATGTTTATAGCACCAATTGATGCTGACAACATCATAAGGTCAAAAAAAGGGAGAAAAAGATATATAAATTGTTGAGAGAAAATGGGCTAGCAAAAAATAAGTAGTGATTGAATTAAATACTCTTGTTTGCTATGTGAAATTTAAGATCATTGGAGTTAGTGGATTGATATGTACGAGAATGGCGACGGTCGCCGCGTTGCGGGCGTGCCTGTTTATTTTTTCCATTGTTTTTGCTGGTTTTTCTTTTGTCGTTGTGTTAGTTTTGCCTAAATAAAGTAGAATATTTAGCCGGTATTTATTCGTTCTGTCGTTTATCGGTTTTTTGTTTTAGCGTGTTGCTTTTTTCTCATTGTTATTTTGTTTAATGTTTTTTTTGGTTAGTAGAATATTTACTGTTTATTTTTTAGTAGAATATTACTGTTTATGGGATTTTTTTAGCCGGCTCGATTTTGTTGTGTTGTGTACTTCTTCTTTAAGTGCGATGTTCTTTTTTTCAAGTTATATGTTTCGGGACATTGTATATTTGTGAGTTATTGAATGGTGTATAATATTATTATTTAGTAATTGTTATTAACTTTCTAATGGGCTCTTTGATGCATTTGCTTTTGTATACGGACTGATTGTATGCATCAAAGATGTAAGTAAAGATACCATGCCTATTCAAATACACTAGTATACACATTAGGAAAAACCAAAAGTAGGCATACAAAGATATAAGATATACCTTGTCGAAGACATCTAATTTCAATGACTCTCTACATAGCTTAATCTAGCCAATTCCAGTTGGATCATAATTGTTGCAGCTGGATAACCGTTGCACCTGACCCAAAAATAAAGAGCAATATATTGTCATCAGCAAAAAATATGGAGATAAGCAAGTTGTATGGCGTTCAGGGAAAGAATAGGTTTTAGTTACCCTGACCTTGGTTCTACCGTGCCATTTAAGTTGTAGATGGTATTGGGTTTCTTCGGCTAATTTGCAAGCTTGATTGCTTCATTCTATAAGTACTCCCTGTAAGTAACACAAATAGTATAACCATACAAAGTGAAGATGGAATGTAAGGATGAGAATAGAAACCGTGTGTTGATAAAATGAAAGACATATATAATAAATCAGTAACTCAGCTTCAGTTTGAAAAAATGTTTACTTCCACAGTACCTAATGCACGAAGACATTGAATTGGATTTTGAGTAAGTAACCTGAGATACCGCTTCTGTTCTTAGCCACCACTACAATAGCTTTGATCCTGTCGGGTAACTTTGTGTTTTGCGGCAGCTTATGGGTTTACCCAAATGAATTCATATGTCAAACAAAGAAAGGAGTTACATGTATATCTGAAATTGACTCTATCCATATAACCAAGTTTTAAATCTAAGTTGCAGAAGATATAAACATAAACGTAATTTGAAGATGCGTGTACATTACCTTTAACTTGGTATGTATATACCCGTCGGCGCAATCACGTGTTTTTCATATAATCAATCAGAAGGCCACATATGCAGATCAGTAGATGCACAAAAATAATAGAACAGCCCATGTTCGAGAACTCAGACGCACACACATACACATTGTAGACAATAATGTTTTGTCTTTGGATGTAGTTTCAGAAGTTACTAAATTAACCTAATCAAACTATAAATTTGATCCAGAATGCAAAATTTCGGATCACTTATTCAACCTGCCTTATAGTGATCATTATGAAAACATAAAAAACTGTGTTTCTATGAAAAAACATATAAGCAGAACAAATAAGCAATCCCAAACACCCTTCAAATAAGCAGGCAGTTCCACGTTCAAATTGACCCTTTAAAACTCATCATAGCCTCAAGGTTACCCAAAGCGCACATCTGCTACTCCATCTAGTAAGGCTCCGATCTGCATTCTGTCATTCATGCTGAATGCGGCCACCATGGCTGCACCCAGATAGAATTTCTGGTTACCCTGCCAAGACACGAGTCTGCGCTAGGCTTACGCATAGATGAGCTAAGAAGCAGAATTATCATCATCGCCACAGATTGTTCCAAAATCAGTCAGGAAAAAGCGGATAAAACCGCCATGGCTGCAACCGAAGTAGGCCGCCTTGCCAAGATACGGCTTATCTCGCATTTACACAGACACGTTAAAACTCATGACAGGCCCAAGATTATTTTCAACACATTAATTGTTTTTTTCAAACATAAAGCACACTTTTAAAGTGCACTGAGCACATATTGCAGCATGTGGCTGCTAACATGAATGATAGCCCCGCCACGGCTGCAAAACCATTATACCAGCAAGCCTTCTAAGCTAGGCTCAGATATGGTAGCAAACGGAAAAAAGAAGGTGGACTCGCCATGGCTGTAACGCCGAGACGTTGCCATGCCAAGATATGGGGAATATCACTTTCAACTCGACTCACTCAAACCCTGGTCAGCCTCATTTTCAAAGGCAAGGCAAGGCAATACCAGGTGAGCCTTATTTTCTTGGGATACCCGCGTCTTGGCAGGGTAACCATCAGACCAAACCCGGAACAACCACCATGGGTACGTTAATATAAACGCCCTGCCAAGATATGGCCGTTCACTTAATTCGAAAGCAAACATCAGCGTTTCAAATAGCTACACATCCTGTAACACCCGGTATGTCTGCAACCATAACATGAGCATGGTTGCCTCGCCAAGATACCATGATTGTTACCGTCAATAGCATCGTTTGTGTATTATATATATGATTAATTCACAACGTAAATGACACCGTATTGCTCTTTCATAGTTAGTTTTTCAACAAATAATTATTGTACAATAGGCAAAAAACATAAACCTAACACCAAATATATCCAAAAGCATATAAATAGCTTTCGATTAAATGAATCGCAGATGAATCCTTGTTTGTAAAAAAAACTGAACCCTAAGTGCACTGAGCACATATTGGGGTATCATTTAAAAACCCCCAAAACATATTGAACATAATCCAAGAGTTCATATAACAAAATAAAATCACAAACCTAAATTCAGTTTCTTCTTCTCGCTTGACTGAGGTAAGTGACAACAAACCACACCCAAACTTGTGTTAATCATTCGGATTAACACAACCCATATTTTTTACCATGCGGGTCCATGCCACCACATCACGATGGCCGTCGATCATCAGTCCATAACCATGGCCGCCACTGCAATTATGAGATGGGGATTTTTGGATCTAGGGTTTCATAGAGTAGATCCAAAAAAGGTAAGAAACACCGATTGTGAATGTTCTGAAATGGGAATATATTAATTATGCCGTAAGCGGATCGGACCTGTCGAAAGTAGGCCGGAAAATCAAGCCAAAGTTGGCCCAACGATTTTGGCGGGAAAAGCCCGGAGCAAAACGGCGTCGTTTGTATCATGGTTTAATATAAACTATAATTTCTGTGGTTGCATTTGGTGTTTTTTAATATAGATATTTTTGTTTATGATACATCTATGAGCAAATGGCATGATTTTAGTTTGATAACATATTTAATGTCCCTGTGGGCGAAGTATAATTACAAAGATTAAAAAAAAAAAAGGCCGGAATTTGGGTTTGCTCACCGGAATCTTTGTTTGGTCACCGGAGAAGATGAATATGAAGGGTGGTGGTGATGGTTGTGTGGCGGTAGAGGGGGTGGTGATGGGAAGTGAAAAAGAAAATGAATAATAAACTTCAAAAAATGTTCTCACTAAAAATGTCCCTAGTGGGCGAGGGTAAAATAGTCATTTCACACGGCCAAAAAAAGTCCCTCTAGTAGGCGAGGGTAAAATAGTCATTTCACACGGCCAAAACTAACGACCGTTAGCCAAAATACATTTTTTGCAACTACAGTAACGCGGGAAGGACACAACTCGCAGAAAATCGAAACGTTAGGGACAATATTTGCACTTTTTTTGGAGGACATCTTTCACAATTTTGGCAAAGTTTAGGGACATTTTTTGCAGTTACTATTATGTTAATTAATCACCTCTTTTGGCGGGGACATGTCCCCGCCAAAAGAGTTATCCACTGTTGAGATCAGCTTTTCGTCCCCGCCAAAAGCCTAAACCATATAAAGTTGTTTCTTACTTTTGGCGGGTACATGTCCCCGCCAAAAGCCTATAACCCATTTTGCAGCAAATTGCTGCAAAATGGGTAATTTTCGGACTTTTTCCCGAAAAAATCTACAACATCACAACCTGTATATCCAAATGCTACAACACCATATTACAAATTCACTAAACATAATATCATACATATCCAAATTCGCTAGACATAATCATATGTATCCAAATTCGCCAAAAACAGTTCAAAAACCGTGATCACATGATCATCTACAAAACTATACATAAGCTAGCTATCCGCAAAATGGTCCAAAACTATACGCTGGGAACAATTTAGCGGGAATCCTAACACATAATCTACATAAACACATAATAATCCATGTAAATCTCCGCAAATTTGTCCATAATCCCAAAACAAATATAAACTGACCCATGGGATCCAAACAACCCATATGCTACTCCCTAGTCTCCCCACTCCCCCCACTACCCCCACTCCCCTCCCTGGTACCTCGAGACTCACCCTGTGAAGCATCATGTGATCCCAATGTCCCCGGTATGCCACTCGCTAGCCGATCGGCCCAACCCGGCTGAGTCCTGGCCCACTTCATCAAAATATCAAGCTGTGTCCTTTACGTGGAAAGCTCCTTGGATTGCTTCTACACGATTTCCTGAAAAGCGAGGACGAGGAGGCTTGCTCACGGGCTCGTGAGGCGCTGTGGGTCATCTTATGACCACCGCCGGGTAACACTCGACCTACGCCAGGAATATGACCGTGCTGCTTACCACCGATCACGTGGCGCATAATATCGAGGTCAGGCATAGTCGTCCCCGCGGAGGTGCTTTCTGTCCGCATCCGTATCATCTCATTCTGTTTAGTTACAAAAAAACAAGAAAAGTAATATATAAGTCGTGATATATTATATTGCATTAATGTGGGTGAGTTTTTGGAAATATATTGTACTTACGTATCTAGCCTCAGACACTTGAAACTCAAAGACATCGCCTCTCGTATGGTTGTGTCTGGAAAGCTCGATCAAGTCTCTACCGGCCGCAGAGTCGGTGGGGTGGTTCAACTGTTTATAAATAAAATCAATAACGACTCACCTAACACTATATATATATATATATATAATATATATATATATATATATATATATATATATATATATATTATATATATATATATATATATATATATATATATATATATAAAATGATTAAAAAGTGTCTTACGAAGTTATCGCGTATGACAGCTAACGAATGGGATCCATGAAGGTTAGAACTTGTATTCACCAACCGGTTTTGCCTGTTGGTCGCCCCGATCCTCAACTTCTTTGGGTTTGACTAGTGCTTCACCTGCTTATTATAAATAATAAAAACTATTATATAAATGAATTATTATTATTATTATGATAATAATAATTATGATGATGATGATGATGATGATGATAATAATAATAATAATAATAATAATACTAATAATAATAGTAGTAGTAGTAGTAGTAGTAGTAGTAGTAGTAATAATAATAATAATAATAATAATAATAATAATAATAATAATAATAATAATAAGAGCGGTGTTTTTATTTTTCATAGAATAAGCTTTTGTATTCAGAAAGGAGTGGGAGCACAACTTGTGTCTAGACTCCGATCCAACTTTATGTAAAGTTATTATGGTTTTAATAAAGTGATGGTTCATAAAAAAATTAATAATAATAATAATAATAATAATAATAATAATAATAATATAATAATAATAATAATAATAATATAATAATAATAATAATAATAATAATAATAATAATAATAGTAGTAGTAGTAATAAAGTGTCGATCCGAAATTTACCTGTTCTTCCCAATCCTCAGGTGTCTTGTTCACCGGACGCTTATTCTTGATCTCGTCTACTTTCTCAACCCCACCTTACCGTGTAAAATTATTCAATTTGAATTTGTATTTGTTGTCATCGTATCATTTTCTGAGATAAGCTTCGATACTGGTGACAATATCGTCTCCATTCGGACCGACAAGGTGTTCGCCGAGTTCAAAGAAATGTTGCAATAAAATATAATTAAAATAAATATACAAATTTAAATAAACACACAAATTTAAATAAATAAACACATTTAAAATAAATAAACACAATAATTAAAAAAATAAAAGATAAAAAAAACTTACGTGTAGCTGATCATCGATGTGGGCCTTGACGGTCTCGGGAACCTTATCCCACGAGTCGTAATGCATGGGAATTGATTCCCGTAACAACCCCCGACCATGTTGGAGAACCAAGAAGCGTGAGTGCCCACATGCTCATACATCCCTTTGGCGTTCTTCCGGAATCTGATCGATACCGGAGGACCTGTATCAAACACTGTACTCTTGAGTTTCGTGTTCTTTGTAGTACCACGCACCACCTTCCCGCCTTTGCCAATTTTGGCATTGGGCTTGGGAGCTTTGGATTTAGAGCCTACAAGTAATCAAATTCAAGTGATGATAACATAAAATAACAAGTTATCAATTTCAAATAATGATCAAGTTTAATTAAAATAATTGAGAAATTCTTACGCTGACAATTAGTGCCTAGCCTCCTCGAGGGACCATGGGGTGGCTCATTACCTCCTTCGCCACCGTGGCTCCTAGCAACAACATATGCCATCTGTAAACGTACTTGTACAAGAACATATAAATTAGTGAAGAAACACACACACACAGATATATATATATATATATATATATATATATATATATATATATATATATATATATATATATATATATATATATATATATATATATATATATATATATATATATATATATATATATATATAACCACTTAACGTCAGACGGGGACTTTCCGAAATTAAACACTAAAGTCCTAAAATCATTTACAATAGTCTAACACAATTAGATAAAAAATTATAACCACTTAACAAATTCGCACAATCATTTTCATATATTCTCAAACACATACCAAATACATTATCAAACTGTAGAAAACTAGAAGGGGGTTGAATAGTTTTTACCGATTTAAATTTAGTTTATAAAAACTTTTAGATTGATAGTATGTGAAACCTTTGGATGTTGAGATATGGATAATGCACGATACTAGTAATGAAATGAATACGTAAAAGTAAAGAGATAAAGGAAAGAAGTGTGACACAATTGCTTATAGTGGTTCGGCTACGAGGACACCTTCCTTGCCATACTCCACTCCCCGAGTCACCTACTCGAGAGTTCATAAACACTATGTCAACAAGCTCCTTCAACCGGTGGAGAAACCTTCACAATGTCGCTTACACTTTTTCCGGTACAAAGCTAAATACCAAGTCCTTAGCACGGCGGACCAAACCAACACAACAACTTTGAGATTACGAGTAGAGGTATCAACAACAAGAAACAACTTGATGATCTTGAGGTGATGAGAGGTCCGAGCAACTTTAAGAAAAGAGATGGCTCGTATGCAAGAAAGTGTGATCTCGTCTTTGTAACAAGAACCTAGAGAACACAAAAGAAAGAGAACTACAAGAATGATCTTTAGATCTGAGGTTAGAGAGATAGGAATATAGAGGGAAGATATATTCAATAGGGGTGAGAAACAAGAGAGAAATGGCTCACTATTTATAGGCAAAAACAGTCCACTATTTACCCGGTTCTGGCGGATCCCTTCTCGGCCAGTGTAATCCCATGGAACCGGGTATCTGGTAGTACCAGGTTGGGTTATGGGTTACAATTCCGGATTTTGGGTTATGGGTCAAGGTCCATGGGTCAAGTAATGTCATTAATGATGTCAAAGACATCTTGGGTCATGGGTTATGGACTTTGGGTCATGGGTTATGGACTTTGGGTCATGGGTGATGGGTTTTACCCATTGTGATGTCATGCATGATGTCAAAGATGATAATGCACATGGGTCATGGGTTATGGGTCAAGCTCCTTGGGTTATGGGTTATAGTTATGGTTTTGGCCCATGGATAATTCAAAACAAGTTATACATTTTTACTTAGTTATTTTATAAAATGTATTTAGTGATTTTGACAAAGTAAGTTAGAAAAACTTATTGGCTTTAAAACATTACATATTTTATTTATTTCGATAAAATGATTTTACTTTTGTTATCGACAAAACATAGAAAGATTGTAAAATATAAATAAATGTTTTTACGGTTTATTTGTATTAACAATCCCCCCCTTTTTTGTTGATGGCAAAACATAAAATTCTTTTGAGGAAAAAAAAACTTGTAAGTTTTAAATTGAAAGTTTTTACTCTTTTCTCCCCCTTTTTGTCGAAACAAAAAGAGTGTCGAAAGGAAACTAACTCTTTTTTTAGAATTGATGTAGATTAATAAGTATGCAATGCTTCCCCTTGACGGTTGCTCCCCCTTGATGAGGACGTCAAGTGAGAAAATGGAGTTTGAAAACCTACAAGAAAGAATTTTAGTGACGAGATCAATAAAATAAAAGAAATAGAGGTAAACGAGAGGTATGAGAAAGAGATGCACAAGGTATGTAGAACTAATCCTTGTAATAAAAATGACCAAAATGTAGTGGTATATAGGCCACATACATTTGTAAAACTAAGAACAAGGAAGTGTTCTTATAAGAAAAAGAAAATAAAGAGAAAACTAAGAAAATATATATTATTGGCCATTTGTTGCTTGCATATGGGCTTAGTGGTTTTGGTGGGTCATTATGTCGATGCGTTCAAGGATATGGTTTAGAATGAAAGGCATTTCGTCCCTAATTTCTATGGCTACTTGCCTAAGCTTTGGCAATGTTCACAAAATAGATAGTGTGGGAGGTCGGGTAGGGATTCATCCATCCAAGTTGGTTGGTTTGGTTGCGGAAGAGATGGTGGAAAGTTTGGTATAGTGAAATCAACATCCATGATGTCGGGGATAGGTGGAGGTTGATTTTCTAAATTTTCTATAGAAGTGATGGATGGTATAGGAGGTAACTCTTCAAGGTCATTGAAAAGAGCATTTGGTGAGGAAGGAGGTGTGGAGAAGACTAGCTCTTTGGGGATGATGTTCGGTAAAATAGGAGGTGTTGATTTAGATGGTTGACTTGGAGCGGGTAGAGGAGTTGAACTTGGTGGTGGAGTTGAGGTAGGTGTCCTAAAGTGGTCTTCTAATGAGTTGAAGAAAGGAATGTTTTCTTTTGCAGAGCTTGGTGAAGAGGGTGGGGCTTTTTGATAGTCGGTTGGAGGTGAGAAATTGCTAGGAGGTGATGAGTTGTTGGATAGAGGGTTGACAAAGCAACATGGTTTCATACTTATACGTGCGGTTTTTCTTGTTTTTGGTAGTTTAGGGATGTTGGCAGTTGGTAGAGAGAACTTGGTTTGTTGTATGTGATGTTCAAAGGTGTTGGTAATGTTTTCTAGTGTGTTGATTTCTTTGACTAGATCATCACGGTTTTGAGAGGATTGTGGTCTTTTGGAGGCCATGGTTTCTTAGATTAAGAGATGTGAGTGACGATGGAGAAGCAAGCATCTTAGGCCCTTATTTATAGATAGATATCAAGTATAGTAATGAATGCTAAAACCACAAAAGAATCCAAAATCTAATGATTAGATATAAATTGAATGCAAGTAATCATGAGACCTTAACTACTAAGACTTAAACTCAGTAAACATAAAGTAGCAAATAGAAAATAGAAGAAAATTGGAGTAGATTTTGTCAAATGATTGGCTAAACTACCTTCTGTGCAACCAGATCCCACGGATCTATCCCAGAAAGGATCCGGCCTGCGTAAATGCAGGGATCCGGGTATCTGATGTACACAGTCTGCGGTTTTGCATAGAAAACATATTTGGACTAGTGTGTGCCTATATGTAAACTATGTGGAGTTGCGGTTATCTCGACTCTAGAGGAGAGAAGAAGAAATGTGTATATATATATTATAATATATATATATATATATATATATATATATATATATATATATATATATATATATATATATATATATATATATATATATATATATATATATATATATATATGAGATAACCCAAGTGCCCTAGACGTGTAAAACAAATGTGAGTGTCCTAGACGTGATAACTTTTTGATTTGAAAAGCAAATGAGGTATTGTTTTAGGATCGTGTTTTGTAGAAAGTTTGATGCGAATATATGTAAGTATAAACCTCATCAGTTTGAACGTGTATAAATTGTGAAAGAAATAAAGATCCTAGACTCAGAAGGGAGGATTAGACATACATACCTTGTAGATAGAGAAGTTAGAAGGAAGATCAAGTCGTTTGTTCCATAAGGCCAAGGCCTAATCGAAGTATGTTGAAAGGTTCACGTTTTAGTAGTTTGGTGAGAATGTCGGCAATGTTGTCTTTGGAAGAGACTTTTTCTATGGCGATGTTTCCTTTTTGAACATTATCTCTAAGGAAATGATGGCGTATTTCAATGTCTTTAGTACGGGAGTGTAGAACGGGATTCTTGCTAAGGTCTATGGCACCTTTGTTGTCGCAGAGGATGGCAATGTCGCTTAGATGAACATCGTAGTCGACAAGAGCTTGTTTCATCCATAGTTCTTGTTGGCATGCTTTCTCTGCTGACACATATTCTGCTTCGGTGGTAGAAATAGCAAGGGCGGTTTGTTTTTTTGAAAACCATGATGTTTTTACAACATCCCATGAATGTATAAATCCCACTTGCGCTTTTGCGATCAACATAATCACCTGCATGGTCAGAATCTGCATATACAATAGTTTCGACCCCCGTACCTTTTGGATACCATAACCCCAATTGAGTTGTACCCTTTATGTACCTAAATATTCTTTTGACCGCTTCGAGATGTGAAGATTTAGGATCTTCTTGAAATCGAGCACATATACATACACTAAACATTATATTCGGCTGACTAGCCGTAAGATATAGTAGACTACCTATCATACCACGGTACTTGGTATCATCAACGAATTCACCGTCCTCGTCTTTGGTAAGTTTAGTGTCGGAAGACATTGGAGTTTTCATTGGTTTTGCATCTTCTAATCCAATTTTCTTTAACATTTCTTTTATATATTTAGATTGATTAAAGAAGATACCATCTTCCAATTGTTTTATTTGTAGACCAAGAAAGAAATTTAATTCTCCCATCATACTCATTTCAAACTCTTGACTAGTAGATCCGAATATAATATCGTCTACGTAAATTTGAACAATGATAATATGTGATTAGTTTTTCTTTGTAAATAATGTATTATCTACTACACCCATTGTAAATTTATTATCTATAAGAAAAGTTTTAAGTCTATCATACCAAGCTTTAGGAGCTTGTTTAAGACCGTAGAGAGCTTTCTTTAGTTTATATACATATTCTGGATTTTCAAAGTCCACGAAACCCGGAGGTTGAGCTACGTATACTTCTTTATTTGTGAACCCATTTAGAAAAGCGCTTTTTACATCCATTTGATAAAGTTTGATATCTTTAGCACATGCATAAGCTAGAAGGATTCTTATAGATTCTAATCTAGCTACGGGAGCATAGGTCTCATCAAAATCTATTCCTTCTTTTTGATTATAACCTTATGCAACAAGTCTAGCTTTGTTGCGGGATACAATCCCATTTTCATCTAGTTTATTTTTGAAAACCCATTTTGTACCAATTATGGTTTGATTTTTAGGTGGTGGAACTAGTTTCCAAACATCATTTGAGACAAATTGATTTAGTTTTTCTTGCATAGCTATTACCCAACTATCATCTTTAATAGCTTCTTTTACGTTTTTGGGTTCTAATGAGGAAACAAAATAAAATAGATTACTTTGTTTTTGAGCTTGAGACCGTAATGTTCTTTCATTTAATTTTCCTATAACTATTTCTTATGGGTGATCTTTAGACTCTTTGACGTTAACTATTTCTTTATTTAATAGTTCGTCTTCCTTGTCTTTTATTTCACTACTTTGATTTTCATGGATTTGACTTTCTATTATGTCATCATCTACGAGAGGTTGAGATTTAGGAGGAGGACTTTCGTCAAACTTGACATTAAGAGACTCTTCTACTTTCATGGTTTCTTTATTTAAAACTACATAGGCTTTACTATTAGGTGAATATCCTAAGAAAATACCTTCGGTGGATTTAGGATCAAATTTAGTTAGATAATCTTTTGTGTTTAGAATGAAGCATTTGCTTCCAAATACTTTAAATTAATCTAACGACGGCTTTTTACCTTTTAATAACTCATAAGGAGTTAATCCTAAAAATGGTCTAATGAGAATTCTATTTAAGATATATGTTGATGTGTCTACGGAGTTACACCAAAAATTTTGAGGTATTGATTGTTCATTAAGCATGGTTCGACTCATTTCTTGTAAGGTTCTATTCTTTCGTTCGACTACCCCGTTTGTTTACGGAGTACGTGGAGCCGAGAAATTGTGAGTAATACCATTAGCATCACAAAAGGCTCCGAATTGTATTTCGTTGTCAAACTCCCGACCATGGTCCCTACAAATAGTTATTATTGGACAACCTAGTTGTTTTTGAATTTTCTTACTTAGAATTTCAAAGTGATCAAAGGCTTCGGTTCTATTTTTCAAAAATCTAGTCCGTGTATACCTAGAGTAGTCATCGACTATTACCAAAGTATAGAGGTTACCTCCGTTACTTTGAATAGCAGATGGACCAAAGAGATCCATGTGTAAGAGTTCTAGACACTTAGTTGTAGAGACCATATTTTTAGCTTTACGACTAGCATGGACTTGTTTTCCTAGATTAGAAGCATCACAAAAATTATGTTCATATTTTAGTTTTGGTAAGTTTCTAACAAGTTCTTTAGATGATAGCGATTGAATAAGCCGCATATTGGCGTGACCCAATCTTCGATGCCAAAGGGTCAAAGTATCATCAATTGAAGTTAAACAAAGTTTATCTTTAGACTTTCCGACTTTCATTACAAAAAGACCGTTTTTCGTAACCCCTGTACCTATGGTTATTCCGTCTTTTAGTATTTTACTACCGGACTTACTAAATAAGACATCACACTTTTTATCAACTATTTGACCAATACTTAATAAGTTAAAACCTAGGTTATCTACGTGACACATATTATTGATGGTTAAAGAGTTATGTGAGATCGTACCTTTGCCGATGATCTTACTTTTCGCATTACCAAAAACTACGTTACCTCCATCGCAAGCCTTGTAAGAGGAAAATAGGCTTTTATTACCCGTCATATGCTTTGTGCATCCGCTGTCTTTAATCCATTCATTGAGTTCTAGATCAACCTTTAGACAAACCTAAAAGCACAAAGAAACTCAAGCGTTTGTTCCCCAATATCTCATGGGTCCATTAGCGTTAAACAAACCATTCATTTGGTTCACAAAAGGAAGGTAGTTCCAAGGTTTAAAATTTGGTGTTTGAGAATTATTGTAAAGACCATTGTTCCATCCTATTTGATTTACGTTACTTTTAGGATAAGGTGCGTTTGGTCTCCTAAATGGTGTTGCTGGTCGAACATTTGGTTTTCTCAAAATTCCTTTATTGTGATGTGGTATATTAACATTTCTATCAGGAGCATTAGGTGTTTTCCTTTTGGTTATGACTACAAACTCTTTTCTAGATGATTTGGACAAGTCAATTTTTGATCTTTCTGTATCAGATGCCCGGATCCTTTGCTTAAGCCTAACCGGATCCCTTTTGTAGGGATCCGCCAGATCCGTCACCCCAGAAGCAGTTTGATCAGCAAACTTAATAAATTTAATTGATTTTTATTCCCTAGTCGGAGGCATACAATCTGTAAATCCTACTCCTTTTGTATTGTTTTTGACTTGTTGTGTATCTATTATATCTTCTAAGCGTTGTGTAGTAAGTCTAGCAATTTTAGAGTCTTGTTTATCAATTATCGTTTGAAGACTTACACAAAGTTCACATTCTATTCTTGCTTCTTTTCCTTTTTCAAGCCTTATTAATTTTTCTTTAAGATCTAAAACTTCTTTTTCTAAGAGTTCAATTTTACTTTTAAGAAGCTTATTTTTGTTAATGACTTTAAGACTAATTTTGCAAAGTTTATTATATTCTAAGCTTAGAGATTCATCATCTAAAGATGAGCTACTATAATAGAGAGAATCGGAATGTACCTCATTAGATTCTTTGGCCATGAGACAAATCTCATCTTTCTCCTCTTCAATAGGATACCAAGAGCCGCTAACAAACGCCTTTTGCTCACCGTTAGATTGTTTAGGACAATCACACTGTATAATTTCCTTGAATTTTCGGAAGCCTTTCTTGTCATCGTAAGGTTGTTTTACGAATCTTCCTCTTCTTCTAAAGAACTTCTTAAAGTCCCTTACGGCCATGGCGTATTCTTCATCATCACTATCTGAGGACGAAGTGTCTTCATCACTAGACTCCTTTTTAGCTTTTAGAGCTAGTGACTTATACTTCTCCTTCTTCTCCTTTGAGACCTCGAAGTCTTTAGCCAATACAACCTCATACACCTTGAGGTTCCCAATTAGCTCGTCGAGAGAAAGGATTGTTAAGTCCTTTGATTCTTCGATTGCCATTAACTTCGGTCTCCATTTAGCCGGAAGAGCCCTTAAGAATTTCCTGACATGATTACGCTTGGAGAAAGATTCATCAAGTGCTATTAGTGAAGTAATAATAGTATTAAACCTACTAAATGCATTATCAATACTTTCATCATCTGATGTTGAGTATTGCTCATATTGTTGAACAAATAAATCAATTTTATTATTTTGCACTTGTTTATTTCCTTGATGAGTAATTACTAAACAATCCTAAATGTCTTTAGCGGTTTTAGGCATAAAAATTCTTTCATATTCCTTTTTGGGTAAGGCGTTGTATAAAACCATTTTTGCCTCATTATTTTTAGAAAGCATTTTCTTTTGTTCATCTTTTAAAACCGATGACGGAACCTCATTTTTGTCGGTAGAGATATTCTCAAATACGGCACATAATCCCCATCAACAATAATATTCCAAAGATCAATATCTTTAGATTTTACATATGTTTCAAATCTATTTTTCCAATATATGAAACCATTAGCTTCAAAGAGTGGCGGTCTTTGCATAGATTGCCCTTCATTGTAGTTTTCAAAATCCAATTGATCGAAAAAGTTTTAAAATACAATTTACTTAAAAACTTTTTATAAACCTGCTCTTGATACCAATTGTAGAAAACTAGAAGGGGGGTTGAATAGTTTTTACCGATTTAAATTTAGTTTATAAAAACTTTTAGATTGATAGTATGTGAAACCTTTGGATGTTGAGACATGGATAACGCATGATACTAGTTATAAAATGAGTACGTAAAAGTAAAGAGATAAAAGAAAGAAGTGTGACATAATTGTTTATAGTGGTTTGGCTACAAGGATACGTTCCTTGCTCTACTCCATTCCCCGAGTAACCTACTCGAGAGTTCGTTAACACTATGTCAACAAGCTCCTTCAACCGGTGGAGAAACCTTCACAATGTCGCTTACACTTTTTCTGGTACAAAGCTTAATGGTCCCTAATATTGATGTAACACAAGATCTATCTACTAATTAACCACGTAAACAATTACAACTAAGCTACGTTTAATCTAATAACAATAGAACAATAAAGCAACGAGAGATAAGAAGATTAAGAAGAAGAGATTAAGAGAAGAAGGATGATTATCATTACACTTAATATTTTGAAAAAGCTTCCGCACATGAAATGAATAACCAATGAGTAAAATGAAGCCCCATGCCTTGTATTTATAGGCGTGGAGGCATGGGATATGCTTTAGCATATTCTCTTCTAGAATGATCCTAATTAGATGCTAATTAGATTCCCTAAGGCACATGGGTTACTAATGTGCCTTGGGCTTTTACTAAACATATAGCCCATTACAATTTAAGCAACCAACTAATTCAACTATGACTAAGACTTGAAATAAAATTATAACGTGTTCCTAACAATCTCCCCCTAAGTCTTGGTCATCTTGGTTGCTTGACGTCAACTTTGCTTCTTGGGCTTCTGACGTCTTTATAATCTTTGTTCTTTGTTCTTGATCTGATATGATATGGTATGGTAATGATCTGCCGTCCTCCAATGGTCTTTAGTACTGGTGTCTTCACGTCGTTTCCATCATGCTCATATGTTCTTTGACTTTTGCTCTTCATACATCACGTAGTTCTCTCTTCATAAGCTTGATCTTAGACTTGTGAAAGATTAACATACTTGATCTTTGACTTTTCTTTAATAACTTTGAACTTTTGTTGTCTTTAGTCTTTGTGAGAACTGATCTTCAGGATATGAGCATGATGGAGTATTGATGGTGGTATAACTCCAGGTCTTCACGATCCTCCGCAGGTACATCTTGAACAATCCGGCACTTACAGATTTGGATTTCGAGATCATCAACAGCATAGTGTGAAGACTTTCTCTAATCCAAACCCAGGCCGTTCTGAACCGGATTCCCCCGAAAGGGCTTACACGGACACACCGAAGTGCACCCATGATTCAGTGAGTCGCTGGAAATCACCCCACGACTGTAGACCGTTATGGAGCAAACACTAAGCGTAACCCACAAAGAGTTACCGAAGTGACCTGCTGTCAGGGTTGTTTGATGTTACCCTGGCAGGATTTCCATTCTATCACTGAGAATCACAATTGTGAATTCTCTCAAGAATTTTCTTGGCAAATTGCTAAGATCTGCGAAGGACTCTTCTTAATTTTACAACTGCTGCCCATGATGTAGAACAACAGTGTAATACTAAGTGTTCCTAAGAGATCTTTGATGAATCTCATGGCTCTATACTTGATTAGTGCACATTTGTTTGGTCATCGGAGGCGTGGAGCAGAGAGCCTCCTTTTCAATATCAACACATCTCATAGTGAGAGGTCGATAGAGGATGAAGGGTTCTCTGTGTGAAATGAAACAAGTGTATTTTGAGAGACACCTGAGTGGCTAGAAGGTTAGTGTAGTGCGTCACTGGGTCCATGACGTCTTTTATCTTCAATACCGGTGATGCCCATCAACCAGTAGATTATGAATTGAACACGGTGTCTGCCCTAAGGTTGAACAAATGGAGGGCTATTTATTTTCACCCTTTTCTTTACTTTTCTTTTTAATTCTTCAACCCCTTCTTTCTCCTTTCATTTCATATCTCCTTTTTCAATCATACCTAGGACTTTCTAGTTCTAAACTATTGGTATTGTCCTTGGGTAGATCCCTCCGGCTCTGACGGATCATAGGACGGTTATTCCTAACCTTAAGTCACCTTATAACTCCATGACTATCCTATTGTTGTCATAACCAAACCTTTTGAAAATCTCGCAAAATGTTTATGATTATGAAAACATATTTTGTTAACACTTTGAGAGTATTGTGATTTTCAAAAAGACTCCCCCTTAACATGTGCTCATAACTGATTAAGGTAAATTTGCACATGTCGGGTAGAGTTGGCACTTTTTGAATTGATTGATTTTCAATGAACATGATCGTCGGGAGACATGCTTACATCACTAGTAGAACTAGCTTGAAATTATTACCCGTCCAGATCACAATCAAGGAAAATCGCTCGAAATCGGTACATTCTACTCAGACACATCCTTTGCGAGACACGCTTACATCACCAGATAAACTGGCTTGAAATTATTACCCGTCCAGGACATGTATTTTCGATTACTGACTTTTGCTATGGTCAATTCGAGGGTCAATTCTGAGCCTAGCTCACATGAGATACCAGCATTTGTGTTACCATATTTTTATCATGTCTTTATTCTCCCCCTCAAAAATAGCATACTTATGATGTTTTTGATAAACGTTTGATAAAAAATATGCCATTTGAGTTTTGTAGGAAGAATTTCAAGAACTTTTTATATATGGAACAAAGATTAATTTTCAAATACTCCCCCTGAATGAGGGAATACTTATCCTTATGAGCAGAATTTTCTAAAAAACTTAGAAAAAATTCTTTTTTAATTCTACTCATAAGTAAGAAGCTTTCGCTCCTTTGATCAGGATTGAGGCACTGAAGCGTACCTCAGGGTCCTTTCTTTACAGGAACGGGTTGTACACTGTGATGTGTGCACAAGCCATTATGACATAATCATATAAGTAAGAATATCAAATAAGAATAATGAATTGTGAATATCAAATTCTTACATCAAGCTCCCTTTATAAATGTTGTGAAGACGGGATCCGTCCTTTGAAATGTTCTGATCGCAAAGGGTGGACGACCTCCAACATAGCTTTCCAATCTCCGCATCAGATCTCTGCGGTATAATCTTCTCTCGATCTTCCAGATGAACTGCTTTACTTGTCTCAGCTGATCATTGTTCCATCTCTTTGTCTTTCCCAATTCTTGATCACGAACTCTAAGAACCAACCCGTCACGGACGTTTTTCAGTGTATCGTCGCAGAACTTGTGAATTTCGTGAAATGACATGAAGCAGTTTGATGTCATTGCACTCATGTAGACGAAACCAAAGATTGGGTGGTTTTTCATGGTGTATTGAGCTTCATGGTTGGTGTTTTCAAGATGTAGTACAGGCTCAATGAGATTCAACTTCGTTTGATAACTCTCCACTCCTAGCTGGAGATCTTCTACTCGTTCTTTAATGATCGTTCTTCTGATGAAATGGCAGATAGCCGTACTGAAGGCGTATTGAAGATCGGTGGTAAGATATTGCAGCTTCCCTTGTACTTTGATGAGATACATATCTTCAATATCATTAAGATTTAAATCTGGGAAGTCTGCTTCTGAGAACGAGTAGAGTTTGTTGTCGTGTCTTCTGACGATGATCTCAGATAGGAATGTGTAGTCATATTTCTTCGCTCCCTTGACACTAACCACCGCCACAATCCTGAGGTCACTGTTTACTGAATTCGGAGATTTGTTAACTAGCTTACTTAGGCACCAAGTCCTTCGTTTCTCGAACCAGTGGTAGATTCCTAATTCAGCATCGCGATCATAATTCACTAGTTGTTTGATGAAAAGGTCTTGGTGAATGGCATTTTCCTCAATGGCTGGTTGTGGGTAACTTGCTGCTGGAGTGAAGGTTATTGAGGTTGCATACTTTGTTTTGCCTGAGGCTCCACGTTTGAGTAGTTCGAGATCTTTGTTGAAAAAGAATTGGAAAGGGATGATTTCTGAATGGTGTTTGCGAATCACGGGAAGTGGCTTGGTCCAGTCTGTGATGTAAGGACGATTTTTACTATCTCTACCATCAACCCTGAGTATGTCTGGATTCGTCCAGTCAAACTCACTTGACATTGCTCGGGCAATGTTTTCAAGGTGATATTCCAGCTCAGCTGCGCTTGCAGATTTGTCTTTGAGAAGATTAAATGCATCATTCTTTATCCGACAAAGTTCCCTCTTGGTCATCTTCTTGATGTTCAGAGTATGTTTGATTTGTTGTGTGATTGCAAACGTACTGTCTTCTATCTTAGAGTCTTCGTTTTCATGGATTTGAGCACTTGCCAGTTTATCAAACCATTCATTGCCATTTGTCTCATCATCATTGTCCAACCATGAGACCACGTTTGTGTTGCTAGAAGATTTCTTGCTTGTGGTAGTCTTGGTATTTGGTGGAGACTGAGGTTGATCATCTTGCTGTTGAAAATCCATTTCATCGGTGGTGAGGTGCTCAAAATGATGCTCAGTAGCAGTTGGACCAAATTCTGGAGCTTTTGTTGGTTGAGATGTGGTCGTAGTTGACGGTCCAGTTGGGGTTTTGAATTGAGGACCTGAACTGTCTGAACCCTTGTGTCTCTTTGATTGGGTTTCAGGGTCTTGGTCGTCATTTTCACGAGGACGTTTACCCTTATCAACTGCGACCTTACATGATTCCATATTAGCCCGAATGGCATCAATGATAGGTACTTCTGTGTAGGTTAGGGAAGGTTTTGGGAGGAGTTTGGTGAGAAGGGCGTCCTAAAGTTCTTCAACGGTGTATTCAAGAATATGCTTCTGTTGGTGTGTTGACGCAGCGAAGTCTTGAACCTTTTCTTCGATTTGTGAGTCAATGTGTTCTGTGATATTCTTCTCAAGCTCATGCATATACTTCTTGACATAGTGCTTTGTGTTGACCTTAGACTCCTTGAGAAGTCTGTTCTTGACATCGTTATCCAGGAATTCATCCATCAATTTCTTTGTTTTCAGCAATTCATCAACATGCTTAGATAGCTGTTTGACCATACTCTTCAATTCTGCTACTTGGTCATTTACCTTGTTGTCTTTCTGAGCTTGAGCCAGTTTGACAGCTTTCTTCAACTTCTTGGCTGTTGGTGAGATGACTTCAACTCTGGTGACTCTTGCAATTCTTCTCACACTTTTGCCCTTGATGATTGCTTTAAGAGTTTCCTCTGTTGTTGCTTTTCTTTTTGTTATTGGTGATGATGAACGTGAAGAAGATTCAGAATGAGTTGATGCATTAGGTGAGTTTGGAGGGGTAGGATCCTTAGGAGGAGTTGGTGATTTAGGAGGTGAGACCGGAGGAGTAGGTTCCTTTGGTGGTGAATTAGGAGGAAGTGGTGGAGTGTTAGGTGGGGAGGTGGGAGGAGTTGTGGGTTTAGGAGAAGTTTGAGCCTTTAATTGTGACTCCTCAGGAGAAGTGAGAGTAAAATTAAGTGGGGGTTTTTGGAGGTGTATTAATATAATTTTTTGCTTCCTTTTCCGCCTCTTCAACTTCCTCTTCTGTCTCCTTTGCTAGCTTTTCTGCCTCCTCTTTCTGTTCTTGTTCTGCCTTGTGTTTAGTTTCCAGTTCTTTGGCAGCTTCAATAGATTTATCCCCAAGAATGTCCCGTTCATCCTCAGATAACCAATCAATTGGGTCATCAAGTTTTACTCCTTCTTTCTCTTTATCACTTTCCAGCATATCATCAGGAATCTCTTCATCAGTCAGGGCCTTTTTCTCTTTTTCGTTGTCACTGCCGGGTTGATTAACTGGACATGGTGTTGGAATATCTTCTGTAGCACCTCCTGACCCTCCGGGTTGATTAACCGGATCAATATGTGTCGGAGGTACTTCTTGAGCACTTCTTGATCTTCCAGCTCCTTTAGCTTCTTCCAATTTCCTTAGCTCCTCAACCCTCAACTGTGCCCTTCTGGCATCATCTTCCTTGGTAGTCTTTATTCTCTCTTGCATTGCCTTAATAGTATCCATGTCCCACTGGATATCTTCTTCATTTACTTGCATCTCAATGTTCTCTTCTGACTCAGTTTCTTCTGAGTCTGAACCTTCTTCATCATGAATCCTACCTTCTTCCATTTTTGGCTTTGGATCAGTCGTTACTCGTCTTTTGAGGGTTCTGGGATGTGGTTTTCTTGGTTGCTTTGAAGCACTTGAGGCACTCCCAGTCTTACTGCTTTTAGAACGAGTTTTTGATGAACCCGTCCCTTCACCATGCTTAGAAAACCCGACCTGACCTTTGTTGTAGGCATCGTCATAGTCTTTGTAGGCCTGTGTCTTCTTGACTGAGTTGGTCAACAATCCTTCTAGTAGTCTCGACCCTTGTTTGTGAGAACTGTCCTTGGGAAAATAAACTGAATTGACAGTCTTATCCATTCTCATCACGTGCAGCTCCTTGTCTTCGGGCCGTGGTGAAATGTCGGGGTTCTCATCAAGTAGAAGACTGATTAGCATTTTGGTGTATCGGACAAATGGGATTCTTGTTGATGGTTTTTTGCTTTGGCCTCGTATTTGAAAGATAAGATCTTCCCAGATGAGTTCAGCATAGTCAAGAATTTTCTGATGAACTATGCCCCAGAAGAGTTGAGCGTGTGAAAGTCGAGGATGCTCGTGTCCACTGTCTCTTCCTGAGACAGATTTAACCAAGATGTAGTAAATGGTTCTCTATGGTTGTGGAATGGATTTAGCATTGACTCGGGAGATGGTGGTCCGTGGATGGTTGTTTTCTGTATCATAACCAATATCAATGAGAAATTTGATGATATCAGTTTCTGAGGGTGCAGGCCAATATTTGTTAGAGGTTTCAGGTGGTTCGGGTGAGGATAAGGCTTTGCGTAGGTGTGTGGGAGTGACTTTGAGTTGCTTCTGGTCCAAGGTGCATGTGAAGTATCTGTCATAGTCATCAAGCTGAATGGTGCTCCACATTTGATGGATGTATAATTCTGGAATATTGTCAGAATTTTCCAATATGCTCTTGCACTTGTGTCTTTTGAGAATTTCAATGACAATCTGGCGGCTTGGTTCAGCACACTTGATATTATAAAAGACAACCCTGGCATTGTTGTTCCCATATTTTGCCTTGAAACCTTGTGGGAACAGTTCTTCTTTGGTGAGCATAGGTAGTGGTTGTTGTGATTGTGCAGTCATTTCTGAGATTCCTGAAACATCATTCAGGCACCAATTTGAAGGATACATGAAAGTTAGCATTAGATAAACTTTAGTTTCACATGTGATCCTTTAAATTGCTTAGCATGACTTTACAAGTTGATTTATAATTTTGAAAGAAATTATAATTGCGAAAACTTTTGACACTTGCGATAACATTTGACAATTGCGAAAACTTTTGCCAATTGCGAAAACTTTTGCCAATTACGAAAACTTTTGCCAATTGCGAAAAACTTTTGCCAATTGCGAAAGCTTTTGACAATTGCGAAAACTTTTGACAATTGCTAAAGCAATTTCAATTTCGAAAACTTCTTATACAAGAAATTTCGATAACTTTGAAGACGTACTATTCACCAGATTTTTCGCAAATCATTAACACTTGTAATTATGTTTTCACGCTTTTTCCAATGGAATCCTATGATGTTTCTAAGTTATCTGACCAAGTTATAACAACTTTTAACCACAAAAACCTAAGATTCAACCTGAACGTGCTCAAGTGTTCTTCATAAACCCTACAAATCAATTAAACGCATTTGATGTTTCCGGGTTCAATCCAAGGTTACAAACACTCAATTCAAGGCATAACAACAACACTTCAACGCGTTAATTACACTAAAACACTCATAATTGATTTTCCCTAATTCGTACGCTTAAACCCTAATTTAAGAACATTAACATTGCAAGTTTCTGGGTTTAATTAAGCATGCATACATTGTTTATCACCATATTCTAAGCATAATCGTACCAACAAACATATCATAAACACTTAGAATTGAGTTTCCCCAATTTTACGCAAACCCTAGATCTAAAACAAATATTTCAGACAGATTCAACCGTTGGATCAAGAAATCCTTTAAAACCATTGTTTAAGATCATATTACAAACGTTAAAACACTCACAATTTCGATAGATCTAGAACGGATTATGCAGATTGATTGTTAACCGTTGATTGAGTGGTTGGGTGAATTTATTACGGTGGGTGAAATGTCAGAGTAATAGTTGAAATGAATTCACTGCAGTCAACATTTTCCCTTTTTATTTGTCTTTGATCATCTTTGCACGTTTCACACTATTAGCCCCTAAACCTTTACTTTTTGCATTCGAGGTCTTAACCAACTAATATTAAGTTTTCTACTTAACATATTAAGCACACAACTCTTAATCCAAGATTATCACCAAACATTAGAAGCAATATTTTTGAAGAAACGATGCAAGTACAAATTTTGAAAAATTTTAAAATTTTGTATCTCCCCCTCAACACTTGTTCTAAAATAAATGATGACTGTAACACCCCGACCCGACAAGGTCAAGATATCACAGTATGGTGTCATACAAAGCAAACATAAACGCAAGCGGAAGTCTTTTATTAATTAACTAAGTCTTGAACATCAAGACTAGAGTTCAAAAGATAATCCAAAGTGCATAATGGGTTAACCAAACAAACCAAAGCAATAAATAATATCTGAAGTACAGAAATAAATAAACGTCCGAAACAATGGACAACAAATGATAAATAAATGGGTCTCTCAAATCCTAAGCTCTCTCATTCCCAAGCCCGTCGCCCCGCTTATTACCTGCCGCATAAGAAAGAAACATGCGGCTGAGCTTAAAAAGCCCAGTGAACAGATATATATACAAAGCATAACATAATGGTAAATAAGCAAAAGCAACAAAGGAATAAGAAATACAAAACGAATAGCATAAACATGAAAGATAACGAAATCAAAATAAGAGTGCATGAGAAACTGAATAGCAAACGAATCAGAAATGAAATGAAAGCAAAGGAGGGTTCATAATAAGATGTGCCATAAGAACTCCATACATAATCCGTCAAATCAAATCTAGAGCACATATAAGTATACGAAGAGGGGAGACCTCTAAGTAATCATAAAAGTGTGAGAGGAGTGCAAGGCACACACCACCTGGTCACCATACATATACATATTCATAAAACCTAGGATATATCCATACGCTCCCTAACATAAGCATGTGTGTCAGCTCTAGACTAAGCACACATAAGGGGTTTGGCCAATAGTGCATGCAAATACATATTCATAAGGGGGAACGCTGTAGATCTATCACACCTCTACAGGGGTGTCATGACTAGGGTGCCATCCTAGACATGGTCCTAGTACCTCTAGAACTAGTTAAGCTCAGGCACGGAATATCATATCATACATAATCAAAATCTAACATAGCAAGAGAAACAGAAAGTAACTCGAAAGCATGGCAAACAAATAAGCATAGCATAGCAGAGACATTTAAATTAAATGTCAGAGAGGGTCATAGGAATGACAAACATACAATGAATGTCACGAATCAACTAAGGGAAACATAGCAATGGCTTAGGATCGAAAGAAAATATCCCTACTGAGAAGGGAAAGAATATCTGTACCTTAACAAACACGCAAGCAAAAGAATGAAACGAAAAGCAAATCAAGCAGGAGATCACTCCCTCTTCACCCGATCTACAAATAATCATAATGGTACTTATAAGTTTCATATAATCATAATGCTTCATTTTAGTTGTCTTTCTATTTTAGGTAACTTTCCAAAGATAGTAGGTTTCTATATTTAGTAACGTTAAGTTATAACATTCCCGTTTGTCCATTCAAAGTATTACAGATGATCGTATTCATAGTTTAGGGTTCATGATGTCTTTTACAAAAATCTAGGGTTCATAAAGTATGTTTCCATGATTTAGGGTTTATTAGGTAATCATCATAAGTTTAGGGTTTAATATGAAATTCTCATAACTTTAGGGTGTAAAGTGTAATTACTATAAAGTTACAGGTGTTCACAAGTTAGGTCCATTAGTTTTAGCAATTAACCATTTAAACCCTTTAGTTTATAAAATAAACACAAAACACCTTTTAATTTCCTTTTTAACCTTTTTATAATTTCTCACAGTTTTATATACGAAATTATTAGGTTTTCTATAAATTGTAAACCGTATAAGAACTTAGTAATAAAATTACTAGAAATTTCCAGAGATGCTCAAAGGTCTTAAGTATTTTATATAATTTTTCCAGATTTTATTAAGTAGCATAGCTATAGATTAAAATTCACTTAAACCAGCTCATCCAGATTTCTGATTAATTTTACTATACGAAAAGTTATTAATTAAAAACCTTTTAAGAAAAATTAAAAAAAATCTACAAAAATTCCAGGAAGTAATAGACATCCTAAAGATTAACCAGTTCAAAGGACACCTCCTAATTCGACACGGTTTGGAAACTAAAATTCAAAAACCCGGACTGATTTTCCAGACTCACAAATCCTATCAGACACATAATTTTCCAAAAATCAAAAAGTAACCTTCCAGGCCTCCATAAATTACAAACTAAATTTTACCAGGTAGCCATTTCATTGAACTTAGTTTTAGACTCGTAAAACTCCAAAATATACGTTCACATCATTTAGTTACAGCCGGTTAAAGTCGAATAAAGTTCCGGGTCAGTAGCAGTTCTTCACAGAATCGTGTATAACTTAGGGTTTTAACATGTTACCTCTTTAATTCTTAACAAATAATGATTATAGGTTAATCCAAAACATATTTAGGTCAATTATCACAGGTCTTAACATATCCAAATCGAATGATTCCAACACGTAAGCTCCTGTCCGATTCACATATGATTTTAGGGTTTTCTAATTCTATGATTTTATGTGTCATGTTCTTTTATTTCTTGTTAACTCTTTTCATACAATTATATATGAACATAACTCGAATAAAACAAGGATTGAACAAGAAAAGGATAATACAATACCTTTGTAGACCACGAAGAACACGAACACAAGATCAAATCACCACACGAATGGGTCTTTTCTCCTCCTCCTTTTGATCGAACAGCAGCAGCCAAAGGGAAGGAAAAGAAACGTTTTTAAGACTTGTATTAACACACGAATGGATCAATGATGAACATGTTTACCTTATGATGGATGAGACACGAATTAAGAACAAGATTGCACCTTCCTTGGGTTTGTTCTAAATCGGCAGCAGCAGAAACAAGAGGGAAAAAGAGAGGCCGAGTGTTTTTGTTTTGTTTTTGATAGTTAGGGTTTTTTTTTCCAATTTCGGTTTTATGAAAACAAGAAAACGTGTTGTATGATTTGTGTAATGAGGGAAAGGATCAATCACATTATGGGCTTAACAAATATTTAGCTATCATGTATTTGGACTACATTATGGTCAAGGGGGGGGGGGCACATTACATAGTTTTTTTTTTTTTTTTTTTTTTTTTTTTTTTTTTTTTTTTGGTACAAACATTATAATGTAATGTTTTTATTTTTATTAGAACTTAGGTTAGTGTTACTTAGTTAATATTTGTAAGTTCTCAAAATTTAAATTCGAGGGTATTTTAGTCTTTTCGGATTATATAAATTTCGGGGTTTTACAATGACGGTGTAACAGAAACAAAGTGTTGAATAAGGATTTGTACTTGCATTTTTTTTAAAATACAGAAAAATGAATTTTTTTTTTTTTTTTTTTTTTTTTTTTTTTTTTTTTTTTTTTTGTGTTTTTCAATAATTATGTACGAAGATAGTTTTGATGTTTGACTCTTTTTAATTTTGAAGAAGAAAATTGTTTAAGTCATCCGGAGTCAAACACCTCATGCCAATTTGGTGAACCAGTTCCACAAATCTTGCATGGGGCAAGGCTTTGGTGAACAAGTCCGCCAATTGGTGTTCAGTACCCACAAAGTATAATTCAATAGTACCCATTTCTATATGCTCCTTGATGAAATGATAGCGTAGAGCAATATGCTTGGATTTGGAATGTTGGACGGTGTTGCATGAGATAGCGATGACACTCTTGGAATCACAGTACATAGGAATCTTGTTGAAGACGTATCCATAGTCCATCAGCTGAGATTGCATCCAAATGACTTGAGCGCAGCATGCTGACATGGCGACGTATTCCGATTCTGTAGACGACAGTGATGTGCAGTCTTGCTTCTTTGATTGCTAAGAGACGAGCTTGTCACCCAAAAACTGTACTCCCCCTGATGTACTTTTGCGTGTGTCTAAGCACCCTGCATGGTTAGCGTCTGAAAATGCAACAAGTTCAAATCCAGAATCCTTTGGATACCAGATCCCCAAATTAATGGTTCCCTTTATGTATCTAAGGATTCTTTTAACGGCTGACAAATGCCGCTCAGTTGGTCTTGACTGATATCGGGAGCAAAGGTACGTGGCCAATACAACATCCGGTCTGCTAGCTGTGAGATACATGATCGACCCAATCATACTACGATATTTGGTAGGATCAATGGGTGTCCCATGTATGTCAGCATCTAGCTTCGGGGATGAGGAAGACATAGGGGTGTTATAGGTGTCACAGCTGGTCATACCATGCTTTTTCAGGATTTACTGAGCATACTTGGACTGACTAAGGAATATACCACGGGGTGATTGATGAACTTGCAGTCCTAAGAAGAATTTCAGTTCACCCATCATGGACATCTCAAAGTTATTTTTCATTAGTTTTGCGAAAGCATTTGAGTACTTTTTATGTGTTGATCCAAAAATGATATCATCTACATAAATTTGTACGATGAGAATGTCCTCCCCATGTTTTTGTATAAACAAAGTCGGATCCACAGTTCCTTTAGTAAAATGGTTTGCAAGTAAGAAAGTGTTGGGTTTATAGATTTGATGATACAAAACAAGAAAGAATGAAACATGAAGGACTTACTTGCAAAAGAAGATTTATATTTTAGTCCTTCGTAGTATTTTGTAAACCTAAATCTCTATTATATAAAGAGATCAAGGGTTAGGGTTTTTATACAAGTCTTCCACAATGTAATCAATTAAAGGGGTGTCTGTGTGTCTAGGGCGTAGGACTTAAACGCCTAGACTGTAGTTGTTAGTCGCCTCAAGGATCTCTTGATCCCTGTTACAAGGCAGTGTAACCGTATTATTTTGATCAAATAATAGTTGAGGCGTGGTGTGATTGAAAGAAAAACTTTGTGTCAATAACAATTGATTTGTTTTAATCCGCTGTGCATATTTGTTCATTGTTATTGTTGAACCCTAAGGCTCAAAATGATCCAAGAAACTATCTTTAGCATGTCGTTAGTTTCTACAATTGGTATCAGAACATGGGGAGCTCGTTACCTAGGGATTCACAAAGTTTATTAGTGTCGTGAAGAAAAAGATGTCGACAGAAGAAAATTTGGTGAAAAAGTTTATTGTCGTCGAAGTAAGCAGATGTGAAAAGGTTTGCACATGGTATGATCGATCTAATTGGCTGATTTAATAATATATGTGTTGTCGTCAAATACAGTCTGCTTGTATATTACTTGTTTTGTCGTCACATACATATTCTATTGATTGGCTGATTCGAATTAAGTGGGTCGGTGGAGGATGTGATTTTCTCAATTGTGAATATCATTCACGTGGGATTGCATGGTTTCTATATTTTAATCGATTGGTCGGTCAGAGATTATTAAAAGGTATCGACTTCGTTATTATTTTGTTAATTGTGTGATGACAAAAAGACAAATCGTTTGATGAAATCTCGTACTGTTGACGTTGCTGCTGATTACTTTGTTGTCGATTTGTGCTTGGACTTTATTATTTTTATTGCTTACGTGAGGATGTGATTGGCAAAGAAAGGTGAACGTGGGCTCCATGGTGGGCTCAATGCCAATTGGTTGTAATCAGTAGTATATCATGAGGGTCAATATTTATATTCTGCTGCTCGATATCACTCTGCTGCTACACTCTGCTGCTAGTTGTAATTTACTCTACTACTACGTATATGTTTCTGCTGTTGCACACTGCTGCTCGTTATTGGATTCAGCTGCTGTGCTTATTGTGTTTGGTTCGATATAGTTGCATGATTTACGAGTAGTGAGGGGAAGTAAGTATGAATTGGTTATTGGTTTACACACATACAGGGGAAGTTCACACACACAAGGAGTTTGGTTTTTATATTCGTTAAAGTATTTAAAGGCTCGAGTTAATCTTCTTATTGGAGAAGAGGAGTATTTGTTGCTTCTTTGATGATGCGGTGGAATTTATCAAGGTTGTGTCTTATCATATCTTAAACGGCTCCATTACGTTTAAAGATACTTGTTTGTTCGTTCAGGTGACTACGAATTGACAAAACACTTGAAGGAGTTACGTTATTGTGTTCAGTGATTATTGTCAAGAGATTGCGGTTTCCCTATACGTTAAGTATACGTTCGAAGTCTTTTAGTACAAGGCATAAGACTCAGGGTTGGTTTCTTCTACTTCAACATCAAGTTGGTAATGATTATTTTTCTTCAACAATATATAAAGCCTACAGATTTGAAGAATCATTTTGTGTACATGCATCACTCGAGGGGAAGTTTCTACTGTTTATTCGTTCTCTATTTGTTGATAACAAAAAGGGGAAGAAATATTGTGATGGCATGGCATGGCTTAAGGGGAAGACAAGGAAGACAAGATTGTTTCATTCATGGTGAGATTTAATTATCTCAACTTCTGCTACTTCGTCTAGGGAAGTTCGTACAAGAATATGTTTGTTTTGTCATCATCAAATAGGGGAAGATTGTTGGGTTTATAGATTTGATGATACAAAACAAGAAAGAATGAAACATGAAGGACTTACTTGCAAAAGAAGATTTATATTTTAGTCCTTCGTAGTATTTTGTAAACCTAAATCTCTATTATATAAAGAGATCAAGTGTTAGGGTTTTTATACAAGTCTTCCACAATGTAATCAATTAAAGGTGTGTGTGTGTGTGTCTAGGGCGTAGGACTTAAACGCCTAGACTGTAGTTGTTAGTCGCCTCAAGGATCTCTTGATCCCTGTTACAAGGCAGTGTAACCGTATTATTTTGATCAAATAATAGTTGAGGCGTGGTGTAATTGAAAGAAAAACTTTGTGTCAATAACAATTGATTTGTTTTAATCCGCTGTGCATATTTGTTCATTGTTATTGTTGAACCCTAAGGCTCAAAATGATCCAAGAAACTATCTTTAGCATGTCGTTAGTTTCTACAGGTATTGTTGGGTCTAAAGATGCTGCTGTTCGGGAAATACACTAAGTGGTACTCTGCTGATCAGTTAAGTAACTCTGCTGATTAGACTATAACTCTGCTGTTTGCTAACTCTGCTGGATTGGGATAATAAGCAAAGTGTAACTCTGCTGCTAGCCCACGAAGACTCTGCTGCTAGACTAGTTACTCTGCTACTTATTAGATATGTATAGTATGCTAAGGATAAGTAGAAAAGATACGTAAAGATATTTTTCTTGTATAGAAAGTCTTGTAAACCGACTAGGACTCCTTACGCTATAAAAGGAGGATCTAGGGGTAGGTTTGACATACGTATCGTTATTGTTTTACACTTCAAGGTTTCTTGTAACCTTATTGCTATCGAGCAATCGTATTAATATATTGAAGTGTTGTTTGATAATTCGTTTGTGTTTTATTCTTCTTAAGATCAAGTATTAGTTTCCGCATAATATTTGATATACAACTCAAGATCAGTTTCTATACCGATTGCTTTAGGTTTGTATCTAAAGTAATTAATAAGATCGTGAAGCTCAACTGGGATCAACAAGTGGTATCAGAGCTTGTGATCTAGAAAATGGTACCAAGAAGAATTACTGAATACAAGATCTACTAATCATCAAAGTAAGCAATGGAATCCGATTCTACACACATGGTTACTGCATCAAGAGTCCCCATGCTCAAGACTAGAGAGTATGGGATTTGGAAGATGAGAATTCAACAATACATGAGAATGGTTGATTACTCACTTTGGGAAGTTGTCCTACATGGCGACAGTCAGCCAGCCAAGACTGCTACTGGATCAGTCTTGACTCTCAAGACAAGTGAGGAGAAAGCACAGAGAAGATTGGAGGTCAAGGCTCACAGTATTCTCATGATGGGAATACCTAATGATTATCAACTAAGTTTTAATCATATTGAGTCTGCTAGGGATTTATGGGAAGCAATTGAACTTCGATTTGGTGGGAATGAAGCTACCAAGAAATCAAGAAAGAATCTACTGAAGCATCAGTTTGAAACTTTTACTGCTTTGAGTTCTAAGAATATTGAGGGAACTTATGATCGACTTCATAAGTTGACCAGTCAGATGGCTCTATTGAAGATTGATGTATCTCAAGAAGATATCAATCTAAAATTTCTGAGAAGTCTATCTTTTGAATGGAACACTCACACAGTGATTTGGAGGCATAAGGAAGATTTTGAGAAGATGACTTTGGATGATCTGTATAACAACTTGAAAGTGTATGAAACTGAAGTCAAGGGATTGTCAAGTTCATCTTCTACCACAAACAATCTTGCTTTTGTTTCCTCAAGCAACAAGAATTCTGGTAGTCATCAAGAACAACACTCTGCTGCTGGTACTTTCGTTCCTGCTGCTGGTTCACATGTCTCTGCTGCTGACTCTACAAATACCAACACCATCAGTGATGCTGCTATTTGTTCTTATTTGTCTGAACTTACTACAAGTACTTCAGTTATGCCTCAAGATCTGGATGAAGTTGATCTTGATGATGTTGAAGAGATTGATATGCAATGGCAGTTTGCAATGCTAACTATGAGGGCTAGAAGGTTTCTTAAAAGAACTGGTAAAGAAATGAAGTTCAGAAGAAACAAGAATGTGGGATTTGACAAATCAAAGGCTGAATATTTTAACTGTCATAAGAAGGGACAATTTGCAAGAGAGTGCGGAGCACCAAAAAGGAACAATGAGAATGTCAAGAAGTCTACTGATGAAGAGCCAAATCCTACTACTGCTATGGTGTCATGTGATGGGTTAGGAGAGTATGACTGGAGTGATCATGCTGAAGATGGTCCTAACTATGCATTGGTAGCTGAAGAAGAACCTCATGTGCAACAATTTGCTCTCATGGCCTACTCTTCCTCTGGATCAGACTCTGAGGTATCCAATGAATCATCTTGTTCTTTTAAATCATGTTCTGATACATTAGAAATACTTAAGTCTAGCAATGGAAACCTTAAAATGGAGAATGAAAAACTTAAGCTAGACAATCTTAGTTATGAATATGGTTTAAAGAATTTAGAAGAGAAGCTTGAATTTTATAAAAAGGCTGAAATTAAATATCTTGATAAGATCACTATTCTAGAAAATGAACTTATTAAGAAAGATTGTGAGATTAAGGTTCTTATGGGAAAAGTAGAAGAGGCTGAACAGGCTAAAGATTCAGCTATAAGTGAGACTGAAAAACATATTGTTAGGGTGGAAAAACAACAATTTGCCACTGACATTCTCAGTAAACCAATAGGAAGGCACTTTGCAGACTCAGGCAGTGGTCTAGGATATAATGCTGTTGCTCCACCTAAGAAACTTAGTGCCAATGCCCCTCCCACTAGGACACTATCTTTCATACCTGAGTCTGAGGCCAAACCTGTAGGTGAAACTAGTGAAACCAAAATAGAGTCACCTAAGGTTGAGAAAAAGTGGTCTGATGCACCCCTTATTGAAGATTGGGAGTCTGACAGTGATGATGAAGTTGTGGAATCTGATTCAACCCCTAAGAACAAAAAGGAAGAAATTCCTGCTGTTGTTGAATCTAAAGTACCTAAGGCTAAAAAGGTTGAATTTGTTAAGCCTAAGTTAGGTAAAGGTATCTCTAGGAAGATGGCTAAGTATGAAAACACACCTAGAGTATATCATAAGAGAACCAATGACTTGCCTAGAGGAAACCAGAGAAATTGAAACAACCTAGTTTCACAAAGATTAGGTACTGATTTTCAATTACTTAAAAAGGCATGTTATAGTTGTGGTAGTTTTGATCATTTGCAAGATGAGTGCTACTACTATCAAAAACCAGTGTGGAACCAATACACAAGGGTGAACCATAGAAATTTTGCTAGAAAGACTCACCCTCATCCCAAAAGAAACATGGTTCCCAAGGAAGTTTTGATGAGAGATGGTGTTTCTAGAGTTATCTCACCTATTGCACCAAAAGGGCCCATAAAGAAGAACATAGTTGATTCTACTGTTAAGGCAGACTCTGCTGCTAAGGTAGACTCTGCTGTTTCGCCAAAAGTTGTTACTGATACTGTTGTGGGCAACCATTTTTATGCTGTTAAGGCCTCAGCTTGTTGGGTCTGGAAACCTAAAGTTAAAGTTTTGGATCATGTTCTCAGACACAGCAGTGCACCAATGCAGTTGAAGAAATTTGACTACTTTGATGCACAAGGCAGATCCAAGTCAGTAATGGCTTGGGTCCCAAAGAGAAACTAATTCTCTTACTTTTTGTGCAGGGCAATCTACAAAATGAACTAAAGGATAAATGCATTTTTGATAGTGGATGCTCTTCACATATGACTGGAGACCAAAGCAATTTGGAAAACTTTGAAGCTTTGGATGGTGGATATGTTGTCTTTGGGAATGATCCTAAAGGAGGTAAAATCGTTGGAAAAGGCATCATCAGAACTGGAAAATTGGATTTTGAAAAAGTGTATTTGGTGAATGGACTAAAGTTCCATCTTTTTAGTGTCTCACAAATGTGTGACAAAAAGAATTTTGTTCTTTTTACAGACACTGAGTATCTTGTCTTATCTCCCGACTATAAGATACCTGATGATAAATTAGTACTTCTTAAAGTCCCTAGAAATGACAACATATACAGTGTGGACATAAAGAACATTATTCCCAAAAGAGATTTAACTTGTCTGTTTGCCAAAGCCACTATTGATGAATCCAAACTATGGCACAGAAGGCTTGGCCATTTGAACTAAAAGGCTATCAACAAGTTGGTGAAAGGGAACTTGGTCAGAGGTTTACCTTCAAAGGTTTTTGAAAACCCTGAAGTATGTGTTGCTTGTCAGATGGGAAAGCAACATAGAGCATCTTGTAAGTCCAAATTGGTGAATTCTATTACTGAACCCTTGTTTATGTTACACATGGACCTATTTGGACCTACTTATGTGAAAAGTTTGAACAAAAAGATGTATGGCTTAGTGGTCACTGATGATTTTAGTAGATTTACTTGGGTATTCTTTTTAGCTACTAAGGATGAGACTCCTGGCATTCTTAAGGCTTTTATTACAAGGATAGAAAACCTATTTAATCACAAGGTTAAGATCATCAGATGTGACAATGGAACTGAATTTAAGAATCAAGTAATGAATCAGTTCTGTGAGGAAAAGGGTATAACTAGACAATTTAGTGTGGCTAGAACTCCTCAACAAAATGGTGTTGCTGAGAGAAGAAATAGAACATTAATTGAGGCTGCTAGGACAATGTTGTCAGAGTCTAAGTTACCCACTATCTTTTGGGCTGAAGCAGTCAACACTGCTTGCTATGTGCAAAATAGAAGTAAGATAGTTAAGCCTCACAACAAGACCCCTTATGAGTTATTGCATGGTAGGAAACCTTTGATAGATTTCTTTAGACCATTTGGGTATCCTGTCACTATCTTAAACACCATTGACCACTTAGGCAAGTTTAGTGAGAAAGCAGACATAGGTTACTTTGTTGGATACTCCACTGAAAGTAAGGCTTTTAGGGTCTTCAATCAAAGGACTGGGCATGTGGTGGAAAATTTACATGTTTAAATTAGAGAAACCACACCTAATGTTGAAGGAAAAGGTCCTGAATGGATGTTTGATATTGATTCTTTAACCAAAAGTATGAATTATCAACCAGTCATTGCAGGTACTACTAACATGTCTGCAGGAATACAAACTAACCCCAATGCAGGTACACAAGCAATGAAGGATGGATCTGCAAAGGAGTTTGTTTTGATTGAAAAGTGGAAGTTTGATCAGTACTTCTCTCCAACAGATAAAGAGAGAAAGAGTTCAGATGATGATGCTGTTCATAAGGAAGTACCAAAGGTTAATGCAGAAGGTGATGATGAGCCTTCTCATGATGACAAGATTGGTGATAAAGAAAGGAATGAAGAGTCAGAAATTGCTGGGCAACAAGGGAATACACATAGCAGCAGTTCTCTCAACTCTGCTGCCAGGCCAAAACACTCTGCTGTTAGGCCAAAACACTCTATTGTTAGGTTTGGTAACTCTGCTGCTATGCCCAAGGACTCTACTGCTGATAAAGATGGTGATTCTTATGATGATTCTTCTAATGAGTTGCCTGAATTAGAAGAAGTATATGTGGACAGTGATGATGAAATTGTAGATATTTTTGGTGCTGAAGCTGATTTATCCAATTTGGAGACTGATATATCTGTTAGTCCCACACCAACAACCAGAATTCACAAGAATCATCCAAAGGAGCAAATAATTGGTGATGTTCACTCTGCTGTACAGACCAGAAGTAAATCAAAAGGTTTGAGTGATTTGCTTGATCAGGGTTTGTTTGCTCAAACTCTTAAAAAGAGGAATAGCCACAAGGATTTACAAAATTGTATGTTTGCCTGTTTCTTATCTCAAGAAGAACCCAAAACCATTCACAAGGCTATGAAAGATGAAAGTTGGGTTGAAGCTATGCAAGAGGAGTTGCTGCAGTTCAAGCTTCAAGAAGTCTGGACATTGGTGGATTTGCCTAATGGAAAAAGAGCAATTGGTACTAAATGGGTGTTCAGATGCAAAAGAGATGAAAGAGGAATTGTTATTAGAAACAAGGCTAGATTGGTGGCTCAGGGATACACTCAGGAAGAAGGAATAGATTATGATGAGGTATTTACCCCAGTTGCAAGAATTGAGGCTATCAGATTATTCTTGGCATATGCATCATATAAGAATTTTCTTGTGTATCAAATGGATGTGAAAAGTGCTTTCTTGTATGGAAAGATTCCTGAAGAGGTATTTGTGATGCAACCACCTGGGTTTGAAGATCCTAAGTATCCTGATAGGGTCTACAAAAGGAAGAAAGCACTGTATGGACTACATCAAGCTCCTAGAGCTTGGTATGATACCTTATCCAAGTATTTATTAAATAATGGTTTTTGCAGAGGAACCATTGACAAAAATTTGTTTATTAAGAAAGACAAAAAGGATATCCTACTTGTTCAGGTTTATGTAGATGATATCATTTTTGGGTCTACAAATAAGGTGTTATGTGAAGGATTTGAAAAGCTGATGCACAACAGGTTTGAGATGAGTTCTATGGGAGAACTCACTTTCTTTTTGGGACTTCAAGTCAAGCAGAAATCAGATGGGATTTTTATTAGCCAAGACAAGTATGTGGCTGATATGTTGAAGAAATTTGGTTTCAATGATGTGAAAGCAGCTAAGACACCAATGGATAAAAACAAACCTTTGCTCAAGGATGAAGATGGGGTAGAGGTTGATGTACATATTTATAGATCAATGATTGGTTCATTGATGTATCTGACTGCTTCAAGGCCAGATATCATGTTTTCTGTGTGTGCTTGTGCTAGATTTCAAGTGTCCCCAAAAGTTTCACACTTGGAAGTGGTCAAAAGAATTTTTAGGTACATAAAGGGTCAACCTAAATTGGGCCTTTGGTATCCTAATAATTTACCCTTTGACTTGATAGCATACTCAGATAGTGACTATGCTGGAGCTAGTTTGGATATAAAGTCAACCTCTGGAGGCTGTCAATACCTTGGTCATAGGCTAATCTCATGGCAATGCAAGAAACAGACTGTGGTGGCTAACTCAACAACTGAAGCAGAATATGTTGCTGCTTCTAGCTGCTGTGGACAAGTGCTCTGGATTCAGAACCAACTGCTGGATTATGGGTACAATTTCATGAACACCAAAATTTATATTGACAACAACAGCACAATGTGTATTATCAAGAATCCTGTTTTTCATTCTAAAACAAAACACATAGAGATAAGACATCATTTTATTAGAGATTGTTATGAGAAAAAGTTAATTCAAGTGGTTAAAATACATACTGACAATAATGTTGCTGATCTACTTACAAAAAGTTTTGATATAAGTAGATTTCAATTTTTAGTTGCTAGTATTGGCATGATAAATCTTTAATCTTTAAACATCTTATCTCTGTATGTTTTTGTAAAATTGGGTAAGGATTTGTGCTGTTGTTTAGTCAAAGTATGATGTTTAGTCAAAATTTGCTGTCTCTTAAATTGTTTGTTTGCTGCTGTGCTACTCTGCTGCTATTGTGGGATATTCTTGCTTGTGTTTGTGGTTTTCTACTAACCTTTTGCAGATATACATGAATACACAATCAAGTAAAGCAAGGAGAGTTAGAGTTCATTACTCACAAAAGCAAAGTACATAATCAAGATTCCTTACATCCATTGTTCAAAAGAAGTTCAAAAGAAAACAAGGCCAAAGATTTCACAACCTAAACAAACCTATCCCAAATCAAGCTTTTCCCTTTCCCTTCCCAACAAAGTTAGGCATCACTTTGCTGCGAGGTCCTCTGGTACCCATGGCTTCTGACACCCTAGGACAGGGAAGTGCAAGTATCACTGGTCTTGGAGCTGGACTCTGCTGTTGACTTGATGATGGAAATTGTTTCTTCTCCGGCTTCTTCTTTGGAACAGGGACTTCCTGCTCCACCGTACTTGGCTTTGGACGAGGCGGATCGACACTCTTTCCAAAATCGGCAACAACTTTCTCCATTTGTCTTTGGAGCTCGACAGTCAAGGGATGTTGAGGAGGATCGATTTCCCAAGAACCTTGATAATATGTCATGGATTCTGGCCAGGATGATGTTTCTTCATCACAGCTGGAGTCTTCAAAGGAAGATGGAGTTGATGGAAGCGGGTCAGATATTTTGTCTTCAACAATAACTTTACCTTTTCGCTGTGCAGAAGATGAAATTGGGGGAAAATAATTTTCCCATCCTTGTGATGTATCGGAATCAGAGGAAATTTCGATTATTGGAGTTTTTGATGTACTCATGGTTAGGGTTTGTGAAATTGGGGATTTGCTTAGAGATTGAGGGATTTATAGACTTTAATGAGGAGTTGGTATCGTATTTAAGGGATTAAATTTGGAGATTTTGGGAAAGTTGAATTTTAGTCAAACCTTTCATAACTCTGCTGCTGAGTTTGAAAGTAAAGGGGTTAAATTGAAAATTTTGGCGCGTCTTAAACCCTAATTAAATCAAAACGGTCTCAAACACCAATTCGATCTTACTACATTTTCACTGCTCCAAATTACATTTAATTCTCACCCAAGAACACTAATTCATCTCATTACATCCAAAACCCCCAAATCATAATGGCTCGAAGAAAGTTTCCTGATGAGCACAATCAGATTGCTTTTCTTAGCAAGGTTTCAGCTGCTGAAGGAGTTCATGAAGTTATGGATTTTCTAAGTGCATGTCGCTTAAGGTATGCTTTAACAGTTGATCCTCCCATTATTAAATCTCATATGCACCAGTTTTGGTCGACTGTTAAGCTTGACACACTAGATGGGGAGGAAAGGTTGATTGGTAATTTAGATGGAGAGAGTATTGTAGTTAGTGAAACCTCTATTAAGAGAAGCCTTCGTCTATCAGGTGTTCCAACACCCCCTAATCTTACTACAGAGGTTATTTTGTCTGAGCTTGCGAAAATTGGGTATGAGAGACCTGAGGCCACTGGAACTTTCTATAAAGGTCTTCTTTGCCCACATTGGAAGTTTCTGTTGCATACTCTTCAACACTGTTTGTTTCCTAAAGTAGGTGGATGGAATGAATTTAGTGCTCCTCAAGCCATGGCCTTAGTTTGTTTGGCCACAGGACAACCATTTGATTTTTCATCCATGATTTTTGAGGGTATGAAGAAGTATGTCAAGAAGCAATTTTATTTGTATCCAAGGTTTTTACAGCTCATCATAAACCATCAACTCAAAGAACCTTTGGAACATACCAATATTGAGCCAAGTAGCAGAATGGCAATCAAGATGTTTACTTTTCTGAAGAAGAATGGAAAAGGTTTTTCTGGTGCTATCACTCCCCTATCTCAATACATGTTGGATATTGTGGCTGCTATTAATGAAGATGAAGAGGCTGGAACTCCCACAGCTTCCCATCACACATCCTCATCTACAAGTTTGAATGTATCATCATCCAATGAACCCCATCATACCCACTCACCTAAGGCTTCACAACATGAGGACATTGTGACACCTCAGATCAATGTCAGTATGGATGCAGATGAGGCTGGTACAGGTGATGCAGGTACCATGATGGAAGAGGCTAGCACTACTGTTTCCAACTTAGTAGTTGAGCAGGACAGTGCTAACATACCTAAGACCTCGACTATGGCAACATCTATTGTAGAAGGTTCTCAAGAACCTAATACATCTGATGGTAACCCAGCCAAATGGTTAATATGGGGGGCTCAGATGTTCAACCTAGGGTTGAGACTGAGTTTTTATCCCAAGATTCACCTCTCAGGGAAGTTAACACATCCCGAAGTGATGAGGACAAACCTGAAACTACTACTGAATTGATGGCTGATACAGTACAAAATGTCAATGCCTATGATACACCTCTCGGACTAGGTAACACAGGTCGAAGTGTTGAGGCTAGTATTGAACATGAAATAGAGGATTTGACGGTTAAATCACCTGTACACAATGCCAATTCCAGTGAACAACCTCTCGGGTCAGGTCACACAGACAGAAGTTGTGAGGATATCATGAAACAATTACAGGAATTGATGAATACATGTACAAAATTGTCAAAGGAGGTTCTTGGTCTTAGAAAGGAGCTAAAGACAGTCAAAGCTTCTCAGGGTGCTGAAATCAATAGACTTAAGCTTAGGGTTACACATCTTGAGGGGATGCTGAGATCAAGATCTTCACAGTTGAAAGTTTCCAAACCATGTTTGGGAGAGGATGCTTCCAAACAGGGGAGGAATGATCAGGAGGGTGTAGCAGGTTCAGGGGAGGTATTCAAGGATTCAGGGGAGGTTGGAATGGAAACAAATGAAAAGATTAACTCTGCTGTTGATGCAGAACACTCTGCTGATGGGATAAGGAATTCTGCTGATGGGCTAAAACACTCTGCTGGTGAATTTGATGAAGACACAATGCCCTTAGCCCAAGTATTGCTAAACCTTGGAATCACAACACCTACATCAACACCAAAACAGATTTCACATAAACCTGCATCACAGCCTACAAGACCAAAAGTCAAAGGAGTTACCATAAGAGAACCTGAACCAGTATCTAAACCTACACAACCAACATACACTGGTAAAGGTAAAGGCAAAGTAGATGACTCTTACCCATGGCATATTCCTTTTGAATTCTGGCCAAAAGAGGATCAATCTAGGTATGATTCAGATGCTGCAAGAAAATTAGTTGAAGAAGATGAACAAAAAGAGCTTGAAAGACAAAGGCAGCTGGCTGAGAATGAGGCAAAAACCAAAGCATTACTTGAAAACTGGGAAGATGAACAAGCAAGTAATGAAGCTGCTATCAACTGGGTTAAGGTAAAAGAAGAGTTACAAGATGATTTTGCTGCTATAAATGAGTTTGACTTCTTGGAAGAGTTTAAAGCAAAACAGAAGAAGAAGTTGGTCAATTAGAGGAAGAAAAAGAAAGTGCTTAAACCTCCTACAAGAAGGGAACTCAGAACTCATCAAGAATATTATCTGAGACATATGAAGAATTGGAAATTAAAAGATTTGAAACTTTTGTCATATGAAGATGTTGAAAAGAAGTATGAAGCAGCAAGGAAGGAGATGGAATGCAAAATTGATTCACTGAATGATGATGAGGTTGCTAAGCTTACAAGAGTTAAAGTAGCACCAAACGCTTACATGAATCCTGAGTCAATTGTTAATAAGCCCATAGTGTCTGATGCTGAAAAGGAAAAAGAGGTTACTGTTGAAGCTGATGTAAAGACTGAATCCTCTGTTGGTGTAAAAAGATATAGGAGGAGAGTAGGAAGAAGAGAAGAACTCAGTCAGTAGTGATGAGTGATTCAGAGAAAGAGGATAGTGATGAACATAATTTTGAAGAAGTGACTGCAGAAGAGCATAATTTTGAAGAAGTAACTGCAGATGATATGAAAAGGATTATGGATTTCACAGTTCATAACCCTCAAGAAGAACCTGGGTTACTTAATGCAGTTCCTTTATCAACAAAATACCCAATCATTTCCTACACACATGTTGTTCTAGATGGTAGTCAAGCATGCTGGGGAATCAAGAGATCAAATGGATCAAGTGTGGGATATATCAGTTTTTCTCAAATGTTGCACTACATGGATAGGGATGATATTCTACAACTCTGGAAGCTATACAAGATGAATTATGGTGATACTAGACCAGAGGTGGTGCATGAAAGACTCAACTATTACTATTTGAAGAATATGTTTGAACCTGATGAAAGAAGTCTTGATTGGAAGAATGTGATAAGTTCAAGTAAAGTTATCAGATGGTATCAATATCAATCATGTGGAGTACATGCATTGACTGGAAGTAATGGTTTGTGTTTATACATGTTAACAGAGAAAGATTATTCTATGTTCAAGAATACTGCTCTTCTGACTAATATGTTACAACCTGGAAAGCTGAGTTTGGAAAGACCATTTTTATGGGATCATCAAGCTTTTGAGTTAGTGGAGAGGTATAGAAAAGTGCTGGAATCAAAGACCTCAAAACAGTAAAGTGTTTGGAAGCATCCTCCTGGTGATTAACTGGATTTAAAGGAAACTTGATGATTTTTGGAGAAAAATATCAAGTTTAGGGGAGGATTGTTGGGTCTAAAGATGCTGCTGTTCAGGAAATACACTAAGTGGTACTCTGTTGATCAGTTAAGTAACTCTGCTGATTAGACTATACCTCTGCTGTTTGCTAACTCTGCTGGATTGGGATAATAAGCAAAGTGTAACTCTGCTGCTAGCCCACGAAGACTCTGCTGCTAGACTAGTTACTCTGCTGCTTATTAGATATGTATAGTATGTTAAGGATAAGTATAGAAAAGATACGTAAAGATATTTTTCTTGTATAGAAGGTCTTGTAAACCGACTAGAACTCCTTACGCTATAAAAGGAGGATCTAGGGTTAGGTTAGACATACGTATCGTTATTGTTTTACACTTCAAGGTTTGTTGTAACCCTATTGCTATCGAGCAATCGTATTAATATATTGAACTTCGCAACAAAGTTTACAAGAAGCTTGAGATTTCCGGTCATATGTCGGGAACAGCTGCTATCAACAATCCATAGAACAATTTGGATCACCTGCATCACCAAAAGTTGACACAGAGGCAAGTTTGGTAATGGTGGAATCCGTTTGGTTAGTAACACATGTTTTAAGCATTTTAGGTACCCATTTAAAGCTAGATGTTTTTTGTAACCAATGCTGCCACGTCCAACTAGTCTCAGCCATTCTCCTAATAAATGCACTTGGTGATTTGTTTGTCCTAGATGCAGCTATGGGTTTTTCAACAGATTCTACAGAAACTACTAGTGGTGGTTTTCCTAATATGGATTTGGCAGCAATAGTGAACCTAGAGGAAATGCCACTAGATCGTTTCTTTTTGCGAGTCAACAGAGTTTTAGCAACACACTTTGTATGATTTCCAGATAATAAACTAGCATGAAAGAACACACATGAAGCATCAACAAGTCCATCATTCATATCATTTAAAGCTTCAGCATTCAATACATCATTCTTAGAATTATACTTAGATAAGCTAGATTCTATGTTTGACATATCATGCTTCTTATTCAAACTTCTTGCATTAACTTCTACTTCAGCATTCTTAGATAATCCACCCTTAGGTTGCCAGACTCTATGCTTCTTTTGTCTCTTTGTTGTCTTTGGTCTGCTATCCTTAGAGGTCTTGCCTAATCCTGTGGAAGTTGAAGTATTCGCATTAGTGGTTTGGGATAATACTTGCTTAGGTGCTCTATCATTCTTGTTAATTCCTGATGCAATCACATCTGTTTGTGGCATTTTTCCTTTTTCTAAAACTCTGAGTTTCTCTTTCAAATCAACAATGATGTGTTTTAGTTCTTGATTTTTTGAATCCAATATTTTGTTTAACCGAATAGTTTCATTTCTATTTTCACAAACGTCACCAATATCTTTTTCATACTAAAAATTTTGATGTTTTAAAACATCAATTTCTTTTTCAAGATCTTGATGTTCTTAACCATGAATGTTTTGAGATGACAAAGATTCTTTTAGATGTTGGTATTTTAACTCAAAATTAGTACTCTGAGTTTGAACCCAATTCAACCTTTGGTTAAGTTTGAAAATTTCGTTTGCACACTTGGTTTCCACATCACCATTGATTTGTCTGAGTCTCTCATTTTCGTTTCTCATATTTGCATTCTTAATTCTCATTGTCTCAAGTTCATTACAGTGATCATCAACAAGCAATTCATGACATGACAAATAAATCGAATTCATTATCTCAGATATCTCATCATAGCTGAGATCCTGTATCAAGAGTCGATCAAAATTTTTTTCTAAAGCTTTCTTTTGACCTTTTTGTTTTGCAATTTTGACATCTTTTGCATTGAAATTACTCATCATTGATACAACTTCTGACTGGAGATCCTGTTCCCATTGAGTTGTACAAAGTCGTAGGTGATTAACAAGTGGCAAGAATTGTTTTTGAAAAACTTCTCGCTTTTCTTTCTCATAAGGAGAGAGAAAAGTGGAGACTTTGATTTCAGAATTTCTTTCAATAGCGTTTTCCAAAAGTTGAATGTCTTCCATAAATGTTTTGAAATATTTAAGAACGCGACATTCTTTTGGCATTTGTTCATTTTCACCTTGACTTGGTAATGGACCATTGATTTGGGCAACAGTGGTAACTAGAGCAACTTCAGATGAAGTATTTATTTTATTTAAAGAGCACGGTTGTAACGATTTCTCTTTTTGAGGTACAAAAGATTCGTTAATGTGAGGTGCTTTCGAATAATCATATGGTTTGTTATATTTTACATGACTCATCTTTGATCGACACTCGATATAATGTTCTTCTTCCTCTTCAGTACTATAAACAACCACACGTTGAAACGTATCATCAAACAACAATTCGGCACTGTACAACTTAGGGTTTGACTCGAGTGCTTTGTTTAAAAAACGAGGTTGATCACATTCGATTGCAAATCCATATCCGCGAGGATTTGGTTTGACAGTTAGATTTCGAAAAGCTATTACAGAATTACCCGCTTTATAAACCACGTTTTGAAAATCCTTAAGTTTGCCTTCCAATGTCACAATTTCTTCAAGATATGAATCGACACGTTTCCTTGAAGCTTCTTTGTGTTCAGAAAAATTTGTTTGACAAGTTGACAATTCTGATTTGGTTTTAGAAATTTCCGATTGGAGAATGTTAACCTGTTTTTGAGAACCAAATATTTCTTGTTCCTTTTGTGAAATTGTTTCATTTTTGGAAACGGTCAGTTCACGAATTTGATGTCCCAAATTTTGTATTTTTACGTATGTCTCTTGGAATGCAGTCTCAAAACTTTTCTCACTTTTTTCTTGATTTTCATAATTTGAAAGTTGTTGCTTGTAGCACTCAAGGTCCTTTGTTAATAGTGCAACTTTGGCTTTTAAGTTTTTGTTAATGTCATTACATTTGTCCATCTGGGATTTATGTGCATTCAATTGTGATTGGGTGGCAAGCAATAAGGTCATGAGTTCTAAATCCGAATCTTGCATAGGATCATTTTGCTTAAGATGTTCAGAATTTTCATCGTCAAAAGAATCATCAAAAGAAACTGCTGGGTTAATTTGATCATCATCAAAGGTAACCACTGTGTTTATTTGATCATTGTCTGAAGATGAGAATGATGATTCATGTTGAGCAAAATTATCTTGTGCGGACGTAGATACAGATGGTGATGCAATTTCATGAATTAGACAATCTGCTTCAGATACCTGAGATAAGCCATCGGAGTTATATACCAGGCCTGTCTCAGTGATGTTCATCTCCTGCATGTTGGCCATTAACATGACTGCAACATTAGCCTCCAGATCCTCTATTTCATCATCGTAGTAGACATTGGCCATAAAAATCTGCTCTTTATCTGTCAACATTCCACTGGCCTTTTCATCCTTCAGTGCCATGAGAAGAGCTTCTTTATGGTATGCACTACCCATAGTCCTTGGTTTAGGGCATGCGTTTGCCATGTGACCATTACCCCCATAATTGTAGCAAGTGATGGAAGTATTAGCAATCCCTTTCCCTTTGTCAGCAAACTGATTCCTTTTCTGAGAATTTCCCATACCGTTTCTACCACTTCCTGAGCTGTATTGTTGACCACCTGAATTCCCCATGTTTCCTGACCCAAACCTCCCTGAAGACCTATTCTGAATCTCTACTCTTCCATCATTGATGACTACTTGGTTTCTGGTATTCGATGAAGATCTCAAACGATTGTTCGATTTGTTAGAAAATTTGCTGAATGCGCGGGCGATCAGTGCAAATCCTTTATTCAGAGATTGAAAAGCATCATCTTCATCAGTGTCAACATTTGAGTACATTTTGTAATCAGTGTTGTCATATTGGATGAGTTGATTTTCAGGGTATTGAGATGGTGCTTCATAAAGGACAATTTGGTTTGACGGTTGAGGTGCAAATCCCGATTGAGATGATGGTGGTGGAACAAATTCCTGGTTTGGTGCAAAATGTGATTGAGTCATGAGAGCAAGTGAGTTTGGAGTAGGTGCTGGTGAGAATCCTCCATGTACAACTCGATCCTTATCAACCTCAGATTGGTGCTGTTTTAGGTAATCATATAACAATCCATAAGACACGTCATTGATCTTTTTAACTTGTCGAACGAATGTGACGTACTTCTGCCAATCTGGGCCGAGGCATCCCAAAAACTTGGAGCTGATAGCAATCTTTGGTAGGATGATATTGTGGCGATCCAGATCATTAATGATGTTGGTGAAACGGTGATAATATGATTCCAAGGATTCCTCAGGTTCGATCATGAAGTGTATATATTCCATGTACAACTTTGATTCCAAATCCTCTTGATTCAGTTCAGTACCTTCCATAATCAGATGTACGTGCTCCCACATGTCCTTGGCTATCTTCTGGGCATCAATACTCCTGAAGATAGGGTTGGGAATCCCTTGGAGTATATAAGACATGGCTAGCTCATTGGCCTCTTGTTGCAGGACTTGTTCTGCAGTTAGTTGAGCTAGAGGAGTGAGGGTTGTTGTCGCTTCTCTTGGAGGAACTTGAGTTGAATCACCGGGAATGGTTGTTGTAGGTGCTGGAAATGGTCCATCAGTGATGACGTTCTTCATATATTTCCCATGAGGTTTCCTTAGTTCAATGAAACGGAGAAAATGACTGGACCACTGCACATAGTTACCAGGTGTGAGCATGGGTGGTGTGTCTTGAGAACCTGCTTCACGCCTTGATTGATGACTACTTATGGCCTCACACATTTTGTTAAACCAGTGTGGTTCTTTGGAAGATGGTTGGTAGTTCTGCATTGGTTGTGGAAGAAGTTTCTGCTGCTGAGGGAATTGATGTTGATGTATGAACATTTGATGTTGTTGATACTGTGGTTGGTATGATGGTTGATATTGTTGCTGAGGATATTGCCGCTGAAATGGTTGTTGACGGTATTGTGGCTGTTGTTGATTGTAGAAGTTGTAATTGTATGGTGGTTGAGACATCTTTGTGTTTTTGTTGATCGTTTTAGATAATTAAGATGTGTGTTATGAGTTGTAATGTTTGGTTATGGTTAAGTGATGTTTTTGTCCAATTTGCGAAAGTTACTGTTCACGCTGCCAATTGCGAAAAATCTTTCAATTGCGAAAAGTCTGTCAATTGCGAAAAGTTTGCCAATTGCGAAAAGTCTGTCAATTGCGAAAGTTCAGAGAATTGCAAAAAATCCCAAGAATTGCCAAAAACTCCAACAATTGCGATAAGAAATATATAATTGCGAAAAAAAATTCTAATTGCGAAAGATCAAACAATTGCGAAAAATTATCTCAATTGCGATATGAAAGGCAATTGCGATAAGTTAATCAGAATTGCGAAAGATCTAGCAATTTCGAAAGATTTTCAAAATTACAATTTCGATCACTGTCTCAAATCTTATACAAGAAATGAGATTTAAAGCCAATTCGAAGTATTTTCACAAGCTTATACAAGCAAGGAAAATACTGAGTTCCAATTGCGAAAAAATCCGAAGGCTACTGAAGATTGCGAAAAACCCTCTTTGTCCACAATTGCGAAAAACCCTCTTTTCACCAACTTTTTCAGATCTAACGTTTACGCCTAGAAAATGAAGATCTATTCGATTGTTTTTGGTTTTTATCATCTAATTTTACGTAGATTATGAAGAGATTTGCAAATTTAAACGTGAAAACCAAAAGTTGATGAAATTTCTACAACTAGTAACAAACAAAACGAGCGTTTTTTTAATTCAAATTTGAACAAAAAACTGAATATCGAACGTATAATCTAATCTCAAATCACTATGATATCTTTTCACTTTACAAGCTAGAAGATAAGCGATTGAAATAAGATTTTTGATCGTATTTTCCACAAAACCACGTTAAACACTTAAACAAAACGAAAAATCTGATTAATGAACGATGTAAATCTACTCGATAACACACACTTAACTATCCTTAGGCGAATGATACCACTTAATGATCCCTAATATTGATGTAACACAAGATCTATCTACTAATTAACCACGTAAACAATTACAACTAATCTACGTTTAATCTAATAACAATAGAACAATAAAGCAACGAGAGATAAGAAGATTAAGAAGAAGAGATTAAGAGAAGAAGGATGATTATCATTACACTTAATATTTCGACAAAGCTTCCGCACATGAAATGAATAACCAACGAGTAAAATGAAGCCCCATGCCTTGTATTTATAGGCATGGAGGCATGGGATATGCTTTAGCATATTCTCTTCTAGAATGATCGTAATTAGATGCTAATTAGATTCCCTAAGGCACATGGGCTACTAATGTGCCTTGGGCTTTTACTAAACATATAGCCCATTACAATTTAAGCAACCAACTAATTCAACTATGACTAAGACTTGAAATATAATTAAAACGTGTTCCTAACAAAGCTAAATACCGAGTCCTTAGCACGACGGACCAAACCAACACAACAATACAACTAACAGAACAACTTTGAGATTACAAGTAGAGGTATCAACAACAAGAAACAACTTGATGATCTTTAGGTGATGAGAGGTCCGAGCAACTTTAAGAAGAGAGATGGCTCGTATGCAAGAAAGTGTGATCTCGTCTTTGTAACAAGAACCTAGAGATGACAAGAGAAAGAGAACTACAAGAATGATCTTTAGATCTGTTGGATCATTATAGCTCTAGACTTGTTAGGTCTAATCTAGGACAAATAATAACAAAGGCGGAATATTCAATAAAGAATCAATTGTTATTATCAACAAGGTTTTACAATCTCCTACACACAACAACTCTACTTGATCAAGGTAAAACGTGTTACACACCTTGTAACAGGGATCAAGACTTGACCTTGAAGTGTTAAACAAACACTAAACCTAGGCGTTTTCACAAGAACATACGCCTAGACACACACAAACACCTTTAGTCGACTACATCTTGTCTAGACCTAATAAACTCAACGCCCCTATGTCTCTTTATATACTAGAGACATCTAGGGTTTACAAAGGAAAACATTCCTAATACAATAAGGAAACTACTTTAAGAATATCTTCTAAGATTCTTCTAAAAGCCCCATCTTTTTGTAGTTTCCCTTCTTGTCACTTTAAGTCCTTAATGATTCATTCTTCATGTTTTGTATCTTCAAATCTTTTTGACCCAACAATCTTCCCCTATTTGATGATTACAAAACATACACGTTCTTGTACGAACTTCCTTAGACGTAGTAAAAAAGTTGAGATAATTAAATCTCACCATGAATGAAATAATATTATCTTCCCCTTGATCCATGCCATGCCACCACAACATCTCTTCCCCTTTTTGTTATAATCAAATAGGGAATTTATGCAAATATGATCTTGACCACTACAAACCAATACCACACTCCTAATCCAAGTCTTCCAATGTTTCAAATTGCCCTCCATGACGCATATATAAGAAAAGTGAATCCAAAACAGTAGAAACTCCAACTAGCAGTAGTAATAATGATCAACAATAGTAAGAATAAAAAACTTCCCCTTGAGTGGTGCATGAAAATCAAATGATTAACCACATCATAAGAATAAGCTTCCCCTGAAACCAATGTGTTAATCATCTTCATGATTCTTCAAATCTGTAGGCTTCTTGTAATGATCACTAATGAAGAAAACTTGATATACCAAACTTGAAACCAAAGTAAAATATCCCAAACTTGTTACTTAAGCTTGCACTATTATTAATTGAAAATGGTATAGAGAGTTGTGGTGTATCAAATCTCTAAACCTCTTGAATTTATCCACATCGACTTCATCGTGTGACACGGAGTACTACAATGTATCTCCTTTAAGTGATAGCTAACTAGGTCTTCATCCATCCACCCCTTGACCTATGAAAACTAGATAAACCAAGTCCCAATCATAAACCATATATAAACAAGCAAGTCACCAATCAATAGCTAGGAATATTGATGATGAAATAAGTAAACGCCTTCGTGAAACTTCACTTCAATCTCAAATAAGAGATAAACAATTTTTCTTCGTAACCAATTCTTCAATAAAATCCAAATACGAGCCTTTTTAAACGCTTAAGAACATTTAAAACAAAAACCAACTTTTTGTGTGTGTTATCCTATATCACCAAAAATCCAAAAAACCAATCAATCTGCTCATTACTTGTCTCATAAATCTGTGCAGAATACTGAATCTTGAAGCTTCTTCCCCTTATTCAATTAATCTTGTTAAAACAAAGCATTCAAGAAACACTTTAAAGTCACCACAAGATGCTTTTTAAACTGTCAGCACTAATATAGAACGCAACAGCTTTAACTTTCAAACAAGCAGCATTAAGTTGTGAACAGCTTTAAGTTCCAAAGGAGCAGTAGTAAATATCAAACGCAGCAGTATTAACTACTAGTAGCATTAACATTGAAAATGAGCATCACTAATGTAAGATATCAGCGTAAAGTACAAGAGCAGCATTAACGTAGCATAGTAACTGATATAAGTAGCACTAACTCATTTATAGACCAGCAGTACTATCGCATTAAACAACCAGCATTAAAAAGAATTCATATCAGCAATAACCTTAATGCATCATCACTGGACACCAAAATTTTATTCCAAAACTGCTTTAGTATAGAACGAGCAACCATATTTTACACAACGTAACAATTCTTCATTCGAACACATCAACACTCTATCAATTATTCCCTTAAAGTATTGAGCCCACCAACCACGTTGCGCACATACTTGCAAAAGACGAAAACTAGATAAACATTATATTGCCATGTTGTATTATGTCGCCATAGATAAGTCGATATCCTTGATGTATGAAGAACCTTCAGTAAAAATTTTGTTAAGATCCAACGGTTAACGAATGAGACATCGCCTTTTAAAAACAACACTGCAGAAAAATACGAACATAAAAACCAAAGTTGATTTTGTTCTTCTTTCTTCAACTAAAAACCTTGTGAATCCCTAGATCACGAGCTCCCTGAGCTCTGATACCACCTGTTGGATCGTTATAGCTTTAGACTTGTTAGGTCTAATCTAGGACAAATAATAACAAAGGCGGAATATTCAATAAAGAATCAATTGTTATTATCAACAAGGTTTTGAATCTCCTAATCACTCCAATTCTACTTGATGAAGGTAGAACGTGTTACACACCTTGTAACAGGGATCAAGACTTGACCTTGAAGTGTAAAACAAGCACTAAACCTTGGCGTTTTCACAAGAACATATGCCTAGACACACACAAACACCTTTAGTCGAGTACATCTTGTCTAGACCTAATAAAATCAAAGCCCCTATGTCTCTTTATATACTAGAGACATCTAGGGTTTACAAAGGAAAACATTCCTAATACAATAAGGAAACTATTTTAAGCATATCTTCTAAGAATCTTCTAAAAGCTCCATCTTTTTGTAGTTTCCCTTCTTGTCACTTTAAGTCCTTCATGTTTCATTCTTCATGTTTTGTATCTTCAAATCTTTTTGACCCAACAATCTTCCCCTATGTGATGATTACAAAACATACACGTTCTTGTAGGAACTTCCTTAGACGTAGTAATGAAGTTGAGATAATTAAATCTCACCATGAATGAAACAATCTTGTCTTCCCCATAATCCATGCCATGCCACCACAACATCTTTTTAGTAGCAGCATTCCCTCCAAATCTTTTCAGCATCATGTCAAGTGTAACTTTGTTCAAGGGATAATCTTTCTCAACCAACATGTAGATTTGTAATCCTCCTCTCATCATCACAGTATGTACTTTACATGTTTGAAAAAGTTTCCAAAGCACAACTTTATTTCCAATCTGTTCTTTCCATACACTATCTTCATGATGCCATTCAAACATTATCTTTAGATCACCCCAGAGAATTCTGTCCAAAATATTTTCAGGCCTAGTTAATCCATACTTAGCTTTAACTAGTCCCCACAATGTCTCTAGGTCTTCTCTGTCAAACTTCCTGAGCATTTGTGCAAATGTAACAAATCTTTGAGATGTTCCACCAACCCTTATAATTTCCCACCATGTAGTTTATCCATGATGTCATGTCTTCTAGTCAATAATGGGTACCTTGGTCTTCAATGGAACAACATCAATGATTTCTTCATCATGGTGTGAAGCACGTTCAGTTAAATGTATTAACTTAGCTTTTGCTCCTTCTTGCTCCTTCTTTTCCTGCTCAGCCTTTAAGCTTCTCAATTCTTCAATTTTCTGCTTCTTAAGACTTTCCATCTCTGCTTTCTCTGTTTGCACATCATCATCAACTTCACCTTGCTCTGGCTCATGCTCTGCTTGCTCATAAACCTGCTCTTGTTCTGTTTCATCTGCCTTCTGCTTTTTAGTTACATCAGAGTCCAACTGATCACCTGCTCTCTTAGAACTCCCTACCACTTCATCTTCATTCGTGGCAGTAAAAGTGTTAACCCTTGTGAAAACAATATCAAACTCCTTTTTAATGCTGTTATAGCTCATCCCTTTAAATTGAGCTTTTTTCCATCCATCCATATTTTTCAGATAGGTTATCATGATCTGTTTTTGTTGTGCCATGGTAGGTGGTTTATTCCTCTTTGCTTTAGATCTTTTCTTTGCAAAGAACTTCTTTTGTTCTACTAAAAACTTCATGAATAATTTTGACTTCTCCTCTACAGATAGCTCCTCTTGCTCTTCTTGTTGGGTCTGTCAGTACCCAAGCATCTTGAAAACAGGATTTGAATACAAATTAGCCCAAGTGTTAATCAACCTTAAACACTCTCAAGTCACTGAGTTAATAGTCACTCAGTGAGTTACCTTCAAGATGCTTAGGACGAGTTTAAAGAAGAAAGATTCACCATTCAGAGAAGCGGAACTCCCTGAGTGTCACTTAAGCCGAAGAAGAAGGTAATGGGTTCAGTGAGTGATGACAAGAACTCACTGAACCCCAGTATCCTCAACAAAAAATGTAATTAAATACTGAAGACTGAAGACCAAGCCTGAAGAATCTGAAGTCTAAAAGAAAGGCGGGACAAGCGGGACAAGGCGGGAAGAGTTTGAAAAGATAAGGAGATGTCCTTATCAGGGCAAAGTTAAACTTTCCCTGAATGGCGTGAGAACAAGAACAATGTTATCACTGACGCTCAGAAAGCAGTTTCAACCTTATCCCAAAATAGATTCTTGTAACTGTTAAAATACTGTTATATTTTGATAGACTAGCTAGGTCATTCTATTTGTACTTTTAGTCACGGGTGCTCTTTTATACATGTGTATAAATAGGATCATAAGGGAGAAAAGTGGACAAGTTTTGTGCTTTAAAAGCTTAGACTTTCAGAAAATCACTTTTCTCTCCTAAAGTGCAACCTAGTCCCTGAGATAGCTCAGTGGTTCATTTATTGTTGCCACTCAAGCATAGCTTGAGTTTAGTGAGGAGAACACTATACCTTGTCGTTTAAATCCCAAGTGTTATTTCCGCTAACACTTGGGTATAGATTCTTTTGATTAATTTCTGATAAGAATTTAAACGTTGAGAAACTTGTGTTTTTATCTTTATGTTTTACTTATTTGTTTAAATTAATCAATATGTTAATTCAGTCATGGAACACAATTAGACTAACTTTGTAGTTATTTCTATTTGTGTAACGGGAACAACACTTCTTGCCACATCATTTGAGCTACCATGTGATCAGCTTCACAGTTAGCTTGGATGTCATCTCATGAGTTGATCTCTGCAAGAGTAGCTTGTTCTTCTTCTTGAACCTTTTGGAGTCTTAATCTTTCTTCTTCTTCTTCTTCTTCTTCTCCTTGGAGCTTTCTAGCAAACTCTGCATCTAGTAACTCTTGCTTCTTCCTAGATAAAGGTTTCACCACAGGCTCTTCTATTATAATAGCTTTACCTTTGCCCTGTGGTGGTGGTTGTGATTGTGTTGTTTGTGTTGTTGCTGCAGATGGTTCTTTGATAGACACACCTTTAGCTTTAGGTCTTGAACTTTCTTTGATTTGTGGAGAAATCTTCTTGAGATCAGTAAGAACCTTAGTTAAGATGGTTTCATCATTAAGTTCAGTTGTTTCAGCAGCAGCATTAACGTCTGACCCAGCAACTGAAACTTTTTCACTAGCAGCATTAACTTGCTCACTAGCAGTATTAACCTTATCAGCAGCAGCAATAAACACATCACTTTCAACCTGCTCATCCATCTGATTCTCTCCCCTAAACCCATGCTATTACTCCTCCCCTGTTTGGAGGCATCCTCCCCTAAACTAGCATCTTCAGAAGAAACAACCCTTTGAGCAGTACCCACCTTTTGGAATCTTTTAAGCTTGTGGATTCTTGACCTCTGTACCCCTTCTAGAAACCTAACTCTTCTTTTCAACATTTTAATTTCATCACCTTGAGAAGCAGCTGTTTGTTGAAGGTCAAGACTACCCTCAACACTTCGGAGTGTGTTACCTCTCCCGAGTGGTGCATCATTGGGTGAGTTTGGCATAGCCTCAGACCTAGCTGAAGCATCTACACCCCACATGTTTTCCATGTGCCTGGGACCTTCACCTGAATCAGTTCCATGGGAACTTGATTCATTAGAACTTGCCTTAGATTGGGTCTTACTTATGGTACCACTGTCCTGCTCTGCATCTATGCTAGCAGCAGTAGTGGCAGCCCTTTCTAAACTGTGACCCCTCTCCTTATGCACAACCTCATCTGCAGCCATACTAACACTAGCCTGAGGTAGCTGAGTGCCCTTTTTGGTGAACCTACGGGTATAGGTATTTTGAGTTGTTGATGTGGATGGTAAAATTGTGGGTGTGTGATGGGTATCAGCTGAGATTGTTGAACCTTCACCCTGAATTTGACGTAGTTCCAACATTGTTTGAAACAATGGTGTAACTATGCCTGAAAAGTCCTTTCCCTCTCTCTTCATGTTAGCAAAAATCTTTTTAGTATGAGAGAGAGCAGGATAAACTTTTTTATGAACCTTTTTATTTGTAAATTGTTTGTCCATAAGAAGTTGCAAAAACCATGGATATAAGTAATATTTGTTTGAAGAACTATCCAAGCCCTTAACCACACTATCAAAAATTAATTTTGAAAAATTGAATCTTTGATTTTTAGCTAATCAGATAATGGCAGAAGCCATATTACTACTGAACTCATTCCAACCAGTAGTCTTTGTACTAAGACACTGTAAGATAGTGTGTATTAAGAATTTCCACTGCGGAGAGAATGTACCTTTTGAAAATTAAAAAAAAATTACTTTGCCTTTCATTCCCCATCAGTGCAAGGTTTTCAGAAATTGTAGAGTTTGGAAGATTCTGAATTCCATTAACATCTGCTAGATGAAGAACTTCTCTAAGAAATGCCTCAGTAATAAGAATCTTATGCCCATCCACAAGGGCATGTATCTGTACTTCCTCATCAATAGTTTTGACCTTAGCAGTAGCCCAAAACTGTTTGATGTTGGAAATATATATGGTAGGATTTACTGTTAATGCATACTTGATATAAGTAGCATTAAGAAATCAATGATTTCAGTAAACCCTTCACTTTCTCTGGCTTTTTGCAAAAATGCGATCATGTTATGTTGGTCTACAAAAGACATAGTCGACATTGTGAATTTTGAAAAATTTTGTAGGGTTTTTCTGGATTTTGCAATTAATGGATAAAAAGGATTTAGGGTTTATGTTTGAGAGAGTTTTGATCGGATAAAAACACTTGTCTGAATGATTGAAGGATATTAACCCTTAATCGTTCATATTTCAAAAACAGTACCCTGCACTCTCAAACATAGCAGTAGAAACCTAGCAGCTCTAAGTTAGGCTTAGCAGCACTAACTTATGCCTAGCAGCATGAACCCAATTTCCTCTCCTAACAGCTTATTAATCAGCACTCCAATACTTTTCTCAGCTTATCCTGCAAAAAATTAGTCCCAAAAACACAAAACCACAAACATAACACAATGTATAATAATCACATAATCAATTATACTTAGCAGTACTTAGTATAACTGGCAGCATTAACACAATAGTTTTAAGTAAACTAGCAACACTAAGTATACTTAGCCTGTGATTTTCCCTCATTTGGGATTACTCCTAAAAGCAACATATCCTCCATCATTTGCTTCCAAATCTGTGAGATAGGACATGTTTCTAGTCATGTGCCTTGAGCATCCACTGTCAAATACTCCTTTATCCTCTAATTCCACCTGTGGATTGCCCTGCACATAAAGTAAGAAAATCAGTTCATTTTGGGGACCCAAGCCATTACTGACTTGAATCTGCCTTATGCATCGACATAATCATATTTCTTTAAAACTATGGATGCACTGCTGTGTCTGGAAACATGATCTAAAACTTTAACTTTTGGTTTCTAGACGCAACAAGCTGAGGCCTTAACAGCATAAAAATGATTTCCCAAAACAGTATCAGTTACTGCCTTTGACTTAGTAGTAGTAACTACTGCTTTTGCCTTAGCAGCACTAAATGTTGTATTCTTTAGAAAGGGCCTTTTTACAGATGAATGTGCTTTATTTGAAAACTGTAACCTGGATTTAGCATCATTCACTGTTCTTTTGATGGGAGCAGTATCAATTTTTCTAGCAGTATTAGTTAATATTGCTGGCTTAAAAACATTTTGCTTGGCAGTGTTAACTAATACATACCCAGATTTCATTAACATTGCTCTTGGAACCATATTTCTTTTTGCATTTGGGTGAGTATTTTTAGAAAAACTTTGATGATTCACCCCCTAGAATAGTTCCAAACAGGTTTTTGATTGTGAAAACAATTATCCTGTATATGTTCAAAACTACCACAATAATGACAAGCCTTGTTAAAAATCTCAAAGTCAGTTCCTAACTTTTGAGATATCATGTTATTCCAATTCCTCTGGTTACCTCAAGGCCTGTTAGTGTACTCCCTAGGTTGGTCAGTGTATTCAACAATTTTCCTAGACACTTTATCACAAAACCTTGGTTTGACAAACTTAATCTGTTCAACACTAGGCTTAACAGTGTTCCTTTCAACTTTGGGTGTAGACTCCACCTGTTCTACTTCATCATCAGACACCCAATCTTCAATGATAGGTGCATCAGAATATGTCTTTTCAACCTTAGGTTTCTCCTCATTAGACTTACTATTCTCACCTAAAGTCTTATCATTAAACTCTACTAAAAAAGACAATTCAGGTATAGGAGGTACATACTTTCCTGTTATTGAAGGAGGAACATCATTATAACCTATACCACTACCTTTTCTCATAAGTTGACACTCAATTGTCTTATTTACACTTTTAGATGCAAATTCAAGCTTATTTACTTTAACTTGATGTTTTTCTCTTTCCTGATAAGCTGCATCTTTTCCTTTTTGAGCCTTTTCTAACCTTTTAGTATGTTCATTAATGACATTCTCTTTAACATAAAGCTTACTTTCAAGAACATTAACTTTTTCTACATACTCTGACTCATTATGTTTAAAGAATTCAAGTCTTTGCTCAACAGATTTTAATCCTACTTTATAACCTAAATTTTCTAACTCTAGCTTCCTTACATCTTCTATTAGTTTTTCACCCCTAGCCTTAAGTTCTTCAATAGTATCTAAACAAGATTTATAAGAACAACCAGAATCATTAGATACCTCAGAATCAGAACTTGATAAATAAGAGTAAGCCATAATTGCAAAGTTTGGTACTTCAACTGCTTGGTCACTCCAATTATATGCACCCAAACCATCACAAGACACCAAAGCTGTAGAATTCTTAGGTTCCTCAGACATATCTTTCCTTGAGCTCTATCTATTCTTGTAGTCTTGGCTCCTTGGTGCCCTGCATTCCCTTGCAAAGTGTCCATTCCTGTGACAGTTGTAGCATTCAATCTTGGACTTATCAAAACCCATGTTATCCTGCCCCTTGACCTTGAGGTTTCTTCCTGTCTTCTTCAAAGATATCCTTGCCCTCATTTTCAACATTGCCATCTGCCACTTCAAGTCCATCTCTTCAAGATCATCAGGATGAATCTGTTCCAAATCTTCATACATAATCTGAGGACTAGTAGATTGACCAGCTAAGAAAGCATAGATAACCGCATCACACAAGTTATCAAGGGTTGTAGACCCAGCAGTATTAACTTGTATGCCAGCAGTACTAACTCCATGAGCAGTATTAACTGCTTTATTAGTACTGCCAGAACTGTTATTGGAGGAGGACACAAAAGGTAAGTTTTGTGTGCTTGAGGATGAACTAGATGACCCTTTGACTTCAGGTTCATACACTTTAAGATTATTATACAGATCATCTAAACTCATTGTATCAAGATCAGCCTTGTTCCTCCACACCACAGTATGTGTGTTCCACTCTGATGACAAGCTTCTCAGAAACTTTTGATTTATATCTTCTTGAGGAATTGATACTTCTACAAGTGCTAGTTGACTAATAAGTTTCTGAAGTATGTCAAAGGTCTGATCATGGTTCTCAGAACTTGGAGCAGCAAAATTCTCATATTGTTGCTTCAAAAGGTTCTTCCTGGTCTTCTTGGTAGCAGCATTCCCTCCAAATCTTTTCTCAATAGCAGCTAACAGAGACTTTGCGTCCTTGATAGGATTAAAAGTCAATTGATGTTCATTAGGAATGCCCATTATGAGAGTACTTCTGGCTTTAACTTCTAATCTTCTTTGTGCCTTATCTTCAGCAGACTTAATGGGCACAAAAGTCTTGACACCAGTAACAGATGTTTCCAAAGTAGGTAAGGTATCACCATTCTCGATGACTTCCTACATAGAGTTGTCAATCATATGAATATACTGCTCAATCCTCATTCTCCATAGCTCATACTCTCCATACTTGAGCATTGGCACCTTTGATGCTATAATCATATGTGTAGATTCTGACTCCATGCCTTCAGAAAGATCAGAACAGCCTTGAGTCTAAATAGGTTCTTCTTGATCACAGCTTCTAGATCACAAGCTCTGATACCACTTGTTGATCCCAGTTAAGAACTTGATCGAATTCCTTAGCTTGTAAGGGTTTGTTATCTTAGATAAATCTAAAACAACTAAGTATAGAAACTGCCTTGAAGTTTATCAAACACAATGCGGAATCTTGTATTTGATCTTAAGAAGAACTTTGTATTGTATAAAACAGTAAACAAGAAGACAATCGTATCAAACAAAACACTTCAATATTATTGATATAATACGAATACTCAAAAGTATCAGGGTTTACAACCTTGAAGTTTTATAAAGAATCGTGTTAAGATATCTCTGTGTATATCTAACTCTATGCCCTAGGACATCCTTTTATAGACTAAGGAGTTCTAGTCGGCTTACAATGACTTTCTATACAAGATAAATATATTTTCTATATTTATCTATTACTAAACTTTCGTTACAAAATATTCTATAAATATAAACCAACTCTAATACTCCAGCAACACTAATAATGAATCAGCTGCCCTAACTCTTTGTTCTGGCAGCATTAAGTCTCTAGCAACATTAACTTAGTACTAGCAGTACTAATTTTCCTTCTAGCAGCATTAACTACTTATAGTATTTTTCCTTGAAGTCTGTCAGCAGTCTTAATGTACTGTAGCAGTCTTAACTTTCATAAGCAACATTAATCATCATAGCTAGCAGCAGTAATGGCTTGAAGCATTTCCTTTGTAAACCATGAGCAGTCTTAACTATGCAAGCTGCAGTAACTCTATAACCCAACAATATTAGTCTGAGATGCTTTATCAGTTGCTTAAGAAATTGGAGAAACAACTCTATGGTGCTGATTATAAGAAGATGAGAAAATAGAGTGTTTGGAAGCATCCTCCTGGTGAAGGTTCAAGCTATGATTGAAACTTGATGATTTTAGGAGAAAATATCAAGTTTAGGGGAGGATTGTTAGGTTTTAGAGTTATTGCTGCTTGCATAGTTAAGACTGCTCATGATTTACAAAGGAAATGCTTCAAGTCATTACAGCTGCTAGCTATGATGATTAATGCTGCTTATGAAAGTTAAGACTGCTAGAGTACATTAAGACTGCTGACATACTTCAAGGAAAAATACTCTAAGTAGTTATTGCTGCTAGAAGGAAAATTAGTACTGCTAGTACTAAGTTAATGCTGCTAGAGACTTAATGTTGTTAGAACAAAGAGTTAGTGCTGCTGATTCATTATTAGTGTTGCTGTAGTATTAGAGTCGTTTATGTATACAGAATATTTTGTAATCAAAGTTTAGTAATAGATAAATATAGAAAAGATATTTATCATTTATAGAAAGTCATTGTAAGCCGACTAGGACTCCTTAGTCTATAAAAGGAGGTCCTGGGGCATAGAGTTAGATATACACAGAGATATCTTAACACGATTCTTTATAGAACTTCAAGGTTGTAAACCCTAACACTTTTGAGTATTCGTTTTATATCAATAATATTGAAGTGTTTTGTTTGATATGACTGTGTTCTTGTTTACTGTTTTATACAATACAAAGTTCTTCTTAAGATCAAATACAAGATTCCGCATTGTGTTTGATAAACTTCAAGGCAGTTTCTATACTTAGTTGTTTTAGATTTATCTAAGATAACTAACCCTTACAAGCTAAGGAAATTCGATCAAGTTCTTAACAGGGATCAACAAGATCTGAGGTTAGAGAGATAAGAATATAGAGAGAAGATATATTCAAGAGGGGTGAGAAACAAGAGAGAAATGGCTCACTATTTATAGGCAAAAATAGTCCACTGTTCACCCGGTTCTGACGGATCCCTACTCAGAGGGATCCGGCCATTGTAATCCCATGGAACCGGGTATCTGGTAGTACTAGTGATGTGTCAGGTTCGTGCAAGTTTTAAAATTATAAGGGTGAATTACCGAATCTAAGAACAACACATACGAGCAAGTATACTCGTCCGTTGTTGCAAGATTTTTATGGTAAGTCGGGATCGTTCGCAGGGATTTGTGTAGTGAATCGAATTGTAAGTTAAAAGAAAATTTCTCAAACAAGAAATAATAATAATAGGAAAATTCAAATGATTACAAACTACACTTGCTTAGACTAGTGTACTACAATTGACTAATATGATTGTAATAACTTTGGATAACATGTTGGTTGTGATAATTAGTTTGGTGACTAATCTATTGTTTCTACAAATTAAACCTTCGTCAAGATCTTAGTTTATAAAAACAAGCATTACGTTTAACCAATCAATTCAAGATCAATTCAAGGTTCATAAGTTGGTGTACCTTAAACACAAAACAATATTTTGTTTTATCAAACAAGCTTAAGAAATGGTCAATACGAAAGGTAACCGATTATAGACAAAAGGTCACAATTGATAATAAACTATTAATCTCTCGACCCTTGAAATGGTTTACAATCAATCCGTTTTGATAGACAAAAGCATTTTCATTACAATCACGATTAAGTTTCTTTGCTTGATCAAGAATAGTGGATGACAACAATCATTCATAGACAAATGATTATAACTAGTTGAATAACAATAGTTCTCTCGACCCTTAAAATTACTAGCAACTAGTTAAACTTGACCAACAAATGTCACTATGAAACTTGATCACAATTGGTTCTTAGAATCGACTTGAAATTGAATTAAAACATGTTATCACAATCATATGCCAATCAATAGGTAATATACATCATCTATGCAAGTGCACAAAGGCACTAGCCACTCATAGCAAACATAAACATAATCTTAAAACCTTGAACATTAAAAACCATGATTGAGAGTCTTACAATGATTGAAAATAAGATTACAAGTGAAAAGGCAATGATTCTCACAAGGAATGAAATGGACTTCGACTCTCCTTTGTTCCTGGACTTTTTGGACGAAATTAAGAGTATGTTATGAGTGGTTGATGGATTCTACTTGTCTCTTCTCTCTCCCTTTGGATATATGTTAAATACTCATCAAATGGTCCAATTAATACTCCAACCAAGGGTCTTGGTTCATTGAGGCTTCTCTTGTCCTCCAAGTAGTGTTAATTAGACAATAATTATGATTAGAAGGTCCTAGAACCGGATGTGTAGCAATCACAAGACTTAATGATGAAGATTTTGAAATCAGACGACATCCAACCGATCGGTATTTAAACCAACCGATCGGTTGGTCTTCAAAGCTGACCTCCATCCGAATCGGATGCGGGCTTCATCCGATCGGATGGAGCTTGCTGATTTACTCTTTTTGGACTTTTGCCGTTTGACTTATTTCTTGTTCGTAGCTCTTGGTTCTTTGATCTTTCCCTTCATCTTTAAACTCATTAACTTGACTACATAGACTTTCACTCTTCTCAGTACCTTTTGGTGCGGGACTTGCCACAAGAATCTTCATGAAATCATAAATATTTCCTTCTTCCTTGTTTTTGCATTATTGTCATCCTTTTTCTCGTTTTTAGCTACATAAACTTCGCAAACACACTTTGGTACGATTAAGTAACAAAAGCATATAAATATAACCACAAAACACATATAAAAACACAAATAACGCCACTAAAAACATGTTAGATTTAAGCGTTATCAAATCCCCCACACTTGAACTTTGCTTGCCCTCAAGCAAATCTAGAAATAAAAACAATTATCCAAATGGCATACAAAAATGATTGGAAAAATGTGATGCAAATCTATCAAGCGCAAGTACAAGATAGATCCATCATTTTAACCTTTTATGGTTGAAGCATCGAGATGTTTGACAATACCCAAATGATTTTCTTGCTTGATACACATTACTAAACACCTCACGAAAGGGAAATGAACTATAATTCACTCAAAACACTCATTTGTATGATTAGTGGAGTATATAAGAGGAATGACACTCATTTGCTCAGTCATGATCTAAATATTACCATAAGCTTGTCCAAGAAACAAAACTACACCGAATGGTGTGAGCGCCAAGTATACATGTCAAAGAGGACTTTTATTCGGGTTTAAGGCTTAGGTGCAATATCAGACTTATGTGCCACTATCTCATGCAAAACATAATAGCTCGCTAACAACGAATTCTTGCATTACCAAATAACGGATGGTCACTAGATTGTACCTTGGTTCGCTAACAACGTTACTTGCATAACGGATGGTCGCCAAAATACGCCCCAGATCGCTAACAACGTTAGTCAATTCCTCAAGAAATCGGATGGTCACTACATGTCCATACATTTAATAATTTCACAAATTCAAAATGGGTAGGATAAGGCATGGGATATAATTGAGAGATGTTTGATGATAAAAACAAAAACTAGTCAAAGTCTATTAACCGAATGTTACTAGCTTTTACAAACCACTATCATGCCATTTTTGCGAGAAACTCCATACTTCCTTGATTCATACTTTATTCACTAGCCCATTGGCTCATTCTCGTCACCTTATAGTTGCGATGACTCTTTTTCTCTCCTTTTTTTTTTTTTTTTTTTTTTTTTTTTTTTTTTTTTTTTTTTTTTTAATTGCGATGACTTCACAACTTTTGGAGTTCACAACTTTCTTCGAACTTTCATGATTTCCCACATAACATCCATCTTGCCAAATAGCTAGCAACCAACCAAGACTTGACTAAGGGTAAGGCTAGGCTAAAAGGTGTAAAATCTTTTTGAATTTTTCTAGGTTTTATCAAAAGAAAAAGATAGGCTCGGAGGGTGTAACTAGGGGTATCTAGCGTTTAAGATAAATGCTAACAAATGGGTCCAAATGAGTGGTAAACTAGCCAATGTAGCTAGCTTAATATATCATTATATGTAAATGGAAGGCCATTTGGGTTAAATCCTAAGGTTGCCTCTTATCACGCATGTATACTTATATCACAAAAAAAATATGATCTCACAACGGTCTCGTAATGATTTACAAGTACAAGTTCTAGAATAAATAAAATCACCGGCACACTCATAGCAAAAGATCTAAGCATAAAAGATATATGCTATATACGAAACAGGCTCAAATCCTCACAGTTTAGTGGAAAGGGCTATAATATGTGCTAGCAAATGTTATCGATCCCAGAATGGATTGCAATATTAATCGGGACACATCTCGAATTTTCAAAAATTACGGGTTTCACCAGTGGATACATATATAATCTTTAAAATGACAAACAACTAGATTACAAGGGAAAACAAAATTTAAAATTAAGTTCGAAACATACAATCTATTCTTATTTTCCTATTCACCCCCCCACACTTAAGTTAAGCATTATCCTCAATGTGATAAACGATTTCAAGGAATGAAATAGTGAAATAAGAGAATAAACCGTATTTTTTGCTCAGGGTGATTCTTGATCCTAGCATCCCAGCTTCGCAATCATTACCTGCAGTAATCTTAAAAACAAAAGAAACACACACAAAATATTTCTTCGTTTTATTAAAAGCTAGTGATACACCCCCACACTTAAGTTCAACTAAGCAATTTAGAAAAACTTTGGGGTTTAATCACTTGAAAATAAAAACAAAAATGAAAACACATGGGTTGCCTCCTGAGAAGCGCTTGTTTTTATTAGCGATTCATCAGCCAAACTCGAACTTCCTTCTTACGTTGGTGCAATTTTTGGATTCTTCTTTGAGAATTTTGGAACATACACCACATTTTCTATCACTATTCCTTCTCCAGTTTCATCTATGTCTTCCAATTTAATTTTCTCCCATGGTCAAGGAAGAACATCATAGATATAACCAGAATCCTCGGCCCACGGAGTGTTTTTCTTGAAATCGACCGGGAAAGGTGACATAAATGCTATAGCTTCATATTCCGATTCAGGCAGAATCTCTTTGATAGAAACTTCATTCATTTGTTCCTTGTCATAGTACAATTTAATTCGGTGCCCATTAACAATGAAACTTCCACCATGTTTGTCATGCAATTCAACATATCCAGATGGAAATCCATGTTTCACTATATACGGTCCGAACCATTTCGGTTTCAGCTTAGGAGCTTTGAACTTGTATTTCATATAAAAAAGCAGAACTTTGTCTCCAGCTTTGAATTCTTTTCGGATTCTTAGCTTTCTGTCATGATAGGCTTTGGTTCTAGCTTTGTAAAGCTTGGAGTTCTCGTAAGCTTGGAGTCTTAATTCATCGAGTTCATGCAATTGCAAAAATCTCTTCTCTCCAGCTATTTTGAGATCTGGGTTACAGCTTCTCAGTGCCCAGTAAGCGCGATGTTCGATTTCGAACGACAAATGACAGGTTTTTCCATACAAAAGTCTGTATTGTGTTGTACCAATTGGTGTTTTGTAAGCCGTGCGAAATGCCCACAGAGCATCATCTAGTTTTCTCGACCAAATGGCGGGATTGTCTTTAACCATTTTTTCGAGTATCCTTTTTAAGGCTCTGTTGGTATTTTCAACTTGGCCACTGGTCTGTGGGTGATAAGCTGTAGCAAAACGATGATGAACTCCGTATCGCTTCATAATTTTCTCCATTTGTTTGTTACAGAAATGGGTTCCTCGATCACTTATTAAAGCTTTAGGAATTCCATAACGAGCGAAAAGCTTTTTGAGAAAATTAACAACTACTCGTGCATCATTGGTGGGTAAAGCTTCAGCTTCTGCCCATTTGGAAACGTAGTCAATAGCAACGAGAATGTATTCGTATTTGTGTGATTTAGGAAATGGTCCCATGAAATCAATTCCCCAAATATCGAATAATTCAAAGACTTGAATGCTCTTTTCTGGCATTTCATCTCTTCGAGAAAGTCTACCGGATTTTTGGCACGCATCACAGTTCTGAACAAGAGTATGGGCTTCTTTAAAAATAGTTGGCCAATAGAATCCAGCATCAAAAACTTTTTTAGCTGTGGTGGAAGGACCATAGTGTCCCCCTGTCGGGCCATGATGGCATTCATCAAGAATTCTTCTCCTTTCGGAACCATAAACACATCTTCTTATCATCCCGTCGGGACACATTTTGAAAAGATAGGGTTCTTCCCAATAGTAATGTTTAAGTTCTGAAAAGAATTTACTTCGTTGGGCATGAGTTAATCCTTTCTTTAGAATTCTTCCAACGAGATAATTTGCATAATCTGCAAACCATGGAATTTCGTTCTCCTCAACTGTATCAACAGTCATGAGGGTTTCATCCGGAAAATAATCGTCAATCTCATCTTCTTTTAACTCTTTCAAATTTGGATTTTCTAAACGAGACAGATGATCAGCAGCTAGATTTTCTGCTCCTTTCTTATCTTTGATTTCGATGTCAAATTCTTGGAGTAGCAAAATCCATCGAATGAGACGCGGTTTGGCATCTTGTTTGGCAAACAGATATTTTAACGCTGAATGATCAGTGAACACGATTGTTTTTGAAAGTACAAGATAAGATCTGAATTTGTCGAAAGCAAAGACAACGGCTAACAATTCTTTCTCCGTAACCGTATAGTTTTGTTGAGCGTTGTTGAGTGTTTTGCTGGCGAAGTATATAGGACGAAAATGTTTCTCTTCTCGTTGTCCTAATACAGCTCCAACAGCAAAATCGCTTGCGTCGCACATGAGCTCGGATGGTAGTGACCAATTAGGTGAAACCATAATGGGTGCACTAGTCAGTTGGGTTTTCAACGTTTCGAATGCCTTCATGCAATCTGCATTAAATTCGAAAACGGCATCTTTTTCAAGAAGTTTCGTCATTGGACGAGATATTTTAGAAAAATCCTTAATGAAACGTCGGTAAAAACCGGCATGTCCTAAAAAACTTCTAACGGCTTTAACGTTGGTTGGGGGTGGTAATTTGGTTATGAAATCAATCTTTGCTTTGTCAACTTCCATTCCTGCGCTGGAAATCTTGTGTCCTAGCACAATTCCTTCAGTCACCATTAAATGACATTTCTCCTAGTTGTGAACAAGATGTGCAGCTTCGTATCTTTCAAGCATTTTATCTAGATTAGAAAGACAAGCTTCAAATGAGCTTCCAAAAACTGAAAAGTCATCCATGAAAACTTCCATAGACGTTTCAAGCATGTCTTGGAATATAACAATCATACATCTTTGAAAAGTCGCGGGGGCATTACATAATCCAAAAGGCATACGCCAGTAAGCGTAAGTTCCAAAGGGACATGTGAATGTAGTCTTTTCTTGATCAGCCGGGTCAATAGGAATTTGGAAATATCCTGAAAAACCATCAAGGAAGCAAAAGTATTTGTTCCCTGCTAATCTCTTAAGCATTTGATCCATGAAAGACAAAGGAAAATGATCTTTCCTGGTGGCTTTGTTCAATTTTCTGTAATCAATACATACTCGCCATCCTGTGACAGTTCTAGTAGGAACTAATTCATTCCGTTCGTTGGTCACAACATTCATTCCTCCTTTTTTCGGAACACAGTGAACATGACTCACCCAAGGACTATCCTCGATGGGGTAGATAATACCAGCATCAAGAAGTTTGATAATTTCTTTTTTAACCACTTCCTTCATGTTGGGGTTGAGTCGACGTTGTCTTTCTACAACGGGTTTGGCATCTTCTTCGAAGTTGATTTTGTGCTTGCAAAAATCAGGACTGATTCCTGGGATATCAGAAGTTTTCCACGCAAAAGCTCTTTTATGCTTCTTGAGAACGGAAATGAGGCATTCTTTCTCGTAATCATTGAGCAACGAAGATATGACTACTGGAAGTAGCGAATTATCTCCCAAGTAAGAATACTCAAGATTTTCGGGAAGTGGTTTCAGCTCAAGATCAGTTGGTGGTTCTTGAAGTGATGTTTTGATCCGCATTTGATCATGAAAATCGATTTCCTCAAAATCTTCTTCTATTTCTCCTTCTTCAACTTCTGTTTCTTCTTCTTCTCCAAACTTTACTTCCATAAAATCAGAGAATTCCTTATCAAAGTTTGTTTCACTAATTTTCTCTGAAGTAGTCATAAATGGATCCGAATCTTCAAGTAATGCATCCAATTCTTCCTCAGTGACTTCATCGATTACATCAATGTTAAAACAAGTGTCATCACTAGAATATGGATATTGCATTGCTTTATCGATTAAAAAGGTGATTCTATCATCTCCTACTCCAAGATTCAGTTCTTTTCCTTTTACTTTGATGATCGCGTCAGCGGTGTTTAGGAAAGGTCTTCCTAAAATAAGGGGTACTCTACTATCTTCCTCCATTTCTAAGATCACAAAATCCACGGGAAAAATGAATTTACCAACTTGGACAAGCATATTCTCAGCAATACCAACAGGATATTGATAAGAATGATTAGCTAATCGAATACTCATCCTTGTGGGTTTCAAGGTATTGATGGAAAGTTTCGAATATAGAGAATAGGGCATCAAATTGATACTTGCACCTAAATCGGCTAAAGCATCGCATGTGATGTTGTTTCCTAATATGCATGGAATCAGAAAACTTTCGGGATCTCCGAGTTTCGGTGGAATTTTGTTTTGAACAATGGCTGAACATTCTTCATTGAGAAAGGTAGCAGATATTTGCTCCAACTTGTTCTTGTTATTAAGAAGTTCCTTCAAAAATTTCCCATAATTGGGCATTCCGGCTAGAACATCAATGAGGGGTACATTGAGTCTAACTTCTTTGATTATTTCAACAAACTTCTTATAACGCTCCTCCATTCTTTCTTTCTTAAGGCTCTGAGGATATGGAATTTTTGGAGTGTAAGCCTTAGCTGGTGGTCTGGGTTTGGGTGGTGTTTTTGGTGTATTTTCCTTCTTGGCTTCTTCATCTTCATCCTCACTATCATCATCGATGATCGTGGTATTGTTTGGGTTGGGTGGTGGATCATAAGAAAGGCCACTTCTTGTGAATACAGCATTGATATGCTCAGTTCGATCCAGATGATGTTGGCTTAGGGTTTGTTTGGGTATTACTTGGCAACGAACCTGATGGTCGGGAAGAAATTTGATCAGAGAGTCTACCAAATTTGTTTTCAAGATCTTGAATAGATGCTTGATGATTTTTCTGACCTTGCTCAACTTTGGTTTTGAGATTGAAAAATTGATTCTTTACAAACTCGTTGGTTGATTTCTGAGCTGTAACGAATTCTCTCATCATTTTTTCAAAATCGGTTTCTTCGGGTTTTTTGTCAGAGTTTTGTGTGGTCTGGTTGTCTACTCTTGGTTGAGAATCACGGTTGTTATCCCGTTGTTGGAGATCTTGCCAACTAACAGAGTTTCGTCCGTAATAATTTCCACGATATCCGCCTCCACGGTATCCTCCTTGGACATAATTAGCTTCTCCTTCTTTGGGTTGATCCATTGGTTGATCATCGCATTCTGAAGACGGGTGATTACCTCCACAGTTGTTACAACCATCTCGCATTTCTTTCATCTCTCCTTTAAGATCTTTGTATTGCGAATCGATTCTAGAAACCAAGGTTTCCATTTTCTCCATGAGTTTAGATGAATCGGAGCTTTCAACAAAAGAAACGGGTTTTCTTAAAGGTTTGGTTTTGGCATCTTTCGACCAATCGAGTTTGAGAAGAACTCGGTCTTCAAGCAATTGGTACGCCTGGTTAGGGGTCTTATAAAGAAAAATTCCTCCAGCATCAAGAATTCCTTGAGATGCTTCGAATCCATGGTAGAAGATTTGGATAATGGTTCCTCATCCTAAACCATGTCCATGACAACTTCGAAGTAGATCTTTCATACGAAGCCAGGCTTCGACGAGCAATTCGTTAGGGTTTTGTGTGAAAGCACGGATTTCTCCCATGAGTCGGTCAAACATGGCAGGTGGAAAGAATCGGCTTACAAAAGCTTGCCTCATCTCCTCCCAAGTATTGATGATTCCGGGTGTTAATTCGTTATACCACACTTTTGCATCTCCAGCAAGTTATGACGGGAAAAGTTTGAGTTTAATGGCATCCACATTGGTGTCGCCATATCGGAACATGCCACATATTTCAATGAATTCGGCAATGTGTTTGTGAGGATCGGCCCTCGAACGGCCATCGAATTGACGATCTTTGATCATAGAAAGATGGTGACCTTTCACGGTGAAATTGTCACCTAGGTTGACAACAACAATAGCAGCTCCAGGAGTGGGTGCTACGGCTCGGTTGGCTTCCCACATGGGTCTTTCGTCAGCCATGGGAAAAGGTTGATCAGTGAATGGATTATAAACGACTTTGGCTTCAAAAAGGTTTTCAAAAGGTGGGTTTGGTACTCTCGGTATACGGTTGGCTAATGGAACAAAGGATTTTCTTTTCTTTCTTTGTCTTCGGACTAAACGTTCGGGATCTGAAAAAGGTGAAATTGGTTCTATTCCCGTTGATCGAGTGTTCATACAATTCCCCAGAGAATCAAGGCAATGTCTAAACAAACGAGCGGAGAACGAAAACAATTTAAAAAGATCAGAACTGACCAACTGATCGGATAGAATGGTCTACCGATCGGATGATGCTCTCGGTAAAATTGGGTTTGAAGGAACCGATCGGATGGAAATGCCTACCGATCGGATAGATCTCTCGGTAAAATGATAAACTGGGCAACCGATTGGATGGGTGTTAAACCGATCGGATTCTCAGCTCGGTAAAACTTTTTTTTTTTTTTTACGAAAACTAATTAAGGATGAAATGGACTAAAACTTACAGAAACACAATCAAAATCCTCGCCAGCAGCGCCAAAAACTTGATGTGTCGGGTTCGTGCAAGTTTTAAATTTATAAGGGTGAATTACAGAATCTAAGTACAACACATACGAGCAAGTATACTCGTCCGTTGTAGCAAGATTTTTATGGTAAGTCGGGATCGTTCGCAGGGATTTGTGTAGTGAATCGAATTGTAAGTTAAAAGCAAATTTCTCAAACATGCAATAATAATAATAGGAAAATTCAAATGATTAAAAACTACACTTGCTTAGACTAGTGTACTACAATTGACTAATATGATTGTAATAACTTTGGATAACATGTTGGTTGTGATAATTAGTTTGGTGACTAATCTATTGTTTCTACAAATTAAACCTTCGTCAAGATCTTAGTTTATAAAAACTAGCATTACGTTTAACCAATCAATTCAAGATCAATTCAAGGTTCATAAGTTGGTGTACCTTAAACACAAAAACAATCTTTTGTTTTATCAAACAAACTTAAGAAATGGTCAATACGAAAGGTAACCGATTATAGACAAAAGGTCACAATTGATAATAAACTATTAATCTCTCGACCCTTGAAATGGTTTACAATCAATCCGTTTTGATAGACAAAAGCATTTTCATTACAATCACGATTAAGTTTCTTTGCTTGATAAAGAATAGTGGATGACAACAATCATTCATAGACAAATGATTATAACTAGTTGAATAACAATAGTTCTCTCGACCCTTAAAATTACTAGCAACTAGTTAAACTTGACCAACAAATGTCACTATGAAACTTGATCACAATTGGTTCTTAGAATCGACTTGAAATTGAATTAAAACATGTTATCACAATCATATGCCAATCAATAGGTAATACACATCATCTAAGCAAGTGCACAAAGGCACTAGCCACTCATAGTGACGCGTGCGATGTGTCGTTGCGGTTTAGCAGTTTTAATGCCTACTCAAGTTTTAAATTTATATTTAGCCGACTTATCAATAACACACACACTTAACGAGCAGTGTACCCGGTCAGTATGAATATAATGGTAAGTAGAGTGTCGATCACTAAGAGTGGAACGTATTATCTAGTTATTCTAATCAGTATTTTAATATATTAAGTTAGCTATACAACCTATTCTAACGCAAGGGGGTTCAGCCTGAGAGACAGGCACGATTTGGTTGAAATTAAATAATAAACTAAACCAATAGGCACGAATCAGCAAGTAGCACACACGTACACAGATAAATACTCGAGACAATAAGAGGGCTGGCCTTATGATAAGTAGTTTGTCACTTGTTTTATTGCTAGTGTTATATGAAGTGTATAGTTCGATGCAACGCACCGAGATTAAGTCCTTTCTCGTTGGTTCTAATCTTATCGGCGAGTAAACCCTTAATGATTACTTATGACTATCCCGTTTATCTTTCTCCTACTTTTCTACAGACCATAGAATGCATAGGCGATCTAATAAACAGGCGAGGGCAGAGGCATGGCGACCCGATCAACGCTCAGCTAGACACAGAGGTTATCAATGCACTAATAAAAGTCACCAATGACATCAACATATAAACTTTATTAATGAGAACAGTAGTTTTAAGGGAGTGCAATCTTTCCGTTGTCACATTACACAAGCCACCAATCTTGATGAATTAAAGTTTACTAACACAATAAAATAAAACTACTTAATGAATTAAACACATGCAGCACCTTCTTACAGCTTTTGTATCTTTGATTTGGATGTGTCTTGTGCTGCTACCTTGACTGAATTCGTCCTAGGTTTCTGTACTTCGGTCTTCTGTTAAAACTTCGGAACTAATATATGTCACCTCGAAATTCGTCTGGTCTTGGGGTATTTATAGTTTCTGTCTGAGGGTAGGATGCGGCGCATCTAGTAAGTAGATGCGGCGCATTTACTTAACTTCGCGTGGGGTCCAAGATTATAATATTCAGGAATATTCGTACACCGCCAGAAGATGCGGCGTAACTCCATAATTAGATGCGGCGCATGTCCTCTTGTATCTTGGATCGTATCTGGTGAAATATTGATAGTGATGCGGCGCATGTCATAAGTGAGATGCGGCGCATCTGGAGCAGAATAGTCTTGATCTTGTACATTTCGGTAGACTCTTAACTTCTTGCATGTTTTGCTCCATAATTAGTCCAAAATCGCCAAGTTTCACCAAATGCTTGTTTTCAACTGAGAATTACAAAAGTAAACGATTAAGTATCAATCCTCATACATAATATAATAAAACAAGTCAAATTATTAGGATAAATGATAGTAATAAAATGTACTTATTTGAGTTCATCAAATATCCCCCCACTTGAACTTTACTTGTCCCCAAGTAAACCTTAGAATTAATCTTATGAAAATGCATCCTAAAAGATATTAGGATTTATTTTTATATTTAAGCATGTATTCATTTTTGTCATAATCACACAACTAAACACTTAACGAATTAGAAGTAGAATAAAAATATTTCAATAAAAGCAAATCTAATCGTTTAACTGTCCAGTCGCGAAGAATATTCTATCATAAGCTTGGCAAGTATACACATCTCCTCCACTAAAGCCAAGGAATGACAAGTCTAAAGCGGTAAAAAGGGTTTTTAGGCTTAAGGGTTAATTATTCTTAATCACTATCGATCTCAAACTCCAGAAAAGGCGACAAAATCACAAATACATGATCAAATCCACGAACACGATACTTGCAATTGCTCAAATCCTTAACTCGAATAGGCTAAAGATAGGTCCAAACTTCACCAATAATAATATATCAAAAAGGGCGACAAAATCATAAATACATAGCCGAATCCACGACTACGATACTTAAGATTGCTCAAATCCCTAGTCTCAATAAATCAAAGGTTTGGTTGGATAAAGAATAATAAAGGGTATGGATAATTTTTGGGATATAAATTGGTGTAGAACGAAAAAATAAACAAAACAAATAAATTAAAATCCTAAGTGTGGTTAATCACTATCCCAACCATCCCATGAATAAGACTCATATCATTGAATAACTCACGCTTTAACACTTGAAACATACGCTTTAGGTAGACACGAATTATACTCAACAAGATCTTAATCAAAGAATAAACCTTAGTTGACGTTCCCATAACTGCCAACTCCCATTCAATCCATAGATATAATATACAACAACTAGTGGTGATATCGACCACTTACATAACTTTACATCGTTAGTTAAATCAATCTTCCAACTTTTCTTCTTCTTCTTCTTCTTTTTTTTTTCTTTTCTTATTTTTCTCTCTTTTTTTTTTTTTTTTTTTTTTTTTTTTTTTTTTTTCTCTAATAACATAAACATAGATGTGTAAAATTTCACCACATCACCAAAACAATAATTCTGGATAATTTTTCCATACTTTTCATAACTTCAGAAATAACGGTAATAGTGAAAGTAGTAAACACACGAAAAATAAACTCAAAGATATACAATATTTACTTTTACTCCAATTGCATTGTGCAATTTCCCGACCTAACCATAGATAATGAATTACGCACGCGAACACAGGTAATGTAAGGAAACACACTTTGCCGATAGCAATTAACCAACCACGGATTTTAATCTACAGGGTAGGCTAAGGTGTAAGGTGTAACGAAACATTTTAAACAAAGGTGTAAGAAACGAAAGGAATGGCTCTGAGTGTTTTTCTAGGGGTATCTTACTCTAAAAATGAGAGTAACAAAAGGGTTTATACGGGGGTTAACTAACCAGTGTAGTTAGCTAATATCACATAACATATAAGGCTTTTTGGGTGTAATCCTAGAAATTTACCAATTTAGACAAGTCATTCCAATTATATAAATAATACTTATTATGGTGGTCTCGAATAGCATACAAGCCAAGTTCTAAAGTTTACAAGTCACCGGCACACTCATAGATTTGTGAATTTTGAAAAATCACAATTTTTGAAAATAACGTCATGTGTGCAGCTATGCAACTTAGACTTTAAACAAAAACATGCTAAAAATTTTAAATTTTTGATATATTAAGCACATTTTAAGCATATTTTGAAAAGTTTAGGACAAGTAAGTGTTAAGTGTTCTAATTCTTCAATCCCCCCACTTAAGTTAAACAACGTCCTCGTTGTTTGTATCAAAGGTTAAAAACTGGAAAATAAAAGAATTAGAACAGAAAAACTCCCCTGAGATTTGCTCGGTATGATCCTCCATTAGTATTAGAGCAAAAATCATCTTTCTTGTGGATTAGAATGTTTAAGCTTCATATTCGATGTATCCACAGGAAATGCAGGAATCTATAATACCACCAAGGCTTTAAAACACACCTAAGGTAAGAAAGGTTCAAACTTGCATAATACATTAGTAGTTAGGAAAAATAAAACATAAAAATTAAAAATGAAAATCATCAGGTCAGTCGATGCGCCGTATCTTATGGAAGAAGATACGCCGTATCGAGCCTGGAATAAATACGGATCAGAATAAAAGATGCGCCGCATCCTTAACCAGGGATGCGCCGCATTAAAATAAACTGATAAAAAGTTTTAAATTCGAAAATAAAAAAATGCAGAAAAATAAAATAAGATATGACCATTGCAGGAGATGCGTCGCATCTCAGGATTGAGATGCGCCGTATCCTCTGCGGCCTGACTGACTCGACACAAACAGAAAATTAAAAGATAAATCCGGGTTGTCTCCCGGTAAGCACTTGTCTTTATTCCAGAGTCTTCAAGTTAGACTCACGTTCAGCTCATTAATATCGATCGTTGAAGGAGTCGGAAATTGGGTAGATAAGTCCGGAGTCAAGTAATTTCACAATTTCATTTTTCACCACATCTTGTACTTTTGGATTCAAACGCCTTTGAGGTTGGATAGTTGGATTGAATTCATCTTCCATAAGGATTTTATGCGTACAAAATGACGGGCTAATTCCCTTAATATCAGACATACTCCACGCTAATGCTCCTCTTCGTTTATACAGTACCTGCAAAAGTGATTCTTTTTCTTTTTGCGTCAAGTTAGATGCAATAATAACGGGCGAATTAGTGTTCCCATTTAAATAGGTATACTCCAAAGTAGAAGGGAGATCCTTAAGCACAGGTTTAACATTATCAATTTCAGTAGCACTAGCGGAATAAACTTGTTCTTTAACTATATCGCTGCTGTCATTAGATAGATGCGCCGCATCGATATTTTCGATGCGCCGTATGTCGTTAAATACAGCAGAGCCAGTAGCTAAATCGTTATCAATAGTATTCTCTTCAACTTGATCTTCTATAGCAATTGTGTTTTCTAGATTTTTAAGCAGAAAAGAATCAAGTAAATTACTTTTTAACAATTTCTGAGTAAATTGATTAATCGTGTCATCAGAAACATCGATATTATAGCATTCATCGTCATCGGAATTATCTTTACTCATAGATTGTTCCATGTTAAACTCAACCTCATCTTTTCCTATGGTAAGAGTTATCTTTTTATTAAAAACATCGATTATGGCTCTAGCAGTGGCTAAAAATGGTCGTCCTAATATTATAGGAGTCCTAGAATTTTCAGGCATATCGAGGATAACAAATTCGATAGGTAATTCAAATTTATCAACTTTTATTAATATATTTTCAGCTATTCCTAATGGGTATTGTATGGACCTATCAGCTAGTTCTAAGCACATTTTAGTAGGTTTTGGTTCACCAAGACCTAATTTATCATACATAGAAGAGGGCATAAGACTTATACTAGCTCCTAGGTCGGCTAAAGCATTTTCAATATGCAAAATTTTAATTTGACAAGGAATAGTGAAACTCCCTGGATCTTTTTCTTTAGACGGAAGTTTGTTGAGCAATGCTGCTGAGCTTCGTTTCCCCATTGTTATGGTGCAAGCTTCTTCAAGTTTAGACTTGTTTGTAAGCAAGCTCTTCAGATATTTAGCATATTTTGGCATTTGCACCAGGGCTTCCATAAATGGTATGCTTAGCTGCAGCTGCTTTAGATTCTCCAGGAATTTCTTTTGATAGGCATCTTCTTTCTCTTTCCTTACCCTATGTGGGAAAGGTAGTGTTGATTGCTTAGGCTCAACAGAAGGTTCTTTTCTGATTACAGGTTCCGGATCAGTCTCTTTTGGTTGCTCTTGCTCAGGTGATAAAGATTCAGGGGAAATCTTGTTTGTACCGTCCTCCTCGGGTGTCTCTCCGATCTGAAAGGTCGACTTTCCGCCACTAGTTGTAATCCCTTTCAAGTCTTGCTTTACCAAAAGTACCCTATTAAGCACCGTTGACAATTGGTGCACTTCAATTGCCAATCCATAAATCATGTTGTTTTGTTCCTTTAGTAAAAGCTCATGACTGCCTTTGAATTCATTAATAAAGTTTCTTGCTTCATGATGTTCTTTTTCATTGGCTTGAGTGATTAGTAGTGCAAACTCTTCCATGGTAAGATTTCTTCGGGGTCTTCCGAACAAGTTGGGGAAAATATCGAACATTGTTCCTGAAAATCAAAGAGAGGTAGATTTCAAAGTAAAAGTTTCCAGGTATAAGGGTCAGAGTATTTTCCGTTTGGAGTTAAGAAGAATAAAAGTTACAGATATCTGCAGACGATGCGCCGTATCCAAAAAGTTGGATACGCCATATCTTATAATCGTTAAAATTAAATCAGATTTTATTCAGAAAATAGATACGCCGCTTAGAAATTAGAATGCGCCATATCAATTTTAATAATCAAAAATCGATATTTATTTAAAATTAAATGCGTCGTATTAACGAAAGTTAATGCGCCGTATTTTCGTTACGTTTCAAAATATAAGATTTTTGATTCAGAAGATACGCCGTATCGACAGAGATCGATGCGCCGTATCTGTTTAATAATTCGAAAACTGTTTTTAATTAAAATAATAGATACGCCGTATCTGCTGAAGCAGATGCGTCGTATGGCGTTATCGTTTAGAATTTTTTTTATCAAAAACAGATACGCCGTATCTTGGGGAAAAGATGCGTCGTATTACTTTATTGCTTAGAAATTTTTTTTTTGTTAAAAACAGATACGCCGTATCTTGGGGAAAAGATGCGTCGTATCGAATTATTTAAACGCGTTGTATTTTATAAAAATTAAACGCAATACGCCGTATCTGAGAAATCAGATGCGCCGTATCGTTTGATTTAGCTCAGTACAACGATAGCAGAACACAAAAAAATTACGAAAAATTAAAACAAATAAAAACACACGAAAATAAACACAAACAAAAGCAAACAAATAACACACAAAAACAGAAAATATGCAAAATAATACAATGAATGCAAATTAATCTAATACACAACAAAATTAGCGGTTAGATAAAAAAAATTAAAAACCTAATTAAAATACTAATCAAATTAACAGATAATAACAATTCACTCCCCGGCAACGGCGCCAAAAACTTGATGCGTGCGATGTGTCGTTGCGGTTTAGCAGTTTTAATGCCTACTAAAGTTTTAAATTTATATTTAGCCGACTTATCAATAACACACACACTTAACGAGCAGTGTACCCAGTCAGTATGAATATAATGGTAAGTAGAGTGTCGATCACTAAGAGTGGAACGTATTATCTAGTTATTCTAATCGGTATTTTAATATATTAAGTTAGCTATACAACCTATTCTAACGCAAGGGGTTCAGCCTGAGAGACTGACACGATTTGGTTGCAATTAAATAATAAACTAAACCAATAGGCACGAATCAGCAAGTAGCAAACACGTACACAGATAAATACTCGAGACAATAAGAGGGCTGGCCTTATGATAAGTAGTTTGTCACTTGTTTTATTGCTAGTGTTATATGAAGTGTATAGTTTGATGCAACGCACCGAGATTAAGTCCTTTCTCGTTGGTTCTAATCTTATCGGCGAGTAAACCCTTAATGATTACTTATGACTATCCCGTTTATCTTTCTCCTACTTTTCTACAGACCATAGAATGCATAGGCGATCTAATAAACAGGCGAGGGCAGAGGCATGGCGACCCGATCAACGCTCAGCTAGACACAGAGGTTATCAATGCACTAATAAAAGTCACCAATGACATCAACATATAAACTTTAATTAATGAGAAAGTAGTTTTAAGGGAGTGCAATCTTTCCGTTGTCACATTACACAAGCCACCAATCTTGATGAATTAAAGTTTACTAACACAATAAAACAAAACTACTTAATGAATTAAACACATGCAGCACCTTCTTACAGCTCTTGTATCTTTGATTTGGATGTGTCTTGTGCTGCTGCCTTGACTGAATTCGTCCTAGGTTTCTGTACTTCGGTCTTCTGTTAAAACTTCGGAACTAATATATGTCACCTCGAAATTCGTCTGGTCTTGGGGTATTTATAGTTTCTGTCTGAGGGTAGGATGCGGCGCATCTAGTAAGTAGATGCGGCGCATTTACTTAACTTCGCGTGGGGTCCAAGATTATAATATTCAGGAATATTCGTACACCGCCAGAAGATGCGGCGTAACTCCATAATTAGATGCGGCGCATGTCCTCTTGTATCTTGGATCGTATCTGGTGAAATATTGATAGTGATGCGGCGCATGTCATAAGTGAGATGCGGCGCATCTGGAGCAGAATAGTCTTGATCTTGTACATTTCGGTAGACTCTTAACTTCTTGCATGTTTTGCTCCATAATTAGTCCAAAATCGCCAAGTTTCACCAAATGCTTGTTTTCAACTGAGAATTACAAAAGTAAACGATTAAGTATCAATCCTCATACATAATATAATAAAACAAGTCAAATTATTAGGATAAATGATAGTAATAAAATGTACTTATTTGAGTTCATCACATAGCAAACATAAACATAATCTTAAAACCTTGAACATTAAAAACCATGATTGAGAGTCTTACAATGATTGAAAATAAGATTCCAAGTGAAAAGGCAATGATTCTCACAAGGAATGAAATGGACTTCGACTCTCCTTTGTTCCTGGACTTTTTGGACGAAATTAAGAGTATGTGATGAGTGGTTGATGGATTCTACTTGTGTCTTCTCTCTCCCTTTGGATATATGTTAAATACTCATCAAATGGTCCAATTAATACTCCAACCAAGGGTCTTGGTTCATTAATGCTTCTCTTGTCCTCCAAGTAGTGTTAATTAGACAATAATTATGATTAGAAGGTCCTAGAACCGGATGTGTAGCAATCACAAGACTTAATGATGAAGATTTGGAAATCAGACGACATCCAACCGATCGGTATTTCATCCAACCGATCGGTTGGTCTTCAAAGCTGACCTCCATCCGAATCGGATGCGGGCTTCATCCGATCGGATGGAGCTTGCTGATTTACTCTTTTTGGACTTTTGCCGTTTGACTTATCTCTTGTTCGTAGCTCTTGGTTCTTTGATCTTTCCCTTCATCTTTAAACTCATTAACTTGACTACATAGACTTTCACTCTTCTAAGTACCTTTTGGTGCAGGACTTGCCACAAGAATCTTCATGAAATCATAAATATTTCCTTCTTCCTTGTTTTTGCATTATTTTCATCCTTTTTCCTGTTTTTGGCTACATAAACTTCGCAAACACACTTTGGTACGATTAAGTAACAAAAGCATATAAATATAACCACAAAACACATATAAAAACACAAATAACGCTACTAAAAATATGTTAGATTTAAGCGTTATCAACTAGGTCGGGTTATGGGTTACAATTCTGGATTTTGGGTTATGGGTCAAGGTCCATGGGTCAAGTGATGTCATGAATTGTAACACCCCAACCCGACAAGGGTCAAAATGTCACATTATTGTGTCAATCAGAACATAATAAACGCAAGCGGAAGACTTTAATAAATAAATACAAGTCATGAAACAAAATGACTTCCAAAGAAATACAAATCAAATCCAACTCTAAAATGAAATGAAATAACCAAGACATAGGTCATAAACTAATTCCAAAAGGTAGGGAAACTAAGGTTGGGTTGGTCCTCTAAAAGCTCCTACTCTCATCACAGAAATCCCAGCATCCCGCTTGAATACCTGCCGCTAAGGAAAGAAAATGCGGCTGAGCTTAAAAATCCCAGTGAACAGATATAAAATAATAAACTGAATATGAATAAGTACACAAGACAAAGTCAAAAGAATATGCTGAACAAGATGTCATAGGTTATGAGAATCAATGAATAATAAATCAAATGAAAGATAATGAAGTCAATGAATCATATGGAAATGCCCACGAGCTCACAAAGCACGCCACATGCTTAACCACATAATCATATCATATCCTGTCCTAACAAATCATAGCAAATGGAGTGATCAACTCCCAAAAGTGTAATGGGGTGTATGGCACACACAAACCATTAACTACAAAGCCATATCATAAACATGTTACAAAACAAACCTAGGATGCATCCATACGCTCCCTGCAAAACAAAATATGTACACCACCATACACCTGTACTCAGAAAAATATATTGGCGTACCAAAATGGCAAATAAGTGCACGAGCTCAATAATAATATACATATCACAAGGGAACTACGTGGACCAATCACACTGCCACAGATAGTGTCATGCTATTGGTGCCTCAATACATGGCCATGGTACCTCCATGACTAGTTTGCTCGGGTAACAGAATAAACAAGCCATCACATCATAACGAATTAATTATAGTATATTTAAACAAAAGAATATGAACTGAAATGAATGCCATATTAAATGACATAGAACTGAATATCATATCATAAGGAATCATATTAAATGGAATCATATCAAATGGAATCACCAACGAATATCATAACAGAAGAAACAAAATCAAAGATCTAAGAGTCAATGCGAAACCCTTACTGAGAAAGGGTAGAATATCCGTACCTTAGCAAAAGAAATGAAAGCAAATGGAAAAGTGATCACAAGAAAAACAACGTCACGTCTTCTTCAATGAATCTACACGGATTAGGGATCATTTAATACTTATTTGTTCAATTAATGTCATAACGGATTTATTGCTTATTATTAATCACGTTCTCAACTTAGGGTTTACAGATTAGGTCAGATTCATAATTATTCCAAGTTTTTAGGGTTAATAATGATAACTAATTAGACATAGGTTTTATATGTGCTTCAAATCCTTAGTTAACTTAATTAGGGTTTATATGTGCCAAAACAAATTTTTAGGTTTAGAATGCAAATCTGACTTAGTTTCTTATGAATTTATAGACCTACCAAATTAGCTCTTGAGGTTCTACCAATTTTATCTGAGACTTCCGCATGAGTTAGGAACCTTCCCAAATTTTCCCAGATTTTATTACTAAGTGAAAGTACCATTTCAAAAATTGTTTTCCCAAACCTATCCAGAAAGTGCACTACAGGTATACCCCGAAAGTTTGTATTTAATCAACCCATCTTATCCTTTCAGAAAAATCCATAAAAATTCCAGTAAGTCATATGCATATTAAACATTCTCCCTGTCAAATGAGACCTCTTAATTCTTTATGGTTTTAAAACTAAAAATCAAAAACACCAACTGATTTTTAGACATCCAAAATACAGTTTTGACACTTAACCTTGTAAAAATCAAAAGACTACCCTCCCTACCTCCAATGACCATAAAAATTAATATCCAGAGAGTACACATCCCAAACTAAGTTTTAGAATCAAGAGTCACATAAAAACACATTGGTACTATCAATATAGACCCCGTTCAACTGACCAAACTTTCTGGACAGCCTGCTACACATAAAATCACAACAACTCCCCAAACCCTTTCAAGCCCTAATCGCCCTTAATTAATTCTAGGGTTTCCAGGTTAATATGTGTCATTGACGATGCATATTAGGGCTTAAAAACTTGAACCTAGGGCTAGAAACAAACTAGGTCGAACAAACAGAAACCAAGGGCGACACAAACTGAACGTGACTCGACATAACATATTTTATAGGACTCTATAACATCTCATGTGGCATTAAACTTATATGTGTATTCATACGATATCCCCTTTTTAATCCCTTTTTAGTGTATACTCTAAGACACGTTTTAGACCCCTATAAACATCACCACACACACATGTAAATGAGATATAATGACCACACAACACACACGTAAACACAAACGTATGCAAGGTTGAACTACTTCACATAAAATAACGAATACAACCCTTAACCCACTTTCAAAACTTTAACCCCTTCTCGTTATATATATGTTCTAGGATTCCAGATTTTAGTAGTCGAATAATTACTGTGCCATAAATGTTTTAACTAGGGTTTTAACAACAGAATAGGGCTGGACATCAGTTAGGTCACAACAGAAAGAATAACCATGGGTCGACATACATGGTAACAGGTTTTATTCAGATTTCATGGTGATGTTATCTTTCTATACATACGGTTATATATATACTAGCGAGATATGTAGATGGATCAAAAGGTTATACAAGAGATTAGCATGTTTATGATTAGTCATAGTAATGGTTGAAGTCGTATAAAACAAGTGTGACAAGAGGAAAATGCGTGTGTACCTTAGGCTGAGAACGAGACAGAATCAAGGACAACACCAATCGGTTTTAACCTAAATTGAAGACCTTATACCCCACGAATGGATTACCACAACAACACAGCAACAAACTGCAACAACCCTTGGACTTGGAATAGAATAAACGCCCTGGACTTTGAAAGAAAAATAAACTCCAGGAACTTTGATGTATTTAGGATCAGTGTAGAAGAAAATGGGAGGGAAGACAATATACGACACGAAGTAAATAAGGCAAAGCGTGTGTGAAGATATGGAATGACGTGTATTTTAATAATGATAAGGATACATGAAATCTTTTAGTTTGTGAGAATTATTATGTATTGTTCTTATCCATCCCAAAACAAATGAGCCAAGGGATATGGGCTAGGGGAATTCGGCCCATGTAGGAATTAGGGGACAAAAAACAAACGTATGGAGGACATGTTTAGGACATAGTTAGCTTAGGTTTTAATTTATTTAGTTTTAGGATTAAATTATAATGTGCATAATAATTATAAGGTAAAGTTTTAATGTCATATTATTAATAATTCAAACTTAGGGTAAATTTAAAATGGTGCAGAAATTATGGCCCAAATATTTCAGGTTTTACATGAATGATGTCAAAGACATCTTGGGTCATGGGTTACGGACTTTGGGTCATGGGTCATGGGTTTTACTCATTGTGATGTCATGCATGATGTCAAAGACATTAATGCACATGGGTCATGGGTTATGGGTCAAGCTCCATGGGTTATGGGTTTGGGTTATGGTTTTGGCCCATGGCTAATCCAAGACAAGTTATACATTTTTACTTAGTTATTTTATAAAATGTATTTAGTGATTTTGACAAAGTAAGTTAGAAAAATTTATTGGCTTTAAAACATTACATATTTTATTTATTTCGATAAAATGATTTTACTTTTGTTATCGACAAAACATAGAAAGATCGTAAAATAAAAATAAACATTTTTATGGTTTATTTGTATTAACAAAAACGTATACCAAATGAAAACACAATAAGCAAACCCAATCACCCCTTTGGTGAAGAAAATAAGCAAACCCAAACACCCCTTTGTGGGCTGCTGTATGGACAGCATAAACCAAACGTCCCTTGGAGGCTGCTGTTAACCAAACGTACCCTTTTGGGGCTGAAAAATAAACAATCCAAACAACCCTTTGGTGTAGAAAATAAGCAAACCCAAACATCCCTTTGTGGCTTGCTGTTTGGACAGCATAAATCCAAACGGCCCTTGTGGGCTGTTGTCAACCAAATGCACCTTTTCGGTCACCACCGGAACCTATTTATTGGGGATGGGATTAGGTGATGTTTTTGCTAATCAGTCAGTCAAATGGGATGCTAAGCTTCAAGTTGATCTTGATGAAATGTTTGAAAAAGCTAAGGCTGCTAATGAGCGCCGTTAATTTGGTATTAACCTAAACCCTAAGTTGCTTCTCTTACTATTTTTTCCTGCATTATCTGATAATTGACTGTCTTGGATTAGCTTGTTTTTCCGGGCTTATTTGATTTTTGAAAAGCTCATAAGCTCACTCTTTTTGTGCTTGTCAGGTTAATAAATTGAGCTTATGGCATGCCATAAGCTCAGGTTTATAAGCCCTGAAAAAGTGAGCTTATGAGTTTTTCAAAATTAGATAAGCCCGGAAAATAAGATAATTGAAACATGCAGCTTTTATATATGTTTGGTTATCATTTGCTGATGATGTTATAAGAAAAGTATGTTTGCTATTATACAAGGTAACATAAAAAACCGATAAACTAAAAAAGCTTCTCAAAAGTGACAAAGAGCACTAGCATTGATACGAAATGGATGCTCGGCTGATAAATAGATTTTTACTTTCAAGAAGCATGTTTAGAAATTATGAGCTAACATATCCTGATATCTACACATAAACCTTCAAGACCAGCAGACCTAAACCAATCCCAAACGCATTCTAACATGTCCTAGTGGTTAACATATTAGCCAAACGAGTAATTAACCAAAAAAAAATGCAAACAAAAAATCATACTTCAAGCCTGTTGTGGTGCGTTCTCAGCTGGTCTCAGCTGGTCTAGACAGCAAGCACGTGGACCTGGCGGCCTCGGCAAATAGCAGGCTGGTCTTTTATGTCCTCGCCAAACACACAAACACAAATTAATAACTCAAAACTTTTGACGACGACATGTCTTCACTAAAGAAATAAACACAATAAAAAAATATATACCTTTTGGTCTCGACTCACGGTTGTGGTCTCAGCTTGGTCTCGGCTCGGTCTCGGCTCTCGACAGCAAACTGTACGAAAAAAAATAACAGAAAATTAAAAAAAATAATAACAAAAATCAAAAAACACATTATCAAATAACCTAAACCCTTAACAAATAACAAAAAAATTAAAAAAAAAAAAAAACCAATTAAAAATGTTGGAACACAAAATGTGTAAATCATTAGTGCATGGACTTCTATTTATCTTTTGTATTAGCATAGGGTATGTTGTGTAACATTGTGTGGTTGCGACAACATAACACTATCGCAACACTTGTATAGTTGCGATAGTATGCTTGGCTATTGTAAGGGTATAAATACCCCCTACCTCATCGGTTATGAGGTGTGTGTTCTTTCTAGTATCAATGCGAGACTTTCTTTCTTTAATCTCGTTTCTCTCTCTAAACTAAAGTGTCCACACCCACTTTATCTCCCAAAGATTATTAGAGTAGACGTGATATTATTAGAACAACAATTGGTATCAAGAGCCAAATATGATTCATTTTTTCGCGTAGTTGTGTTTTAGTGTTGTTTTAATCTTCATTAGTAGTAAAAGTTTTGGTTCTATAGAATTAAAGAACTTTCTCTCTCCAAAATATCTTTACCCTCATACGTAGTATAAAGATTACTCTTAAACGTGTTTAATCTTATAAAACGTGTGTTAGGATAACATATTTGTGGAAAAAGAAAGAGCTTTGATCACTCTATACAAAATTTTTGTGAATTTGGTGAAGATTTTGGCTGAAATTGTGGTTTAAGGGTTTTTGAAAAAGTGTAATTTTTCTCGTAAAAATAGGGTTTAGCATTTTGCTCGTAAAATTTTGTTTGCAAAATTGAGGGTTTTGTTGCAACACTTGGCTTAGAAACAGTTACGATAGCTGTCTTTGGTTGCGATAGGTGATTGCGATAGCAGTTGGTTTGAGTTGCGATAGCTGTAGTTTGGGTTGCGATAGAAATTGTTGTGATACTTGCTTTGCGAAGCTTTTGGTTACCCACTGTTTGCGAAAGAAAACTCAGCCCAAGTCGCAAGAAATTGTTGCGATAGCTCTTGTATTGTTGTGATAGCAAAAGTTTTTGTGACACCTGATCTTTCGAGACTTACTTTTACCCACGTTTTGCGAAAGAAAACTCTGCCCAATTTTCACCAGAAAGTTGCGATAGTTACTGTTCCCAAGACTTTGTTGCGATAAATTGACTTAAAGACTTTTATCCAATTTTTAAATCCCTTAAAAAGATTATAAATTATTAAGAGACTTTAATCGTTTAAATATCACAAATTAAAGATTCCAAACACTCAACCATCTCAACTTAAAACAAACTTAAACACCACTTTCAAACACAAACAACATCTCATATCAAAGATCCACCATCACAATATCTACTACTCAAGATGCATTGGCAGTAGGGAGTGATGAAAGGCCTCCCATGTTGTACCGGGGAAACTATGTTCAATGGTCTTCAAGGTTTATGAATGTTCTCATGGGCTACAAAGAGCGTAAGCTGTTGATTAACTCCATCAAATATGGTCCTTATGTCATGAAAGAGATTGATGACCCTGATAACGAGGGATAGAAGCGGCTACAAACTGAAGATAATTTGAATCCTAATGAACTTGCTCAATTTGAAGCTAATATCCGTGGCAAGAATTTAATTCTATATGGGTTAAGCAATGACATATACAATGCCATTGACAGCAATCTCACTGCTCATGACTTATGAAAAGCTTTGGAAAGATTGACGCAAGGTGTAGATGTTGGCACACAAACACAACAGACTGTAGCTCTGTGGAATTATCAGTCTTTCAAGCAATTACCTGAGGAGAGTCTTGAAGATGCATACATTCGGTTCAACAAGCTTACCAATGAAATGAATCGTCATAACCTCAAAAGATCAAAAATTGAACACAACACTATGTTTCTCACAAACCTACAACCTGAATGGAGACGTTTCATCATTGCTATCAGAAAGAATCAAGACCTAACTCTGAAAGACATCAATAATTTGTTTGATCTTCTGAAACACAATCAGGTTGAAGTCAATGACATCCTTGAGCAGAAAAGAAAAGAGAAAGAAAAAGAACTCTCAGCTCAACTTTCTACACAACCACCAGTTATTGATCCACTTTCTTTGGTCTCCTCATACCACCAAAATCAATCTTCCTTCAACTCAAACAACGACACACACTACTCACCCGTTGATGATGCAATTGACTCTACTCAAGACCAAGTCAATGTTGAACTTACTAAAATTGTTCAAAACCTAGCATTACTTGGAAAATAGATTCAAAAATCTTTCTAGAAACTTCCAACCAACAACAATCTTTGAACCACTTCTGCACCCACTGCAATGAACAAGAGACAAGATATCCCACCAAGAGGTGAAGTTACAAGTCAAGGTGCTCAGAAGAATGACAAGAACGAAGCTGGTCAAGACAATCAAGAACCAAAATGATTTGGCTGTGGTCAACAAGGTCACTTTGCAAGGAATTGTCCAAATGGGAAAGTGCGTAACAGGGCTTACTACAGACAGAAAATGTTGTTAGCTGACATGGAAGAAAAGCGTAAACTACTTAGTGCTGATGAAAATGATTTCATGGTAGATACGGATGACGAAGGTGAGATATTGGAAACAAACATGGTGTACATGGTTTCTTTGAAAAAGGTGGATGTCTTTGAAGCTCAAGAAGAGGATGCAACTCTAAGCTATGACACTAATGCTGAAGAAGATGACACTCTTGTCAACAAGGTATACACATCAGATGCTTGTGATAATGATGATCTTGATGAATTCATACATGGTCACATTCGTACCATTAGTAAGACAACTGAAGTTAACATACGTAGTGAAACATCTACAAGTGCAACTCCTCAGATATCTACTAATAGAGACGACTGCAATCGTGCATCAACAACTCAAGATCATGTTGATATGCTTCAAAACTATGCCACTATCCAATCTCAAATTCAAAATTATGCTAACATGATAAAACTAGAACAAGATAAAAGTGCTTCTTTAGAAAAGAAAATCAAGGACATGTTATATGAAGAGTAGTCTGAATGGCCACTAGTGCTTAAACGTCAAATTCTAGATTTACAAAATGAGATTTTTCTTTTCAAAAGAAATATTTCAAATTTTGAAAACATCAAAAAGAATTTTGAAGAAGAATTTGCTAAACTTAAAGAAGAAAAAGCTAATTGTATTCAACGATTAACTAAAGCCGAAAATAAACTTCGCACTACCAATCAGACTTCTCAGAACATGTAGATGTTACTTCCCAAACCAGATTCAGTTATGGATCTAAAAAAGGGTCTTGGTTACACTAAACCATCTTATCTTGATATGGTTAAAGTCAAACACCAAGTTTGTGTAATGCTGATTACATGAGACGTGATACCTTCAAAGATTACATGTTTGTTCCTAATGACATATCTAAAGAGGAAATCCAAAAATGTTTAAACGTTAATAAAAAGAAAACCAATTTCTCCTACTTTAGTGCCGATTATAGTTTGATTAATAAAGAAAATGCTCTTTCAAGAAAACAAACAAATGTTAAACATCATGTGGATCAGATTTCTGACAATCCATATGATTCTAAAAAATATGAGAGTTTAGCAAGAAAAACCTTTTGCAATCTCAGAAATCAAATAAATGGATCGTTATCTGTTATTCGTGGAAAGCAAGAGTTTCAAACGGATGAACTTTTGAGATCCAATTCCTATGAAGTGGATGTCTTAAGGGAAGTTAAGAAACAGATAAAAACATTTATCGAGCCTTCCGTGAATAGAATTAACGATAAATTTAAAGCCCTTGAAGAGGCATTGATGTCTGAAATGCAAACTGATTTAACTTACGTCACATCTCTTGAAGATGAATATGACCTTATCAGCTTAAACTCTAACATTCAAAAAGAATGTTTTCTAAATCAAATGGAATCAATCAAACCATAATTTGCTTTAATAGAGGAGAAAATTGAAGAATTGGAAAATAAACAAACGTCTTTAGAAATGGAAACCTTTTACTCATAGAGAGTCTAAGAGAATGTTTGCAAAAGAATGTTTAGTTGAACGAGGAATTGTCTTGTCGTACTGAAAAATTTGAAAACTCTTGTGCTAAAATTGAAAAACAATCTTTAATGTTTGAAGCAAACTAGGTGCGAAAAATTGAAGAAAACAAATACGACAAGCTTTCCTATGAAAATTCTTTGAAAATAATCTTAAAAGAGAATGAGGAACTCAAATCTAAAGTGCTTGATTTGATGAAAAACAAGAATCATGAGTTTGTTGCTTCACGCCAGTTGGATAATCAAATTTTTTCATACTTTTCAAACCAACCAACCTTTTTGGCAAATCAAAAACAAAAAACTCATATTCTTGAGCCAAAACAACAAGAGGTTTTATCTAATCCTATAGTAATTGCTTCCGGTATGTATCAAATTGGATCTACTTCTACTAGAGAACCATATGGTTCAAATGACATGATTCATAACAAAGAATTAGAAATAGCTAGGAAGCAAGCATTACTTAGTAAGGATATGCCTCTAGATGCACCAATGTGTTCTTTGACTCCTCCCCTTATAGAATAGAAAACCAAAGAGTAAAAAACACATAAGAACAAGAATCGTAAGAAACAGAAATTAGTTCAACATGATCAAATTACACAATCTCCTAACGCAGATTTGCTTTTTGATCCAGGTTTAGACACTACTTCTAGCAAGGAGAGACCACCTAAGAAAAGTGCGTTGAAGACTAGTGCCTCTCAGCCTAAAGTTGTAGAAAAACCTAGACATTTTAAAGCTTTCAATAAAAAACGCTCTAAGCGAATGGATGATTGTAAAGACTTAAATGTGCATGGATCTGTTGCTTCTAATAGCAAGAATGCTTGTTTTAATTTTGTTGCTTATAATTCTGCTTCTTATAATTGTGTGCATGATAATTTGAATTGTGATAGTGTGAATGCCAACACCACTAGGACTACTTCACCAAATCCAAGAAACCATAAGCATAGAGAAAAATAGGCTTGGATCCCAACGGGTAGAATAATTAAATATCATGACTTATTCCCTAGATCCTGCTTTAGGTGGAAACCCACCGGAAGAGTGTTCAAACACGTAGGATATAGATGGCAACTGTAACCACCCGTAATTTTCCAAATATATTTTTTTATGAGACTTTCCCTGTTTCTCATAAACGGATCCTTTCTGAACTTATTTGGTTTGAAAACGTGAAGTTATCTCGCGAAACTTGAAATTTGTACCCAATGCATACTGGCACAACAGACAATTTGATTTGGTTATTTTATTATTCGTGAGAAACGAGGCGTATGAATAGTCGTTTTTGTTGGAAAAATTATTTTGAACGCAATGGTGAAATTCTCGTGTTTTGAATCGATCGTTTTCTATCTTAAACGAGCCCCGAGCCTCATTTCAAGAAAGATAGCAAAAATTACAACTATGGTCCCTGCAGTAAATTTTCCTTTCCATCCTTAGACTTGGATTGTGACAACTTTGATCCCTAGGGTTTACACAACCCTAACCCTACTCTATACACTACTCTATATATACTTCTTTATAAAAATTCTAGGGTTAATAAACCCCATTTCTACTTCCAGCCGACACCATCTCACTCTCTCCTATTTTAATTTTTCTGGCCTCCTTCTCCGGCCATCCGAGCCGCCTCCGGCCACCCCTCACCGCCGCTCACCCTATTACACCACCACCACCAAAATGAACCTTGAGATCTCCTCATCATTTCTATATGGCTCACGCTCCTTCTCCGGCACCACAGTCACCGCGCGCCACTACAGCCACCATTTATGAAGTGTATTTTGTTCGAGTTTCCAGCATCACCGACGCGCCGTCTTCACCGCCTTGTTCTCTTCTCTTTCTCGTCATGGTAAAATCGAGAAAGCCCGTTTTTATATATATTTCTTTTATAACCGATTTATTTTGTTATGTTTGTCGTGGATTTAAACTATATTCAAACCGAAGTATTGATTTGAGAAGTTAAAAACTGAATATAAACATGATTTTGAAATATTCGTGTGGTAAGATTAAATATAAAAGCGGTGTTTGGATGATTATTCTATCGAGTCGAGCAACTCGGTCGAGTTGACTCAGTGGTATGATACCCGAATTTGGTCAAGATGTTGTCGGTATGGTTCTGGTTACGTTTTTGCTCGAGTCGTGTATACATTTAAGTCCGTTTGGTTGTTGCTGGTTGTGACCGAGGATCGAAGCCGAGACCACTAGGGTCTCGGCATGTGGATAATTGTCGTTGTTATTGGTATTGCGGGAGTAATGGTTGTTCGGCTCACAAAACCACCCACGAGGGTGCCGTTTAGTCTTGGTCTCGGCATAATAATATGTTAGTTGTTATTGGTTTAGGTTGCGGTATGGTCAAAAAATAACAAGAATGCGGGTGCGTTGTTAACAGTCAAGACAATAGGGTCCGTTTTGGTTTTTGGTTGTGTTTGTAGACCAAACTTATGATAGACTGGATAGTGATTAAAATTTGATTGGGCTCAATAGCCCACAAAGAGTGACTTGTTTATTGTGTTAAGCTCGGGCCTAAGCCCAACATTTAACAAGGGTGTGTTTGATGTTATTTTGGGCCGAAGCCCAAACTAGTGTGTTTGGTTTTAATAAGTCACAAGCCCATAAGCCTAAAATAAAAAGTATGTTCGTTTATAATTGGTTGGTGACACATTAGTACGCTTCGAATTACACTTGGAATTGTGAATTGGTTATGAATACGGATTTTGATTATTATATTTGGACATTGGACAACCATGGATCGTTATCGGACGTACAACATTAGATATTGGATTCATTGAACATTTCGAGACTTGAGACGGTATAATATATTAAACTCGAAAAGACTTTAATATATTAAACTCGGACCGGACATAAAATCTTCAATAAAACCAAAACTAATATTTACGAGAAAAATATCGAGACATAAACTTGTTAAATATTGTAATTTCAGTTTTGGTTAATCCATGTCTCGATGACTTGAGAAAAACTAGTTTTATTAGTCAGACTCATTTTTATTATAAAACGTTTATGTTTTATACAAATTATTTGGGAAAACGGGGTAGATACCGAAACGTACAAACCGATTCATTTTATTTGAAGTGTTTATTTGTCGTAACCTTCTAGGTTTGTCTTCCTTGGTTGAGTTCTCGTCAGTATTCTCTCGACTATGTCGATGTCTATTCTCTTTGGCGTGAGTTGTCTGTCGAGTCCATGTCTTCTTACCACACCACACGAAACGTTGAAACTAAGCTTTTGATAAGTTTTGAAATAGAGTAATCCACGAAAACTACGACACATTGTCTTTTCTAGACTTTATTATTTTGCGCGGTGTATGTTGAGATAACTGTATACGTATTAGGTTGTGCCGATCCTAGACCGTTGTGTACCGCCGTGCTTGTACCTCCGTGTATCGTCGTACCTGTACATCTTGGAACTGTCGTGCCGTATGTCTTGAGACCGTTATGTCTTGCTTCTCGATGCCAGTCGTGTCAGTTTTGATCTTGCATTTCTGTGGCTAAGGTGAGTTCATGGCCCCTACTTTTACCGGTTTTCTAACTATTTTCGGGGGAGAATACGTGCTCGTTTTTAACTAAACTCATGACTATTTATTTGGAATACGTGATTTATCTGGTTATTTGATGGCGTTACGTGATTTATCTGGTTATTTGATGGCATTATGTGACTTATCTGGTATTCATGAGTGAAAACATTTAAACTATTTTGAATGGGCCTAACCGTCGTTTTGGATTTGCTATAACTTGTTGACTGGCTAAGGGTTAGACTTGCGGTAGATGTTGACTTAGTCTAAGGTAGCAATCCCTTGCTATAACCATGATGCCTAGCTAAGAATAGATATCTGCTTACGGCCTAGACCAGGGTAGCAATCTCTTGCTATAGCCATGTTGCCTGGCTAGAGTCGCTTAGGGCCCTACTTGAGATCTCGTCTTGATATTGGAATGATTGGTTTTGGAAGTATTATTGGAACTCATGGTTTTCATCGATCTTAGTCCAGTGTAGCAAATCCCTTATCTTGGTCCACTATTATATTTTTTCTTAATCCGTGATTTAGGCAGTGTTAGCCTAGGTTGAACTTGACTTGCTTGCGAACGATGATTTGAACTTGAAAACCTTTTGGTTCAACCAAACAGTTTTAAACTAAAACCTATGAACTCACCAGCGTAAGCTGACCCTTTTAGCATGTATTTTCAGGTTTAATGCTATAGCTTATTTCTGAAGGCGCTTGGCAAGGGGCATGGTCATAGACGACTCTGATATTTATATTTGGGACCGCTTTAATCATTTTGGGCCTTACTTCCGCACTATTTTCAGATGATGTAAACTTAACGTTTTGATAATGAAACTTTCTTCTAAACGGTTAAGGTAAAACCGTTCTTTGTACCTTGTGTTGTGATACCAATTTAGTAGCACCCCAGTGACATGCATGCTTCCGCTAGACCCGATCTTTGGGGTGTTACAGATTGGTATCAGAGCCAGGTTATAGAGAACTGGGTTTATTTTCAAAAACCTGGACTATAACCACTTTTGGCGAAAACTTAACCCTATGACCGTCACGTGCCTGCCTGCCAAGCTGATGCCTCGCGTATGATTTTGTTTGAGGATATAATTGATGAGATGTTTATGATATCTTAGATGAGATGCTCATGGTATATTTGACGAGTTGTTTGATGAGATGCTTGATTTTATGTTTGTCGAGACGTGTGCCTGACTCTTGGATATTTTATATCCGCTCATTTTAACTGTTCACTATAAGCATTTTCATATGCTTATGCACGCACCGTACCTGTCACAGAGTTACGCTATTTCCTTGCGTGATCTCACTACTAAATGTCGTGTTTGTACACTTGTCGTGGTTTTGGGAATGATTTTGGATGTAACGGACATACTACTAGTATAACTAGGCTTAGTATTCCAAAATTCATTGAACCTCGAGTGAATATAGACTGATCACCTATATTCAACCAGGGACAGTGGGACATAGACTGATCACCTATGTCTGACTCAGAGGTGAATTTTGCAATACTTGGAGTACTTATAATGGAATTATGTCCGGGTTGGTCATTGATTTTTGGGATGGTACAGTTTTGCGTGTGTACACAGACATGGAATCTTACTTCCACACACACTACACACTCGCATCACAACACCGCATGAACCGTAATGCCCTTGGCATCGCTATACGTCTCCAATATATGGAAATCCTGTTTGTCGCCGTCTGACCGTAATTTGCATCGGGTCGAGTTAGATCCGATTGGCACCATTTGAATCCGAGTTACTTATTTATAACCCCTTCAGAGCGCTATAAGCCGTCCGAGCTTACCGGAACATCTAGATTCGATTTTGACCACGTTTGGTTTTGATTTTGGCTACGTTTGGATTGATTTCTAGCCCCGTTTGGATTTGATTCTGGCTACTTTTGGATTCGCTTTTTGACTACATTTGGATTTGATTCTGCTACGTTTGGATTCGATATTGACTATGTTTGGATTAGTCTTGATTCTGATTTAACTCGAGTTGTTTGATTTTGGACGTCATCCTGGATTTGGATTTATTATTCAGCCTCGTTTTGTTGTGGTCTGGTTACAGTCGCCTCTACTCTAAGCCTTGTGCTCAATCGATGATGTTCATCTTTCCGATCGGGATTGTTTAATCGAAACTGTTCAATCAATGTTGTCCCTTCCGTTTTGAGTACCTTGTACATTACCGATTCAACCAATTGATTGCTTGTGGCAATCAACACTTTCCCTCAGAGTTATACTCTGAACTCGCTAAACTCTCTATTTGGCAGAGATTCCACACCCAACAGAAATCTAGAGACTCTAAGGAGTAACTGAAACCGCGATTCCTTGGGACAACCACCTGACTTCACTCGTCCCTCGGATGTACCAGTGATCCTTTCTACCTTCTTACCAGATAATAAACTATATCATAAATGAAACTTTGGAAATAAATCCCGCGCCGCTACCAGAGTAATTGTTGATAATCCTACTTAATCTACTCACCTTCTGCTAATCAACGAAACGACAGTATTGGCAAGCTTGCGCGTCCATACTCATATGAAATCAATACCCGGTATAGAGTGTCGACTCTTACCATTCTCTGATCGGGATAGTTGTTTCACATCAAATTCCCGGCAATCACCCCAAAGAGCCATAAGAACAGATTTTTGGGATGAATAATGTGTATCATCTCCAGACTGATGGCCGAAGTGGAGAAATCATTCAAATGTTAGAGGACATGTTGTGTTCCTGCGTAATTTGGCAATATTTGGCATCGACACCTCCTGTTGGCCAAATTCTCTTATAACGATACTTACGACTCTAGTATTCCAACGGCACCGTTCGAGGTTCCTTTTAGTTGCAAGTGCCGATCGCTGACTTGATGGGTACAAGTTGGGGATGCTCAACTTACGGACCCTGAACTTATTCACGAGACTACCGAAAAGATCGTTCAGATCAGAACCGGATTGTAAGCTGCTCACGAATCGTCAGAATAGTTATGCTGACAAATGACGTAAACCTCTTGAATTCCCAGTTAAATCCCAGATTATGCTTAAAGATTCACCATGAGAAGGTGTGATACGTTTAGTAAACGTGGAAAGCTTAATCCTCGCTATATTGATTCTTTTGAAACCCTCGCTAGAGTTGAACCGGTAGCACACAAACTCGAGCTACCGTCAGAACTCAACAGTGTTCGCAACGTTTAACGTTTTTTATGTGCGAAGAGAAGAAATGACTTGCCGATGAGGCAACCGCTATTCCTCCGGGAGAGATCCAGATTTATGAATGTTTAAACCTTGTTGAGAAACCTATCAAAATCATAAACCGTGAAATCGAACGACTTTAGTAAACTCGCATCCCTGTCGACAAAGCTCGTCGAAGCTCGTGAAAAAGTCCTTAATTCACGTGAGAACGTGACGACGAATCCTCGTGTGTATGTACTCATCTCTTTTCAGCCGTAACGAGTAACTCGAATTGAATCGCGAGGTCGCGATTCCGTTAAGAAGGTGAGGCTGTAACCACCCGTAATTTTCCAAATATATTTTTGTTACGAGACTTTCCCTGTTTCTCATAAATGGATCCTTTCTGAACTTATTTGGTGTGAAAACGTGAAGTTATCTCGCGAAACGTGAAATTTGTACACAACGCGTACTGGCACAACCGACGATTTGATTTGGTTATTTTATTATTCGTGAGAAATGAGGCGTATGAATAGTCGTTTTTATTGGAAAAATTATTCTGAATGCAATGGTGAAATTCCCGTGTTTTGAATCGATCGTTTGCTATCTTAAACGAGCCCCGAGCCTCATTTCAAGAAAGATGGCAAAAATTACAACTATGGTCCCTGCAGTAAATTTTCCCCTCCATCCTTAGACTTGTATTTTGACAACTTTGGTCCCTAGGGTTTACACAACCCTAACCCTACTCTATACACTACTCTATATATACTTCTTTATAAAAATTCTAGGGTTAATAAACCCCATTTCTACTTCCAGCAGACACCATCTCACTCTCTCCTATTTTAATTTTTCTGGCCTCCTTCTCCGGCCAGCCCTCACCGCCGCTCACCCTATTACACCACCACCACCAAAATGAACCTTGAGATCTCCTCGTCATTTCTATATGGCTCACGCTCCTTCTCCGGTCACCACAGTCACCGCGCGCCACCACAGCCACCATTTATGAAATGTATTTTGTTCGAGTTTCCAGCATCACCGACGCGCCGTCTTCACCGCCTTGTTCTCTTCTCTTTCTCGTCATGGTAAAACCGAGAAAGCCCGTTTTTATATATATTTCTTTTATAACCGATTTATTTTGTTATGTTTGTCGTGGATTTAAACTATATTCAAACCGAAGTATTGATTTGAGAAGTTAAAAACTGAATATAAACATGATTTGGAAATATTCGTGTGGTAAGATTAAATATCAAAGTGGTGTTTGGATGATTATTCTATCGAGTCGAGTCAACTCGGTCGAGTTGACTCAGTGGTATGATACCCGAATCTGGTCAAGATGTTGTCGGTATGGTTCTGGTTACGTTTTTGCTCGAGTCGTGTATACATTTAAGTCCGTTTGGTTGTTGCTGGTTGTGACCGAGGATCGAAGCCGAGACCACTAGGGTCTCGGCATGTGGATAATTGTCGTTGTTATTGGTATTGCGGGAGTAATGGTTGTTCGGCTCACAAAACCACACACGAGGGTGCCGTTTGGTCTTGGTCTTGGTCTCGGCATAATAATATGTTAGTTGTTATTGGTTTAGGTCGCGGTATGGTCAAAAAATAACAAGAATGCAGGTGCGTTGTTAACAGTCAAGACAATAGGGTCCGTTTTGGTTTTTGGTTGTGTTTGTAGACCAGACTTATGATAGACCGGATAGTGATTAAAATTTGCTTGGGCTCAATAGCCCACAAAGAGTGACTTGTTTATTGTGTTAAGCTCGGGCCTAAGCCCAACATTTAACAAGGGTGTGTTTGATGTTATTTTGGGCCGAAGCCCAAACTAGTGTGTTTGGTTTTAATAAGTCACAAGCCCATAAGCCTAAAATAAAAAGTATGTTCGTTTATAATTGGTTGGTGACACATTAGTACGTTTCGAATTACACTTGGAATTGTGAATGGGTTATGAATACGGATTTTGATTATTATATTTGGACATTGGACAACCATGGATCGTTATCGGACGTACAACATTAGATATTGGATTCATTGAACATTTTAAGACTTGAGACGGTATAATATATTAAACTCGAAAAGACTTTAATATATTAAACTCGGACCGGACACAAAATCTTCAATAAAACCAAAACTAATATTTACGAGAAAAATATCGAGACATAAACTTGTTAAATATTGTAATTTCAGTTTTGGTTAATCCAAGTCTCGACGACTTGAGAAAAACTAGTTTTATTAGTCAAACTCATTTTTATTATAAAGCGTTTATGTTTTATACAAATTATTTGGGAAAACGGGGTAGATACCGAAACGTACAAACCGATTCATTTTATTTGAAGTGTTTATTTGTCGTAACCTTCTAGGTTTGTCTTCCTTGGTTGAGTTCTCGTCAGTATTCTCTCGACTATGTCGATGTCTATTCTCTTTGGCGTGAGTTGTCTGTCGAGTCCATGTCTTCTTACCACACCACACGAAACGTTGAAACTAAGCTTTTGATAAGTTTTGAAATCGAGTAATCCACGAAAACTACGACACATTGTCCTTTATAGACTTTATCATTTTGCGCGACGTATGTTGAGATAACTGTATACGTATTAGGTTGTGCCGATCCTAGACCGTTGTGTACCACCGTGCTTGTACCTCCGTGTACCGTCGTACCTGTACATCTTGGAACTGTCGTGCCGTATGTCTTGAGACCGTTATGTCTTGCTTCTCGATGCCAGTCGTGTCAGTTTTGATCTTGCATTTTTGTGGCTAAGGTGAGTTCATGGCCCCTACTTTTACCGGTTTTCTAACTATTTTTGGGGGAGAATACGTGCTCGTTTTTAACTAAACTCATGACTATTTATTTGGAATACATGATTTATCTGGTTATTTGATGGCGTTACATGATTTATCTGGTTATTTGATGGCATTATTTGACTTATCTGGTATTCATGAGTGAAAACATTTAAACTATTTTGAATGGATCTAACCGTCGTTTTGGATTTGCTATAACTTGTTGACTGGCTAAGGGTTAGACTTGCGGTAGATGTTGACTTTGTCTAGGGTAGCAATCCCTTGCTATAACCATGATGCCTAGCTAAGAATAGATATCTGCTTACGGCCTAGACCAGGGTAGCAATCTCTTGCTATAGCCATGTTGCCTGGCTAGAGTCGCTTAGGGCCCTACTTGAGATCTCGTCTTGATATTGGAATGATTGGTTTTAGAAGTATTATTGGAACTCGTGGTTTTCATCGATCTTAGTCCAGTGTAGCAAATCCCTTATCTTGGTCCACTATTATATTTTTTCTTAATCCGTGATTTAGGCAGTGTTAGCCTACGTTGAACTTGACTTGCTTGCGTACGATGATTTGAACTTGAAAACCTTTTGGTTCAACCAAACAGTTTTAAACTAAAACCTATGAACTCACCAGCGTAAGCTGACCCTTTTAGCATGTATTTTCAGGTTTAATGCTATAGCTTATTTCTGAAGGCGCTTGGCAAGGGGCATGGTCATAGAAGACTCTGATATTTATATTTGGGACCTCTTTAATCGTTTTGGGCCTTACTTCCGCACTATTTTCAGATGATGTAAACTTAATGTTTTGATAATGATACTTTCTTCTAAACGGTTAAGGTAAAACCGTTCTTTGTACTTTGTGTTGTGATACCAATTTAGTAGCACCCTAGTGACATGCATGCTTCCGCTGGACCCGATTTTCGGGGTGTTACAGCAACCAGTTAAGAAGCAATCTGAACCTAGCAGCATTACAATTGAAAAGTTCAACCCACTGGGTTTGCATTCTATACTGTATAACTACGTGGAACCACTTTGTCAGCGGGTTCCCAATTTTTTGTTTCTTGCTTTGATGTGCAGCTAGTCCAAGTGTGCCTTTGATACCTCGACTCGGGATGCACCTGACATATGACCGGGAACAAGGCACTGCTCAAGAACTTCGTGGCCAAATTTTTAGGTATAGTACGTTTTGGGAATGATCACATTGCTAAAATCACAGGCTATGGGGATCATTCATGATAAGGTCACAATTCAAAGAGTTTACTTTGGCGAAGGACTAGGTCACAACTTGTTTAGTATTGGCCAATTTTGTGATAGCGGTTTAAAGGTGGCATTCAGAAAACATTCGTGTATTGTTCGCAATCTTGAAGGCGTTGATATTCTCAAAAGCTCCAGGGATTCGAATCTATACCAAATTGCACTTAAAGAAATTACATCCCCAAAACCGATTTGTTTGCTTGCAAAAGCTACATCATCACAAGCCTGGCAATGGCATCGTCGATTCTCTCATTTGAACTTCAGAACTATAAACGACCTTGCTCAAAACAACCTAGTCAGAGGATTGCCAAAACTATCATTCAAGAAAAATCATCTTTGTTCATCATGTGAATTAGGGAAGATGACACGTGCAACACTCAAATCCAAATCCGAACCTAGTTCCGTTGCTCCTTTGCATTTATTGCATATGGATCTGTGTGGTCCGATGCGTGTTGTTAGCAGAAATGGAAAGAAATATATTTTGGTTATTGTGGATGACTACTCACGGTTCACTTGGGTTCATTTTCTTGCTTCTAAACCCGAAACTCCAAATGTAATCATCAAGTTCATCAAAAGAGTACAAGTTGGTCTACAAGCTCAAGTCCGATACGTAAGAATATAAAATGAAACGGAGTTCACGAATCAGATTCTTCAGAATTTCTTTGATTCACTTGGCATTACTCATCAGAGATCTGTGGCTTACACTCCTAAAAAAATGGTGTAGTCGAAAGACGAAACCGTACATTAGTAGAAGCTACAAGAACAATGCTAACCTCCGCAAATCTTCCGTTAAATTTATGGTCTGAAGCTGTGTCAACCGCTTGTTTCACACAAAACCGATCTATCATTAACAAACTATTCAAAAAAACTCCATATCACATCATTCACAATTGCAAACCCGATGTAAAATACTTATGCACTTTTGGTTGTCGGTGCTACCCTCTAAATGACTGTGAAGACCTTGGTAAGTTAAAAGAAAAAAGGGATGTAGGAATTTTCCTGGGATATTCTACGCAATCAAGGTCATATCGTATCTACAATCGGAGAACAAAGTTGATACAAGAGACAATCTATGTTCACTTCGACGAAGTAGAAGAAATGGCTTCTGATCAAGTCAGCTCAGAACCCGTGCAAAAGACTATGACTTCTGAACAAAACGGTTCAGGACTCATACCAAAACAAACATCATCAACACCAAAACCTAAACATATTCAAAAGGAAGCGTTAGATGGATTGTTTGAGAACTTCTATGATGAATCATGTGGAGAAAATAAGATGAAGGTGTCTATAATATCCGCTGCAACTCCAGTTATCGAAGTTAACCATCAAGAAGACATACCAACTCACGTATCTGGTTCATCAACAACTACATATAAAGATGCTGATCCAGTACCAGATACCCCTCCAATCATACATATTCAACAAGAACTTTCACCAAACAATACCACTCCAACCTCCAACGTTAATGTTGATGATCAAACAATTACCAACGCATCGTCTGAAGGGGAACCATTCATTAACCCATTTGCGACTCCCAAAGCTGAGGTCGGCGGACCTTCTAAGGCATAACATAATGATTCTTTAAACATGCAACAACTTTACCAACCACATCCGCACAAAAGAAGATGGACTCACGATCACCCTCTATAACAAATAATTGGAAATCCTTCTTAACCAGTCCAAATAATAAGTTCTACAGCAAATTTCTGTTTCTACAATTCATTCCTAAGTAGAGTTGAACCTGCCAACGTCAAAGCAGCACTTGCAGATCCTGACTAGATTGTCGCCATGCAAGAAGAAATAAACCAATTCATACGCCATGGCGCCTGGCGGAGAGTTCCACGACCTTTAGGAAAACTCATTATTGCCAAAGGTTACAATCAAGAAGAAGAAATCGACTTTGATGAATCATTTGCACCAGTTGCTAGGATCGAAGCAATACACTTATTCTTGGCTTATGCAGCTCATAAATCTTTCACCGTATACCAAATGGACGTGAAAATGGCCTTTTTGTATGGGGAGTTAGAGGAAGAGGTGTATGTAAGTCAACCAGAAGGCTTCATTGATCCAGTCCATCCGGATGATGTCTATGTTCTTAACAAAGCCATCTACGGACTCAAGCAAGCACCACGTGCATGGTACAAAGTGTTGTCAGAATGTCTGTTCAAACATAAATTCGTCAAAGGTTCAATCGATCCAACTTTATTTATTAGATGAAAAGGTGACGACATCATGCTAGTCCAAATTTATGTCGATGATGTCATTTTTGGATCGACGAATCCTAAATAATGCAAAATATTTTAAAATATCATGCGGCAGAAATTTGAGATGAGCATGATGGGAGAGTTAAAATTCTTTTTAGGTCTACAAATAAACCAAACTCCTCGTGGTATCTTTATACATCAAAACAAATACACGATGGAAATTTTGAAAAAGTTTGGAATGGATAAATCTGACACTATAAGTACACCAATGAAACATAAGCCTAAACTAGATGAAGATAGAGGTGGTAAACCAATTGATGCTACAAAATACTGTAGTATGATTGGTTCACTCATGTATCTTACAGCTAGTCGGCTTGATATTCATTTTTCTGTCTGCATGTGTGCCCGTTACCAATCAAGGCCAACGGAAAGCACCTTACTGCTGTAAAACGGATTTTTCGGTACCTCAAAGGGACAATTCATATGGGCCTTGTGTATCCGAAAGATACCGATTTCGAACTAATTGCCTATTCAGATGCAGATTACGCAGGTTGCCAAATTGATTGCAAAAGTACTTCAGGATTTGCTCAATTCTTGGGGGAGAAGTTAATCAGCTGGTCTTCAAAGAAGCAAAATCACACTGCCTTATCCACTGCAGAAGCTGAATACATTTCCCTATCCGGATGTTGTGCAAAAGTACTATGGATGAAAACACAATTGACGGAATATGGTTTCTTCTACGACAAAATCCCAATTTATTGTGATTTGCAAAGTGCCATTTCCATCTCTTGTAACATGGTACAGCACTCACAGACAAAGCATATAGCAGTCAGATACCATTTCATCAAGGAACATGTAGAAAGACGGACTGTGGAATTGTACTTCGTGAAAACTGATTATCAAATTGCCGACTTCTTCACAAAAGCTTTGCCACCAAAAAGATTTGAATACCTACGACAACGTCTAGGAATGGCAAGCATTCGTGATGAACATGACAAAGATGATCAAAAGGTCAAAGACGTCACCAAAGTAACAGAAATCACAAGTACATCTGGTAAAACAATCGGGTAATTATTCACTCATAATGGCTGCTGCTTAAATCACAGATCAACACCCGTTGTTTAAAGAAAGGACCCTGATCGTACGCTTCAGTGCGTCAATCCTTCAGAAAAGAAGAGAAATTTTCTTAATTATCGTAAGCAAAATTTATACAAGATTTTACAAAAAGTTTTTTCCAAAACCTTTTTATAAATTTTTTTGCTCATGATAACCAAATCTTGAGCATGTTTTTCTGATTATTAATATAATCTTTTTTAGCTCGAGTAAGAATAAAATTTTCAAAAACATTGCTACCCACCTCAATAATAGATAAAAAACAGTTTAAAATATTAAGCTATTTTTGAGGGGGAGAAATTGAGAAGTTTGTTTTTGAAAATCAATGAATAAATTGTTAAGTTGTTAGAAAATAAAACAAAAATTGTTGTTGGAAATTTAATGAAAGATGTTGTTTAAACGTTGGGTAATTCCATCACTTCGAGGGGGAGTGATAAATTTTATTTAAACATTTTTGATATAACACAAACGTTCATTTATTTGAACTAAAATGTTTTCAAAAACTTTGTTAAATATAAAATACAAATAAAAAGGACTTTGTGTGAATAGAGAGTTAAAGCCAAGGGGGAGTTTTGCTAAAACATTAAAACTGCTATTGAACCCTCCCTCAGTCCAAAACTCTCGCAGACCTCGGTCAAAATAAAAAAGGTTTAAACGACAAAAAGGGTCAATAACCCACCTAATGACTGCGAGAGAAAAACACAGAAACACTTTTTACCATCACAAACTTTCTCTCTCCTTTGCACCCAAACACTCACGTCGTAAAAACTCACGCTTTATTAGTGATTTCTTGATCTCAAGTGCTTTTCGTGCAAAAATTAAGCTAACAAATGTCTTTAACTAATCATTTTACATCTTAGTTATGAGTTTCAGTCTTTGGTTTGCATTATATTGATCAAAATTGATTAGTTTAGGCTGCGTATTCATTCGACACTTGGATCAATATTGAGTTTGCGATTTAGAGTGTTTTGGTTAAATTCTTGTGGCTAGATGACTGAGATAAGATGTTTAGATATTGTTTATGAAAGAAAATGGGAACTTAAATGGTTTGATTTGGGGTTAAATGGATGTATTTTGGGGTGAAGATAAACAGTTAGGGTTGCGACACCAATAATGGTGGAATGCGAGACTTTAGGATAGAGCCAAAAACTTATTTTAATAGTAATTTAAAATTTGCGAGGCTTTGGATGCGACAACAAGTTTACACTTAGTGTCGCAACTGATTGCTTTGCGATAGCACCTTTCCTAAATGTGTTGCGATAGCATGCTATCACAATTTTTCTTTGCGACAGCCCTTTACGAAAGTTGTTGCGATAGCAATTTACTATCACAACATTGGTTTGCGATACTTGTTTTATCTTGTTTGCAACAGTTGACTATGTTTGACTATGTTTGTGACACCAAATCCTGCGATAGCAGATTTTACGAAACTTTGTTACCCACCATTTCTAAACGTTACTCTACCCAAAAAAATTTAAAATCTTTGCAAAACTTATTTAAGTTTTATACTTGTATAAAAGTTTAACAAACATTTTAACAAATTTTAGCAAAGTTACAATTGTGATCAAACATTCTTTTCTAAAATAGTCATAACTTGTTCAAACTTCAAATTTTTTTTTTGACAATCACTTTTCAAAAACTAACAAGTTCAATAATGAGCCAATTTTTTGAAACACAAGTGTGTTTTTCAATTTTTTAAAATTCATTTCAACAAAGAACAACTTTTTAATTAATAAAGAATATTAAAAAATTGAAACATAAATTTGCATATGTTAAGTTTAGTAATAATTATACTAGGATTGTATCCTGATATTGCCTTAAAGTAGTTCATGATGCATATGTTTAATTAGATAAATAGACTTATCTATGATTGAATTTTTATGAACACTTTGTGAATGACATTTTACTATGTCTATGTGAATGAATGATTTTGACGGATAATATTCAAATTCTTTCTTAATTGCCAAAGCTAGGTACTTTAAAATTACAAAACAATTCATGCAACCTTGAAAAGTTTTCACTCAAATTTGTTCATAAAAAAATTTGAGACAACTTGATACGGTCTTAACTAAGGATATCTCATCTTCAAGGTGGTTATTAGGGCTAGTTATCACTTAAAAACCGATAATGAATCCCTTTAGCTACACAACGTAATAGAGTATTCAAAGTTTTGATAGGTTTTGGGAAAATCTCACTGTTATGCAAATAAAGCTCTTTTGAGATGACTTGTATATAACTTAACCTAAAACTTCTCATCTTCAAGATAGTTATTGGGAATAGCTATCACCTAAAAGCTGATAATGGACTCCTTTAGCTAGGTAACGTAATAGAGAGTTCAAAGTTTAGTTATTTATCAAGAAATCTCATGCTCGTGGAATTAAATTATCTTTGTAAAGGTTTTTTTATAAACAAGTTATCTAGTATATACTATAACACTTAAGTTTGAAACAAATGTTGATACTTTTTCCCAAAACTTCAAAAAGGTTAGATGAACGTATATTTTAAAGCATGAGCAATATAAAACAACGTTCAATCTAAACATAATAAATCTTTTGAAAAGTATCACAAAACAAATTTTTGGTGAGGAAAAAAAACAGATAGAGAGAATTAAATCACATGTGAAAAGAAAAGAGCATGCGCTTATGCTATAAAAGCAAGAAAGCATAAGAAATATGAAAAACTAGAAGGGGGGTTGAATAGTTTTACCGTTTTAAAATTTTATTTGCTTTGAATACTTAGTTTGAATTCAACTAATGCAAATAAAAAACAAAAAATAATATGCAATTAAAGAAAGAAACGATCAAACCACAACACGATTGTTTACAGTCATTCGGTCTATGATAACGCTCATTTTGTACATATTTTAGTAGCTTTATTCGTATGTTTGTGCATGTTATTTGGTTGTATTTGTGAACATTTTACGCTTGAAAGGTATAAAAGATGTATTCAGGTTCGGGTATAGCTATGTTGAAGGAAATAATGAAAAGACGAAGAAAAGTCGACAAATCAAGTGTATGTGCACGAAGAGAAGTTTTCCGTTCAAGATAAAGATTCATGCTATGATTATTTCCAAGTTCAAGTAAAAGATTATGAAGTTATTCAATGAAAGAAGGAGTCAAGATTAAGTGCCAAAGATGATTGTTAAAGATGGAGTTTATTGTCAACCCAAGGTTGAATCAATCATGCAAAACAATTTCCAACCTAAGGTTGAAGCTGAAATTCAAACCCAAGGTTTAATACCTCTACCTGAGGTTGAGCAGTCATCTGAAACGCGGGTTGAGACTCCAAACCGTGGGTTGAAGTGGTCAGAATGTCCCAACCGCCAAGGTTGAGATCTGATGAACTCAAATAAGTACATTTTATTACTATCATTTATCCTATTAATTTGACTTGTTTTATTATATTATGTATGAGGATTGATACTTAATCGTTTACTTTTGTAATTCTCAGTTGAAAACAAGCATTTGGTGAAACTTGGCGATTTTGGACTAATTATGGGGCAAAACATGCAAGAAGTTAAGAGTCTACTGAAATGTACAAGATCAAGACTAATCTGCTCCAGATGCGCCGCATCTCACTTATCACATACGGCGCATCACTATCAATATTTCACCAGATACGATCCAAGATACAAGAGGACATGCGCCGCATCCAAAGATAAAGATACGCCGCATCTTCTGGCGGTGTACAAATATTCCTGAATATTATAATCTTGGACCCCACGCGAAGTTAAGTAAATGCGCCGCATCTACTTACTAGATGCGCCGCATCTTACCCTCAGACAGAAACTATAAATACCCCAAGACCAGACGAATTTCGTGTGACATATAATATATACGAAGACCGAAGTACAGAAACCAAGGACGAATTCAGTCGAATAGCGAGCACAAGACATACTCAAATCAAAGATACAAGAGCTGTAAGAAGGTGCTGCATGTGTTTAATTCATTAAGTAGTTTTGTTTTATTGTGTTAGTAAGCTTTAATTCATCAAGATTGGTGGCTTGTGTAATGTGACAACGGAAAGATTGCACTCCCTTAAAACTGCTTTCTCATTAATTAAAGTTTATATGTTGATGCCTTTGGTGACTTTTATTAGTGCATTGATAACCTCTGTGTCTAGCTGAGCGTTGATCGGGTCGCCATGCCTCTGCCCTCGCCTATTTATTAGATCGCCTATGCATTCTATGGTCTGTAGAAAAGTAGGAGAAAGATAAATAGGATAGTCATAAGTAATCATTAAGGGTTTACTCGCCGATAAGATTAGAACCAACGAGAAAGGACTTAATCTCGGTGCGTTGCATCGAAATATACACTTCATATAACACTAGCAATAAAACAAGTGATAAACTACTTATCATAAGGACAGCCCTCTTATTGTCTCGAGTATTTATCTGTGTACGTGTGTGCTATTTGCTGATTCGTGCCTATTGGTTAGGTTATTATTTAATTGCAACCAAATTGTGCCAGTCTCTCAGGCTGAACCCCCTTGCGTTAGATTAGATTGTATAGCTAACTTAATTTATTAAAATACTGATTAGAATAACTAGATAATACGTTCCACTCTTAGTGATCGACACTCTACTTACCATTATATTCATACTGACCGGGTACACTGCTCGTTAAGTGTGTGTGTTATTGATAAGTCGGCTAAATATAAATTTAAAACTTGAGTAGGCATTAATACTGCTAAACCGCAACGACACATCGCACGCATCAAGTTTTTGGCGCCGCTGCCGGGGAGTGAATTGTTATTATCTGTTAATTTGATTAGTATTTTAATTAGGTTTTAATTTTTTTATCTAACCGCTAATTCTGTTGTGTATTAGTTTAATTTGCATTCATTGTACTATTTTGCATATTTTCTGTTTTTGTGTGTTATTTGTTTGCTTTTGTTTGTGTTTATTTTCGTGTGTTTTTATTTGTTTTAATTTTTCGTGTTTTTTGTGTTCTGCTATCGTTGTACTGAGCTAAATCGAACGATACGGCGCATCTATTTCCATAGATACGGCGTATTGCGTTTAATTTTTATAAAATACAACGCGTTTAAATAATTCGATACGACGCATCTTTTCCCCAAGATACGGCGTATCTGTTTTTGATAAATTTTTTTTCTAAACGTTAACGCCATACGACGCATCTGCTTCAGCAGATACGGCGTATCTATTATTTTAATTAAAAACAGTTTTCGAATTATTAAACAGATACGGCGTATCGATTTTTATCGATACGGCGCATCTTCTGAATAAAAAATCTTATATTTTGAAACGTAACGAAAATACGGCGCATTAACTTTTGTTAATACGACGCATTTAATTTTTAATAAATATCGATTTTTGATAATTAAAATTGATACGGCGCATTCTAAATTTCTAAGCGGCGTATCTATTTTCTGAATAAAAGTCTGATTAAATTTTAACGTACTAAGATACGGCGTATCCCATTTATAGGATACGGCGCATCATCAGCTGATATCAGCAACTTTTATTTTAGTTTGATAGTTTCAGTCTTCTTTTGCACAAGTAAGTTTTATTTCAGGAGGATGGACGATCCGGATATTACTATGGAAGAATATGTTAGGTTTGCAAAGGAAAAAGCCTTGAGCAATAATCAGGTGTATGATTGGAAAAGAGCGAGATATGATGCACAAGTCATTGAGACAAAAGAAATCACTATGGAAGAATTCTTGACTTTAGGACATGAAAAGTCATGGAAAAAAAGAAACAAATTGCCATTTCAACACACTTGGTGTATGTCAATTGATGATGAGGAAGATTCATATACCTTGAAACCAATTCCGGCAATTGTTCTTGATAGTACTTTTTCTCCGGAGATTGCACAAGATGATGTGTATACGGAACCTTACGTTGAAGAATATTCTGCAATCGTATTACCACCATCAGACAATCCAACGGATGAAGATGAAAAGTATTCTAATTTTGATTTCGAACCATTTGATGCCATAGTTTATGATGACATACCTCAACCAGATTTTGACCCAACGAGGGTTTTTGAAGAAATCTGGGATGACTTGTTTATAAATGAAATTCGGGACGATGCTGAAATTGCAATACCACTGGTTGAAGATGGAGATTCACAAGATGAATTGGAGTCACTTACAACACAAAGTGGTACAAATTTATTTAATATTATTAATCCCGTTACTAATAGTCTTGCTACTTTTCCTAAACAGGTTGCAAAACAAAAAGATGATGAGGTGAAATTTATTACACTACCTATTGAAGCACCTGTGATCAACCCGTATTTGGTAGAGCTCGAAGAAGAGTTTGGTGATGAGCTCTTAAACATTGCTATGATTGATGAAGATGATGATTTCGACCCTATGAAGGTTATTGAGGAACTCGAACTTTTACTTGCTAAAGACCCTTTCTCATCTTCTGCGGAAGTCAAGGGACGCCTTACTACCAAAGAGACTAATCAAGAAGAAAGGAGACTCATTTTTCCTCAGCATACTACTCTTTCAGATGGAATGGTCAAGTCATTCAATTTATCAACCGAACCGGGTAAGAATAGGGAAGATGTACATATATTGCCAAGGTATGATCTTTATTTATTTCTTCCATCTTTACTAGCAAATTTACACTCCTTTCGTGTTTATTGCTACTATCATCCGCACTTGATCCCAAGTGGGGGGAACAACACCCTATTACACAGTAAATAAGGGTGGAGTCAGGCTCGTGACTCGAACAAAAACAAGCGCTTCGTGGGAGGCAACCCATGCTTATCTTTTAATTTTCTGTTCTGTGTCGAGTCTGTCAGACCCGCAGAGGATACGTCGCATCTCCATCCTGAGATGCGACGCATCTCCTGCAATGGTCATATCTTTATTTTTCCGCATACTTTTATTTTCGAATTTAAAACTTTTTATCAGTTTATTTTAATGCGGCGCATCCCTGGTTAAGGATGCGGCGCATCTTTTATTCTGATCCGTATTTATTCCAGGCTCGATACGGCGTATCTTCTTCCATAAGATACGGCGCATCGACTGACCTGATGATTTTCATTTTTAACTTTTATGTTTTATTTTTACCTAACTACTAATGTGTTATGCAAGTTGAACCTTTCTTACCTTAGGTGTGTTTTGAAGCCTTGGTGGTATTATAGATTCCTGCATTTCCTGTGGATACATCGAATATGAAGCTTAAACGTTCTAATCCACAAGAAAGATGATTTTTGCTCTAATACTAATGGAGGATCATACCGAGCAAATCTCAGGGGAGTTTTTCTGTTCTAATTCTTTTATTTTCCAGTTTTTAACCTTTCATACAAACAACGAGGACGTTGTTTAACTTAAGTGGGGGGATTGGAGAATTAGAACACTTAACATTTACTTGTCCTAAACTTTTCAAATATGCTTAAAATGTGCTTAATATATCAAAATTTAAAATTTTTAGAATGTTTTTGTTTAAAGTCTAAGTTGCATAGCTGCACACATGACGTTATTTTCAAAAATTGTGATTTTTCAAAATTCACAAATCTATGAGTGTGCCGGTGACTTGTAAACTTTAGAACTTGGCTTGTATACTATTCGAGACCACCATAATAAGTATTATTTATATAATTGGAATGACTTGTCTAAATTGGTAAATTTCTAGGATTACACCCCAAATAGCCTTATATGTTATGTGATATTAGCTAACTACACTGGTTAGTTAACCCCCGTATAAACCCTTTTGTTACTCTCATTTTTAGAGTAAGATACCCCTAGAAAAACACTCAGAGCCATTCCTTTCGTTTCTTACACCTTTGTTAAAATGTTTCGTTACACCCTTACACCTTAGCCTACCCTGTAGATTAAAATCCGTGGTTTGTTAATTGCTATAGGCAAAGTGTGTTTCCTCACATTACCTGTGTTCACGTGCGTAATTCATTATCTATGGTTAGGTCGGGAAATTGCACAATGCAATTGGAGTGAAAGTAAATATTGTATATCTTTGAGTTTATTTTTCGTGTGTTTACTACTTTCACTATTACCGTTATTTCTGAAGTTATGAAAAATATGGAAAAATTATCCAGAATTATCATTATAGTGATGTGGTGAAATTTTACACATCTATGTTTATGTTAGTAGTTTGAAAAAAAAAAAAAAAAAAAAAAAAAAAATCGAAAAAAAAATAGAAAAGAAAAAGAAAAAGAAAAAGTTGGATGTTTGATTTAAACCAACTTATGTAAAGTTATGTAAGTGGTCGATATCACCACTAGTTGTTATATATTTATGGATTGAATGGGAGTTGGCAGTTATGGGAACGTCAACTAAGGTTTATTCTTTGATTAAGATCTTGTTGAGTATAATTCGTGTCTACCTAAAGCATGTGTTTCAAGTGTTAAAGCGTGAGTTATTCAATGATATGAGTCTTATTCATGGGATGGTTGGGATAGTGATTAACCACACTTAGGATTTTAATTTATTTGTTTTGTTTATTTTTCATTTTACACCAATTTATATCCCAAATATTATCCATACCCTGTATTATTCTTTATCCAACCAAACCTTTGATTTATTGAGATTAGGGATTTGAGCAATCTTAAGTATCGTAGTCGTGGATTCGGCTATGTATTTATGATTTTGTCGCCCTTTTTGATATATTATTATTGGTGAAGTTTGGACCTATCTTTAGCCTATTCGAGTTAAGGATTTGAGCAATTGCAAGTATCGTGTTCGTGGATTCGATCATGTATTTGTGATTTTGTCGCCTTTTCTGGAATTTGAGATCGATAGAGATTAAGAATAATTAACCCTTAAGCCTAAAAACCCTTTTTACCGCTTTAGACTTGTCATTCCTTGGCTTTAGTGGAGGAGATGTGTATACTTGCCAAGCTTATGATAGAATATTCGTCGCGACTGGACAGTTAAACGATTAGATTTGCTTTTATCAAAATATTTTATTTTACTTCTAATTCGTTAAGTGTTTAGTTGTGTCATTATGACAAAAATGAAATCATGCTTAAATATAAAAATAAATCCTAATATCTTTTAGGATACATTTTCATAAGATTAATTCTAAGGTTTACTTGGGGACAAGTAAAGCTCAAGTGGGGGGATATTTGATGAACTCAAATAAGTACATTTTATTACTATCATTTATCCTATTAATTTGACTTGTTTTATTATATTATGTATGAGGATTGATACTTAATCGTTTACTTTTGTAATTCTCAGTTGAAAACAAGCATTTGGTGAAACTTGGCGATTTTGGACTAATTATGGGGCAAAACATGCAAGAAGTTAAGAGTCTACTGAAATGTACAAGATCAAGACTAATCTGCTCCAGATGCGCCGCATCTCACTTATCACATACGGCGCATCACTATCAATATTTCACCAGATACGATCCAAGATACAAGAGGACATGCGCTGCATCCAAAGATAAAGATACGCCGCATCTTCTGGCGGTGTACAAATATTCCTGAATATTATAATCTTGGACCCCACGCGAAGTTAAGTAAATGCGCCGCATCTACTTACTAGATGCGCCGCATCTTACCCTCAGACAGAAACTATAAATACCCCAAGACCAGACGAATTTCGTGTGACATATAATATATACGAAGACCGAAGTACAGAAACCAAGGACGAATTCAGTCGAATAGCGAGCACAAGACACACTCAAATCAAAGATACAAGAGCTGTAAGAAGGTGCTGCATGTGTTTAATTCATTAAGTAGTTTTGTTTTATTGTGTTAGTAAGCTTTAATTCATCAAGATTGGTGGCTTGTGTAATGTGACAACGGAAAGATTGCACTCCCTTAAAACTGCTTTCTCATTAATTAAAGTTTATATGTTGATGTCTTTGGTGACTTTTATTAGTGCATTGATAACCTCTGTGTCTAGCTGAGCGTTGATCGGGTCGCCATGCCTCTGCCCTCGCCTATTTATTAGATCGCCTATGCATTCTATGGTCTGTAGAAAAGTAGGAGAAAGATAAATAGGATAGTCATAAGTAATCATTAAGGGTTTACTCGCCGATAAGATTAGAACCAACGAGAAAGGACTTAATCTCGGTGCGTTGCATCGAACTATACACTTCATATAACACTAGCAATAAAACAAGTGACAAACTACTTATCATAAGGACATCCCTCTTATTGTCTCGAGTATTTATCTGTGTACGTGTGTGCGTTCCATTGTATAGCTAACTTAATATATTAAAATACTGATTAGAATAACTAGATAATACGTTCCACTCTTAGTGATCGACACTCTACTTACCATTATATTCATACTGACCGGGTACACTGCTCGTTAAGTGTGTGTGTTATTGATAAGTCGGCTAAATATAAATTTAAAACTTGAGTAGGCATTAATACTGCTAAACCGCAACGACACATCGCACGCATCAAGATCCCAACCACAGGTTGCTGCACTTAAAGTCTTCCGAAGTTGCATTTAAGTGGATATTAAGTGCCATTACTTCCAAGTCCGATCATATACTCCTAATAACTCATTTTTCCTGGATCTTTATGACACTTTGTGCCCAAGAAACATGCTTGGTGACCAAGGATTATTCAACCATAAATAAGAGTGCTTGGTTAAGTGTTTTCATAATATAAAATTATCATACTATCTACAACCAATTCTCTCTACACTTGGAGGATTCTCTCCTACCGCTCCCCACCTTTTCTAGAGGTGTTGGGGAGTGGGTTTGGTCAACATTTGGAGGACATGTGACTTGATCATCCTTACAACATAAGGCTTGATTATAGTTCACACCAATTGAACACCACATACATCACCAACAATCCTTATTACCAAACACCACTAAGTCATATACTCACAACATGAGGCCGATTTCCAGGAAGGTTTAGGGATGGATGATTTGTATTTTGGTAGTTTCTTTTGGTTGGAATCACATGGTTGGACTTGTAGTACTTGATGCTTTGACTCTAATGTTCGGTATTGTTTCTATTAATTTCAATCATATTAATGTCTTTGCTTGTGTTGATCATGAGAATTCCTTTATGTGTTGTGTTACATGTTGGATTATAATTATCTCTTAATGCTTGTTTGGTTATTATGAGAACTTGTGATAAAAGGATGTTTGGACATAATTAGTGTTTGTTTGGTTTATGATGAAAGACATCATATTTGGTTAAATTGGCACTTTTCATTGTTTATTGTTTGGTTGATCATTGTTTAGTTTAGAGGCCGAAAGGATTCTCAATAGTGATTAGTTTCAATTCATTAGTCGACAAATGTTTTTGTCTTGTGCTTTGTGACGATTGTGCAAGAGAATTAATAAACATAATGTTGTTCCCTTTACACGCTTAGAGATAACTACAAAGTTAATCTAGTTGTGTTATGACTGAGATTAATGTAATGATTAATTATAACTGATAAGTAAAAGGTAAATATAAAAACACAAAGTTTTTCAACTTTTAAATTCTTATTAGAAATCAATCAAAGAATCTATTACCCAAGTGTTTTGCGGAACAAACACTTGGGATTGAATGGACAAGGTATGGTGTGTCTCCTATCTAAATTCAAGCTATGCTTAAGTGGTAACAATATCGACCCACTGAGCTATCTCAGGGATTGGTTACTCTTTGTAGGAGAAAAGGGGTTTTGTGAAAGTCTAAGCTTTTAATGCACAAAACTTAACACCCTTTTCTCCATCTGTTGCTATTTATATAAAAACATTCAAAGAGTACTGAAGATTAAAATACAAAAAGAGTACAAGGCGTGTCTGACAACTACAACAGTATTTGTCATTTCCAAGAACCAATAGGAATGGGCTAAAAAGTCTTCGAGTGTCAGTTCTGACACTTCTTGACTTTTAGCCGCTTTAGGGAAGGTTCATTTCTGGCCAGATAAGACTTTTCCTTATCTTCGCAAACTCTTCCCGCTCAATCCCGCCTTTCTTTCAGGCTAAAGGTTCTTCAGTCTTTGCCTTCAGTCTTCAGTCTTCAATCACTTATTGTTGTTGAGGAGACTGGGGTTTAGTGAGTTCTTGTCCAACACTCACTGAACCCATTACCTTCTTCTTTGTCTCAAGTAACAATCAGGGAGCTCTGCCTCACTGAGTGGTGAGTCTTTCTTCTTAGACTCGTCCTGAGCATCTTGAAGGTAACTCACTGAGTGACTGTTCACTCAATGACTTAAGTATGGTCTCTTAGATTCCAGCTCATGTTAGTCAGGATGTTCTTGGATCTTGGTTCTCAGGTCATGACAGAACCTCACATTTTCAGGACTCTGTATTGGGGAGACCATCATGAGGAAACCAAGCATGGCTTTGATTCCAGCCTGATCAATGTCGCTCCATCTTTGGAAGGCTGGGTCTCCAATCTCATCAGTGAAGAAGAGACCTCTCTCAGGTTGTTCAATGACCATGTTGTTCACAAATGTAACTCCTTCAGGGAGGGCTCTGTTGCATTCAAGGCCAGGAACTTTGATCTCAGGCTCAGATTCAATTTTCTTCCTCTTTCTTTTAGAGGACTGAGAGGGAGCAGGTTGATTGGCCGGAGTGATGAAGCGAAAAGTGTACCGCTTTTAAGGGGTCATTTAAGCCCTAAATCGTATTTATTTGATCAAATATTGCCCTAAATCGTTCCTTTTGTCATTTTAGGTACTTTTGAGGAGAAATCTGGAAAAGGAGGCATTTTGGACGTTTTTGGAGCATAAAAGTGAAGAAAACGACAAAGTCTCAAAAATCGGCTGAATGTTACCTTTGACGGCGTCACAATTAACTCTGGACGGCGTCATGCTTTGGCAAGAAAAAGTGGACGTGAAATTTACTCATGATAGGCCAGTGAAAATAGCATGTGAATTCTGACGGCGTCACGCTTTAACTTGATCAAGGGCGTCACGGCTTAAATCATAAGGGGACGGCGTCACGTTCACGAGCTGACGGCGTCAAGCCTTGATAAGCCAGAATGGATTTTTGAAGAGCTAAAGAGGGACGGCGTCAAGAAGGTCACCCGGGAACCCTAGAAGCGGCGAGGTGACGGCGTCACAACCCATAAGGTGACGCCGTCAGATGCAAAAGTCTATATATAGTTTTCTAATTTTTTGTCATGAAAGGGGAGCTTAGTGTGTGGAATTTTGGGAGAAAACCCTAGGACGATTTTAGCTTCTTTTTCAAGGCTTTTTGCCTTGAGATCTTCCATGTTACATTGAAGATAAGTTATCAATTAATCATTCAATATGTCTATGTGTTGTTTGATTTTATCTTATTCTTGTCTTTTGATTAACATATTAGGCTAAATTTATCTAGTGTTTGCTTAGATCTAATGAAACCTAGCTATTGATTATTGGTTGTTAGTGTGTTATTAGTTGTATTGGATGATTGTTTATCTATGTTAGGCTTAAGAAAACTGGCTAACTTCCTATTCGGTAACTTGCTTGAACGTCTTAAGAAACATGAACCAAATGCGTACTAAAGGTTTTTATGGTTGTATTTAATGCACAAGCGAATTCTAGTGATCCCATGTTAGGAGCTTCCTAGCCGGCTCGACATAGGAGTGAAGTAGGAGCTTGTAGAGTTGGGGAAGTAAGTACGCCACCCCACGAATGGTATTAAGGAATACACCTGTCATCCACGCGACTAATACACACTAATTAACCGGTAAAAGATAGTTAGGGAGTAAGGAAATCTAAGTAAACACATTTCTCTACACATAAGTTTCTCACCACATTTTCATTTTTGTTATTTTATTTTATTTGCATCCGTAGTAATTTTGGGTTAGTTGACTAGCAACTAATTCCGCCCACTCTTTCAAAACCGAGATTTTACTTGCTTTCATAAAAACATAAAAACATAAAAAAGAATCTTCCTCAACCCTTAGACCTAATTAGAGTAGTCTTTCACACCTAACGAACACTATTCCCTGTGGAGAACGATCAATCCCCCGTACTTACCACTACACTATACTACATCGGTCAGGTACACTGCCTGGTGGGGTTGTAAGCCTCTTGAGATCCCTCGAGAGGTAAAACCTGTTGTAAGGTTGCAAAACCCACGCATCAAGTTTTTGGCGCCGTTGCCGGGGAATAGTTATTGTTTAGGTTGAATTTTTATTTCTATTAGGTCTACTCACTAGATTCCTTTCTAGTGAGATTTTTATTTTCTTTTTCTAGATTTTCTTTAGTCTATCTATTTTCTTCGTGTCTTTGTTCGTAACCATACCATCCGACATCATGGAAGATGGTAATATCCTTAACCCCCACAACCCACCACCACAACAACCACCACCACCTCCTAGAGCCCGTACTTTAGGAGAGTATTCCCGTCCTAGCCACCATGGCTATCGAAACACTATTGAGCTCACTCAAGGAGCCAATATCACACCCTTGCGATCCGACACCATCCGGTTGGTGCAAAGCGGATGCGCATTCCATGGACTTCGTTCTGAAGATCCTAATCAACATCTCAAGGACTTTCTCAAAATCGTTGATTCTATAGACCTTGATGTTGCCACTCGAGAGACGACCCGATTGCGTCTCTTCCAATTCTCTCTGCCGGACCAAGCTAGTCAGTGGCTAGAACGTCAACCCGCAGGATCCATTACCTCTTGGGATGATCTCACCACTCGTTTCCTTGCTCAATTTTTCCCACCGGGAAGAACTACTAAGCTAAGGAATGATATCTTGATGTTCCAACAACGTCAAGGCGAAACTCTCTACGAGGCATGGACTCGATTCAAGGACTTACTCCAAAAAGTCCCTCACCATGGCATAGAACTTTGGCTCCAAGTCCAAATCTTCTATGACCATATCAATCTCTCCACGAGGCAAACCATTGACCAAGCGGCCGGTGGCAAGCTACGTGATCTAAGTGCGGAACAATCATGGGCTCTCCTAGAGGATCTTGCTCTTTATGACAACGAAAGTTGGAGTGATCCCCGTGATTTGAATAAAACGGTCAAGGCAATATCTTTGCCTTCGAACAATTCAAGCACTTCTGACCGTAGGATCATAGAACTTGAAGACCAAGTCAAGTTTCTCATGAAATCCTACGAGGCTCCTAAACCTTCAAGCCAAGTGAACAAAATCACTTCTTCATGTGAATTATGTAGTGGTCCCCACGACACTCGTGATTGCATGGAACTCCCCGAACAAGCTTTTGTGGACTACGCATCCTCGCGTACCGACGGAGCGGGAGACAAGTGGTACACTTTCAAACCCGAGCCAAACCCTTATGGTGATACATACAACCCCTCATGGAAAAATCACCCGAACCTTAGGTGGAAACAAAACCAAAACACACAACAAACCAATTCTTCCAACCCACCTAATCGTTTCCAATCAAGCGGTTCCAACTCGAACCGTACTTTCAACAACAATCCTTCCGGAAATGGTAGTACCGATAACTTCGAAGGATTGATGTCTCAATTTATGGCATCTCAAGAAGCTCGTTTAGCCAAGTTTGAAGCCGATTTCAAACAAAAACAAAGCGAGATGACCGATAAGATTGACACCTTGTTGAAAGCCCTCAATGACCGAGAAATGGGAGCACTCCCTAGCAACACGGTCAAGAACCCGAAACTAAACGTCAACGCTATTTCATCGGTTTCGTCCCCTAGTTCTTGTCCACAATATTATTCGGTCAATTCCATGAGCACGTGTTTCAAACAAACCCAAGTCGTTCCAAATGACCAAGAAGTTATGACATCCAAATTGGTCAACAACATAGTTGAAACACCTCCCACTCAAAACCTTGACGATGAATTCAAGGAGCTCCACCTTGAAAGTCCGGTTGTTGATGTGTTGGATGAGAAGAAGCTTAAGTTAGGCAAAAAAGGGACCGCCTTTGTTCAAAATAAGCTACCTAAGAAGTTAGATGACCCGGGCTTATTTGTTCTACCTTGCAAGATCGGTAATTCGGAGGCCTATGACACATTAGCCGATCTTGGATCAAGCCTTAACCTACTTCCGTTACCTCTCTACACCTCTATAAAACTAGGAAAACTTGAAGAAACCGAGGTGATAATAGGTTTAGCGGATGGGAGTGTTGCTTACCCGATTGGAGTAGTTAAGGACGTGTTAGTGCACATTGGAAAACTAACCATTTTAGCCGATTTCCACGTCCTTGATATGGTTAGTGACCCTACATGCCCCTTGTTGATAGGTAGAGGATTTTTGGCGACCGCTAGTGCTATGATTGATTGTAAGGAATCCAAGATAGCGGTAGGAGAAGGAGATACTTGGTCAGTCTATGATGTTAAGAAACATGCCTATGATACTAGTGAGGAACCAACACCACATTGGCTAGAATCAAATAGGAGACCATCTAGATATGGACCTTGGATTGATAAAGACTTCATAGGACCCCAACGCCCATTTTACCTAGAAGAGGACTTTGTTAACCGAACGCATTCGGTAGAGCAACTCTTGGCTAGGGACACCGAATTGGATCCATTTGAAGATTCTCTAGTTTTTAGAAAGATGATTGATTTCCTAGGAGTTTTGCCAATTAACCTAGGAATGAATAAGTGGATTTGTGAGGAAGATGATCATAAGTGGAATTGGGATAAACCACCCAAAGATGGAGACGGGTCATGGCATATTAAGATGACATTGTATGACCCGGATGGAGAGAAGTTTGAAAAGATATATCGTACTAAGCGGACCAATAGGAAACTTCAATCCAAGCTTAACCCTAAAGACGTCCTCGATGACGAGCTCACTTATATAGGGTAGAGGGACTTTGAGTCTAGCTACAAGACTCGTTAATAAAGAAAAGCGCTTCTTGGGAGGCAACCCAAGCTTTATTTGTTTTATTTGCTTTGTGTGTTTATTTATTTGTTTGTTTGATTTTATTTGTTTCCGTATGTGTGTTTAATTTTTATTAGTATTGATTCATGTTCGAAAGTAATTTGTGAAAATGCTTTATTTTGTTTTTGACTTCGTCTTAATTACATATAAAGGTATTTTGCAAAAGTTAAGTGTAAGGGAAATCTAAATCGGTTTATTAGAACACAAATGAACATGAATCATAATAATAATAAATTAACATACATATTAGTATTTGTTTGAGTCAAATGCTTGTATCGAGTCATAATGATGTTTTGCAGGATTTCCAGGAAGTAAGGTAAAGGTTTTTCCAGAAATTTTCCGGAAACTTAAAATGAGAATTTTTGTTAGGTCATTTCTGACGGCGTCAAGGTTTATAACCTGACGGCGTCAGATTTAATTTTCAGAAATTTTTGAAAGTTTTGTTTTTAAAAAGTTTTTATTAAAATCTCCAACTTGTAATCTCCAGGAATCTGCAAAATTATCATTCCACAAGCATTATATCCTTATATATAGATTTTATCCCGCCGATGTTATGCAGGTTTTCGTGTTTGTTTTCTCAGGTTTAACAGGTTATTTTGGACAAGGAGATGTTTATTGAATCAAGCTTTTGGCGATGCATTAGTCATGGAGCTTCAACATTACCTTGGAGGAAGATTTAACCGTGTAATTTCATTATCCACCGAGCGAATCAGTGGAGTATTTGATTTCATTCTTTTACCTTATTTACTTTTACATCTTGTTATTTGAACATTGGGGACAATGTTCATCTTAAGTGTAAGGGGAGGGTAAAAGTACGATTTTAGAGAATACAATTGCGCTTGATTTTTGTTTGTTTAATAGTAGATGTGTAATAAAAACTGAGAGAAATACTTGTTAAGGTAATTTTAGTGCCAATTTTAAAATTTTTTACAACATATAGGAGTGAAACTTTGATCTTAATGAGCGTCTCACGGATAGGAGTTATATGACTAGCACAAAAACCGTACCACTAAAAAAATTTTCCACCCCCAAATATGTGAGGTTCACCCCTAGAATTGGTAGGAAAAGCATTTATGCTATGATGTGTGTACCGGTAGCACTTAGATTCTAGAACTTGCGTTAGGACCATTCCAAGGCCACAAGTGAGACTACATTCGTGTAGTTAGATTTACTACGTGATAAGAGGCATTAGGATTAACCCATTGTTTTACACCTGTGTTTTTGTTACAATTACATTGGCTACATTGGTCAAGTAATTCTCCCACACCCCTTTGCGTTGTACTCATTTTTGGTACACGATACCCCTAGTACACCCCTCAGAGCCTATCTTTTCGTTTCGACCTTTAAGCATTTTACTTAAAGGAAGAATTTGTTACACCCCACTAAAATGTACACCCAAATCGCCTTAGCCTACCTTGTATGCACTTATTTTTAGTGCATTATTGTTACAACATTTGTTTAAACCCAAGTTAATTATCTAATTGATTACATGGTTGCTAAGTCGAGTCATATCCTTGTACATATTGTTTTGGGACGATTGGGACTCATGGGTAAAGTACTAGTGTAATGGAGTAATGGGGAAGAACATCATTTATTACCCCCATATGTGCTAAATGTTTTAAAAGTACTCCAAGTTTTTCAATTATCTTAATTCGAGTCATTAGATTAGTTAATTGTAAAGTTATGTAAAAGTTCAAGTGTAAGGGGAATGCAACGCCCCTATGATGTATTATTTTGGATGGTAGGGCAAGAGTGTATGCAAAAAAAAAAAAAAAAAAAAAAAAAAAAAAAAAAAAAAAACGAAAAAAATCAAGAAAAATACAAAAAAAAAATGAGAAAAAGAAAAATAGAAAAAAACATACGGACTACCATCCCGTTTCATTTTTATGTTTATTTTATGTTTTTGTTATTTTGTTTTTAGCTTAAGATCGAGTCTAGTCTTGGCTTAGCAACATTGTATAGTACATGTAATTAATCAAGATCTTTAACTCGCCACCAGTAAAATATCCTTTATCCAACAAAACCGTGTTTTCCTTTTCCCTACACCTAACGTTATAACCCATTTAAAAGCCCTCTTTGATAGTTTATCTTTGGTGCTTACGCCTAGTGGAGGAGGTTTTCGATCCTTTCCCAAGCCTATGGTAATCTATTTGCTATGACAGGTAGTGAGAGATATTATCCGTTTTCATTTATGAGATTTATTTTGATGACACTTGAGAGATGTGAGTATCTAAACACTACTTGTGAGGTGCTAGTATGTAATCTCCGTGCTTATTATGATTGAAGTGGAACGATTATTTGTTGTAATTACTTTTATGTTTGCATTAAATGACCCCTAACTTGTATTTTGATTAAAATAAAAGCGCATTTGCTTGAGGACAAGCAAATCTCAAGTGTAAGGGTATTTGATGAAGCGAAAAGTGTACCGCTTTTAAGGGGTCATTTAAGCCCTAAATCGTATTTATTTGATCAAATATTGCCCTAAATCATTCCTTTTGTCATTTTAGGTACTTTTGAGGAGAAATCTGGAAAAGGAGGCATTTTGGACGTTTTTGGAGCATAAAAGTGAAGAAAACGAGAAAGTCTCAAAAATCGGCTGAATGTTACCTTTGACGGCGTCACAATTAACTCTGGACGGCGTCATGCTTTGGCAAGAAAAAGTGGACGTGAAATTTACTCATGATAGGCCAGTGAAAATAGCATGTGAATTCTGACGGCGTCACGCTTTAACTTGATCAAGGGCGTCACGGCTTAAATCATAAGGGGACGGCGTCACGTTCACGAGCTGACGGCGTCAAGCCTTGATAAGCCAGAATGGATTTTTGAAGAGCTAAAGAGGGACGGCGTCAAGAAGGTCACCCGGGAACCCTAGAAGCGGCGAGGTGACGGCGTCACAACCCATAAGGTGACGCCGTCAGATGCAAAAGTCTATATATAGTTTTCTAATTTTTTGTCATGAAAGGGGAGCTTAGTGTGTGGAATTTTGGGAGAAAACCCTAGGACGATTTTAGCTTCTTTTTCAAGGCTTTTTGCCTTGAGATCTTCCATGTTACATTGAAGATAAGTTATCAATTAATCATTCAATATGTCTATGTGTTGTTTGATTTTATCTTATTCTTGTCTTTTGATTAACATGTTAGGCTAAATTTATCTTGTGTTTGCTTAGATCTAATGAAACCTAGCTATTGATTATTGGTTGTTAGTGTGTTATTAGTTGTATTGGATGATTGTTTATCTATGTTAGGCTTAAGAAAACTGGCTAACTTCCTATTCGGTAACTTGCTTGAACGTCTTAAGAAACATGAACCAAATTCGTACTAAAGGTTTTTATGGTTGTATTTAATGCACAAGCGAATTCTAGTGATCCCATGTTAGGAGCTTCCTAGCCGGCTCGACATAGGAGTGAAGTAGGAGCTTGTAGAGTTGGGGAAGTAAGTACGCCACCCCACGAATGGTATTAAGGAATACACCCGTCATCCACGCGACTAATACACACTAATTAACCGGTAAAAGATAGTTAGGGAGTAAGGAAATCTAAGTAAACACATTTCTCTACACATAAGTTTCTCACCACATTTTCATTTTTGTTATTTTATTTTATTTGCATCCGTAGTAATTTTGGGTTAGTTGACTAGCAACTAATTCCGCCCACTCTTTCAAAACCGAGATTTTACTTGCTTTCATAAAAACATAAAAACATAAAAAAGAATCTTCCTCAACCCTTAGACCTAATTAGAGTAGTCTTTCACACCTAACGAACACTATTCCCTGTGGAGAACGATCAATCCCCCGTACTTACCACTACACTATACTACATCGGTCAGGTACACTGCCTGGTGGGGTTGTAAGCCTCTTGAGATCCCTCGAGAGGTAAAACCTGTTGTAAGGTTGCAAAACCCACGCATCAAGTTTTTGGCGCCGTTGCCGGGGAATAGTTATTGTTTAGGTTGAATTTTTATTTCTATTAGGTCTACTCACTAGATTCCTTTCTAGTGAGATTTTTATTTTCTTTTTCTAGATTTTCTTTAGTCTATCTATTTTCTTCGTGTCTTTGTTCGTAACCATACCATCCGACATCATGGAAGATGGTAATATCCTTAACCCCCACAACCCACCACCACAACAACCACCACCACCTCCTAGAGCCCGTACTTTAGGAGAGTATTCCCGTCCTAGCCACCATGGCTATCGAAACACTATTGAGCTCACTCAAGGAGCCAATATCACACCCTTGCGATCCGACACCATCCGGTTGGTGCAAAGCGGATGCGCATTCCATGGACTTCGTTCTGAAGATCCTAATCAACATCTCAAGGACTTTCTCAAAATCGTTGATTCTATAGACCTTGATGTTGCCACTCGAGAGACGACCCGATTGCGTCTCTTCCAATTCTCTCTGCCGGACCAAGCTAGTCAGTGGCTAGAACGTCAACCCGCAGGATCCATTACCTCTTGGGATGATCTCACCACTCGTTTCCTTGCTCAATTTTTCCCACCGGGAAGAACTACTAAGCTAAGGAATGATATCTTGATGTTCCAACAACGTCAAGGCGAAACTCTCTACGAGGCATGGACTCGATTCAAGGACTTACTCCAAAAAGTCCCTCACCATGGCATAGAACTTTGGCTCCAAGTCCAAATCTTCTATGACCATATCAATCTCTCCACGAGGCAAACCATTGACCAAGCGGCCGGTGGCAAGCTACGTGATCTAAGTGCGGAACAATCATGGGCTCTCCTAGAGGATCTTGCTCTTTATGACAACGAAAGTTGGAGTGATCCCGTGATTTGAATAAAACGGTCAAGGCAATATCTTTGCCTTCGAACAATTCAAGCACTTCTGACCGTAGGATCATAGAACTTGAAGACCAAGTCAAGTTTCTCATGAAATCCTACGAGGCTCCTAAACCTTCAAGCCAAGTGAACAAAATCACTTCTTCATGTGAATTATGTAGTGGTCCCCACGACACTCGTGATTGCATGGAACTCCCCGAACAAGCTTTTGTGGACTACGCATCCTCGCGTACCGACGGAGCGGGAGACAAGTGGTACACTTTCAAACCCGAGCCAAACCCTTATGGTGATACATACAACCCCTCATGGAAAAATCACCCGAACCTTAGGTGGAAACAAAACCAAAACACACAACAAACCAATTCTTCCAACCCACCTAATCGTTTCCAATCAAGCGGTTCCAACTCGAACCGTACTTTCAACAACAATCCTTCCGGAAATGGTAGTACCGATAACTTCGAAGGATTGATGTCTCAATTTATGGCATCTCAAGAAGCTCGTTTAGCCAAGTTTGAAGCCGATTTCAAACAAAAACAAAGCGAGATGACCGATAAGATTGACACCTTGTTGAAAGCCCTCAATGACCGAGAAATGGGAGCACTCCCTAGCAACACGGTCAAGAACCCGAAACTAAACGTCAACGCTATTTCATCGGTTTCGTCCCCTAGTTCTTGTCCACAATATTATTCGGTCAATTCCATGAGCACGTGTTTCAAACAAACCCAAGTCGTTCCAAATGACCAAGAAGTTATGACATCCAAATTGGTCAACAACATAGTTGAAACACCTCCCACTCAAAACCTTGACGATGAATTCAAGGAGCTCCACCTTGAAAGTCCGGTTGTTGATGTGTTGGATGAGAAGAAGCTTAAGTTAGGCAAAAAAGGGACCGCCTTTGTTCAAAATAAGCTACCTAAGAAGTTAGATGACCCGGGCTTATTTGTTCTACCTTGCAAGATCGGTTAATTCGGAGGCCTATGACACATTAGCCGATCTTGGATCAAGCCTTAACCTACTTCCGTTACCTCTCTACACCTCTATAAAACTAGGAAAACTTGAAGAAACCGAGGTGATAATAGGTTTAGCGGATGGGAGTGTTGCTTACCCGATTGGAGTAGTTAAGGACGTGTTAGTGCACATTGGAAAACTAACCATTTTAGCCGATTTCCACGTCCTTGATATGGTTAGTGACCCTACATGCCCCTTGTTGATAGGTAGAGGATTTTTGGCGACCGCTAGTGCTATGATTGATTGTAAGGAATCCAAGATAGCGGTAGGAGAAGGAGATACTTGGTCAGTCTATGATGTTAAGAAACATGCCTATGATACTAGTGAGGAACCAACACCACATTGGCTAGAATCAAATAGGAGACCATCTAGATATGGACCTTGGATTGATAAAGACTTCATAGGACCCCAACGCCCATTTTACCTAGAAGAGGACTTTGTTAACCGAACGCATTCGGTAGAGCAACTCTTGGCTAGGGACACCGAATTGGATCCATTTGAAGATTCTCTAGTTTTTAGAAAGATGATTGATTTCCTAGGAGTTTTGCCAATTAACCTAGGAATGAATAAGTGGATTTGTGAGGAAGATGATCATAAGTGGAATTGGGATAAACCACCCAAAGATGGAGACGGGTCATGGCATATTAAGATGACATTGTATGACCCGGATGGAGAGAAGTTTGAAAAGATATATCGTACTAAGCGGACCAATAGGAAACTTCAATCCAAGCTTAACCCTAAAGACGTCCTCGATGACGAGTCACTTATATAGGGTAGAGGGACTTTGAGTCTAGCTACAAGACTCGTTAATAAAGAAAAGCGCTTCTTGGGAGGCAACCCAAGCTTTATTTGTTTTATTTGCTTTGTGTGTTTATTTATTTGTTTGTTTGATTTTATTTGTTTCCGTATGTGTGTTTAATTTTTATTAGTATTGATTCATGTTCGAAAGTAATTTGTGAAAATGCTTTATTTTGTTTTTGACTTCGTCTTAATTACATATAAAGGTATTTTGCAAAAGTTAAGTGTAAGGGAAATCTAAATCGGTTTATTAGAACACAAATGAACATGAATCATAATAATAATAAATTAACATACATATTAGTATTTGTTTGAGTCAAATGCTTGTATCGAGTCATAATGATGTTTTGCAGGATTTCCAGGAAGTAAGGTAAAGGTTTTTCCAGAAATTTTCCGGAAACTTAAAATGAGAATTTTTGTTAGGTCATTTCTGACGGCGTCAAGGTTTATAACCTGACGGCGTCAGATTTAATTTTCAGAAATTTTTGAAAGTTTTGTTTTTAAAAAGTTTTTATTAAAATCTCCAACTTGTAATCTCCAGGAATCTGCAAAATTATCATTCCACAAGCATTATATCCTTATATATAGATTTTATCCCGCCGATGTTATGCAGGTTTTCGTGTTTTGTTTTCTCAGGTTTAACAGGTTATTTTGGACAAGGAGATGTTTATTGAATCAAGCTTTTGGCGATGCATTAGTCATGGAGCTTCAACATTACCTTGGAGGAAGATTTAACCGTGTAATTTCATTATCCACCGAGCGAATCAGTGGAGTATTTGATTTCATTCTTTTACCTTATTTACTTTTACATCTTGTTATTTGAACATTGGGGACAATGTTCATCTTAAGTGTAAGGGGAGGGTAAAAGTACGATTTTAGAGAATACAATTGCGCTTGATTTTTGTTTGTTTAATAGTAGATGTGTAATAAAAACTGAGAGAAATACTTGTTAAGGTAATTTTAGTGCCAATTTTAAAATTTTTTACAACATATAGGAGTGAAACTTTGATCTTAATGAGCGTCTCACGGATAGGAGTTATATGACTAGCACAAAAACCGTACCACTAAAAAAATTTTCCACCCCCAAATATGTGAGGTTCACCCCTAGAATTGGTAGGAAAAGCATTTATGCTATGATGTGTGTACCGGTAGCACTTAGATTCTAGAACTTGCGTTAGGACCATTCCAAGGCCACAAGTGAGACTACATTCGTGTAGTTAGATTTACTACGTGATAAGAGGCATTAGGATTAACCCATTGTTTTACACCTGTGTTTTTGTTACAATTACATTGGCTACATTGGTCAAGTAATTCTCCCACACCCCTTTGCGTTGTACTCATTTTTGGTACACGATACCCCTAGTACACCCCTCAGAGCCTATCTTTTCGTTTCGACCTTTAAGCATTTTACTTAAAGGAAGAATTTGTTACACCCCACTAAAATGTACACCCAAATCGCCTTAGCCTACCTTGTATGCACTTATTTTTAGTGCATTATTGTTACAACATTTGTTTAAACCCAAGTTAATTATCTAATTGATTACATGGTTGCTAAGTCGAGTCATATCCTTGTACATATTGTTTTGGGACGATTGGGACTCATGGGTAAAGTACTAGTGTAATGGAGTAATGGGGAAGAACATCATTTATTACCCCCATATGTGCTAAATGTTTTAAAAGTACTCCAAGTTTTTCAATTATCTTAATTCGAGTCATTAGATTAGTTAATTGTTAAAGTTATGTAAAAGTTCAAGTGTAAGGGGAATGCAACGCCCCTATGATGTATTATTTTGGATGGTAGGGCAAGAGTGTATGCAAAAAAAAAAAAAAAAAAAAAAAAAAAAAAAAAAAAAACGAAAAAATCAAGAAAAATACAAAAAAAAAATGAGAAAAAGAAAAATAGAAAAAAACATACGGACTACCATCCCGTTTCATTTTTATGTTTATTTTATGTTTTTGTTATTTTGTTTTTAGCTTAAGATCGAGTCTAGTCTTGGCTTAGCAACATTGTATAGTACATGTAATTAATCAAGATCTTTAACTCGCCACCAGTAAAATATCCTTTATCCAACAAAACCGTGTTTTCCTTTTCCCTACACCTAACGTTATAACCCATTTAAAAGCCCTCTTTGATAGTTTATCTTTGGTGCTTACGCCTAGTGGAGGAGGTTTTCGATCCTTTCCCAAGCCTATGGTAATCTATTTGCTATGACAGGTAGTGAGAGATATTATCCGTTTTCATTTATGAGATTTATTTTGATGACACTTGAGAGATGTGAGTATCTAAACACTACTTGTGAGGTGCTAGTATGTAATCTCCGTGCTTATTATGATTGAAGTGGAACGATTATTTGTTGTAATTACTTTTATGTTTGCATTAAATGACCCCTAACTTGTATTTTGATTAAAATAAAAGCGCATTTGCTTGAGGACAAGCAAATCTCAAGTGTAAGGGTATTTGATGAAGCGAAAAGTGTACCGCTTTTAAGGGGTCATTTAAGCCCTAAATCGTATTTATTTGATCAAATATTGCCCTAAATCATTCCTTTTGTCATTTTAGGTACTTTTGAGGAGAAATCTGGAAAAGGAGGCATTTTGGACGTTTTTGGAGCATAAAAGTGAAGAAAACGAGAAAGTCTCAAAAATCGGCTGAATGTTACCTTTGACGGCGTCACAATTAACTCTGGACGGCGTCATGCTTTGGCAAGAAAAAGTGGACGTGAAATTTACTCATGATAGGCCAGTGAAAATAGCATGTGAATTCTGACGGCGTCACGCTTTAACTTGATCAAGGGCGTCACGGCTTAAATCATAAGGGGACGGCGTCACGTTCACGAGCTGACGGCGTCAAGCCTTGATAAGCCAGAATGGATTTTTGAAGAGCTAAAGAGGGACGGCGTCAAGAAGGTCACCCGGGAACCCTAGAAGCGGCGAGGTGACGGCGTCACAACCCATAAGGTGACGCCGTCAGATGCAAAAGTCTATATATAGTTTTCTAATTTTTTGTCATGAAAGGGGAGCTTAGTGTGTGGAATTTTGGGAGAAAACCCTAGGACGATTTTAGCTTCTTTTTCAAGGCTTTTTGCCTTGAGATCTTCCATGTTACATTGAAGATAAGTTATCAATTAATCATTCAATATGTCTATGTGTTGTTTGATTTTATCTTATTCTTGTCTTTTGATTAACATGTTAGGCTAAATTTATCTTGTGTTTGCTTAGATCTAATGAAACCTAGCTATTGATTATTGGTTGTTAGTGTGTTATTAGTTGTATTGGATGATTGTTTATCTATGTTAGGCTTAAGAAAACTGGCTAACTTCCTATTCGGTAACTTGCTTGAACGTCTTAAGAAACATGAACCAAATTCGTACTAAAGGTTTTTATGGTTGTATTTAATGCACAAGCGAATTCTAGTGATCCCATGTTAGGAGCTTCCTAGCCGGCTCGACATAGGAGTGAAGTAGGAGCTTGTAGAGTTGGGGAAGTAAGTACGCCACCCCACGAATGGTATTAAGGAATACACCCGTCATCCACGCGACTAATACACACTAATTAACCGGTAAAAGATAGTTAGGGAGTAAGGAAATCTAAGTAAACACATTTCTCTACACATAAGTTTCTCACCACATTTTCATTTTTGTTATTTTATTTTATTTGCATCCGTAGTAATTTTGGGTTAGTTGACTAGCAACTAATTCCGCCCACTCTTTCAAAACCGAGATTTTACTTGCTTTCATAAAAACATAAAAACATAAAAAAGAATCTTCCTCAACCCTTAGACCTAATTAGAGTAGTCTTTCACACCTAACGAACACTATTCCCTGTGGAGAACGATCAATCCCCCGTACTTACCACTACACTATACTACATCGGTCAGGTACACTGCCTGGTGGGGTTGTAAGCCTCTTGAGATCCCTCGAGAGGTAAAACCTGTTGTAAGGTTGCAAAACCCACGCATCACGGAGCAGGGAGAAGAGAGGGAATATCAAGTTCATCAGGTATTTTTGTCAGTTTTTCATATCTTTGCCTCAGGGATTTCATCAGGTCTTTGACAACCATGTTTTGCTTTTTCACTATGATTGGACCCAATTCATCCAATTCAGTGATCCCAAAGTCAGAGAATGAAAAGGGATCATGAACCTCAAAGTGTCTCTTGTCTGGACCTCTGAAGACACTAATGACAGCAGGCTTGGTATTTTGATGAATCTTGACATTAGTGATTGGTTCTGGTCGTAATCTGCTTGTCATAACCCACTGGTACCTCTCAATTTTCTTTTTTCCTTAGCTCTGCAACCTTTTTCATTTTCTCATCCCTTTTCTGCCTGAGAGCAATCATCTCAGCATCCTGTGCTTTTATAAAGGTCTTACCACCTTTTCTTCCAGCAAGGGCTTGTGGTTGTATTCTGCTTTTCAGCCTCTTCACTGACCACTTGGATGAGAGCAGTCTTGTTCAGCCTTTCTTCTTCAGCTATTTTCTTTAACAACTCTTCCCTCTCCATATGAGCCAGAATTTCAGCCTTAGTGAGATGATACAACACTCCATTAATTTCATAAGGGACCTTGACTGGTTCATCAGGGTCAGGCCTTATGACCAAGGAAGCAGGCATCAATTTTGGTGTAGGTTCAGGCTCTGTTGTTGTGACAATGCCTTTGCCTTTATCATGGTGAGTTAATGATGGAGTTGTTTCAGGGGCTGCTGTCGGATTTGGTGGTATCTCCCCCTCAGTGTGAGAAGGATGTTGTTGGCTGGATGTTGCTTCAGTGACTTTCTCCCCTTCAACTGTTGCTGGAGCCATTGTAAGAGCATGAGTTAGAGTGCTTACTGAAGTGGAGGGAGCAGCATGACCTTTAAAAGCCTGATAGATCTCAGTCATCATGGTTTTGATGTCTGAGGTGTCTTGCTGAAGAGTGGTCACTTTGGCCTCAAGAGATGCCTGAGAAGTCTCTATAGCGGTCATACGAGGCCTAAGATTCCAGGCGAAGGAATTTGAAGACTTGGCCCAAGCTGCTAAATTTGCCTCCATAAGAACTAGTAAAGATTTGATGGAGTCCACTGAAGAGCTGAGACCTTGAAGGTTAGAAGATGTCAGCATATTGACAAGCTCAGTGAATTGGGCTGACTGTTGCTGATAGGTCTCAGAAGCCTGAAGAATCTTCTTGGTGAGCTCAGGGTCATCTTTTACTGACTCTTGAATAGTTGTAACACTCTTCGTAATGTTGGAAAGAGTAGCGTTGAACCTTTTAAGATGGGTATCAAGAGTTGTGAAGGAGAAGGTCATCGATGATTGTTGCTCATTAAAGTCATCATGATAAGATTCAACGGATTCCTTCAGGTTGACATAATGAACTGTAGCTTCACAAGGTTGATCAAAGAGTTCTTCAGTGGGCCCACAAAAAAGAGCATTGTTGGCTTTCTGCAAGAACTTGACCAACTGTCTTTCAGTGAGAGGAAGAATATTTTCATACTTCCTGAGATTGGCTGGTCAGGATGATTCAGAGTCCGATGATTGATCAGCCTGAGATTCTGATTCTTCATCCTGTTGTGGAGGAGACTTATGCGGTTGTTTAGTGGGTTGAGCATCAGTGTCCATATCATCACCTGCCTCAAAAACTTCTTCCTCACTGTCATTGCTGAGCTCATCATTAGAAAAGAGAACAGCCTAAAAATCTGCCATAGACTGAATCTGCAAGAGTTGGTTAGCCGGCTCCTCTTCATTAAAAGACTTGCCTTGGTTGTGGCGAGGTCCTGACCCCGCCATAATAACTAAGTGGGTTTGATAAGCCTGGATCTTGGGGTCAGTTCCCTAGAGAATGGATCCGCCATGAAGGGGGTGTGGTTCCATATTAGTGGGTGGTTGTATGCCCCCTGAGTCTTTTTCCCCATGTGCGCCTTAAAGGACTGGTGGGTGTTTTCCAGTACTATCACTAGGCACAGATTGTGATTGTTGGTGGACCCCCTTCCCATGAGGGTTGTACTGCCCTTTTGGGGATTTTGGGTCCTTGACTCCTTGAGACTCTGAGTGTGATTTCTTGGAGCCGTGAACAGGATGTGATTGGGTGTGGGTCCCCTTCTCAGTAGAGTAGTGCTGCCCTACCAAGGATTCAAGACCCGGTACTCCCTCAGGCAAAGGTTGGGATTGACTAATGCCTTCATCAGGATGTGAGAGGTTGAAGGTTCCTGACCCCACTGACTTGTGTATGTCAGTAGCGCCATGAGGAAAGGTTTTGATCGAGGACACTAAGGATGATTTCTCAGTAATCTCCGTTTGCGTTTGTTTTGTGGTCAAGATGGTCTCAGTAGTGGGTGTCTCAGAGGTCTTGGCCGTTTTCCTTTCAGGCTCTGAGGCAGAAGTCTCAAGGGCGGATGATTTGGGTTTAACCACCTTCTTGGACCCTGCCTTCTTTTTTTTCTTCTCCTTCTTGTAGGAGAAGGTATTGGTGAAACATCGTTTGCACCCTGAATGATTACCAACATGTAGTCGATCAAGGCGACTGGTTGTACCTCAGTAATGCCACTGGTATAATTAGCCTTGTGTAGGACGTCAGGTTTAGATCCTTGAGCTTCAGGACTGGTATAATCAGAGCCAAGTAGGTCCTGAAGCACACAGGAAATGAACCTAGGGTAAGACATGTGTCTTTGTCTAGATTTTTCTGAGAGCTTGGCCACGAGGTCACGGAAGATTATTCCTCCGATGTCTATTTTTCTACCCTCCAGGAGACTGAACACCATCAATTGTTGTGATGAGTTCAATTGCTCCATGGAGGATTTATTTCCCCCAAGGACCTGAATGACAAAAGTCATCAGGATCCTCCAGAAAGGATGGAAGGCCAAAAGGGTTCCTGAGGCCACTTCAGGTTGTTTTGGGTCATGTGGCCCTAGTAAAAGCAATTCGGCCTGTACTTCTTGGTCAGTGGGGTTGGGCTCAAAATTCTCAGCGAAATCAAGACCTGTGGCTTTGATGAAGGTTGAGTAATCAAGGGAGAGGGTCCTTCTCCCATTCAATACTGAGAATGTGATAATAGAGTCTTTGGTGTCCTCAGGGCTAGTTGCCACTGCTGTACATTAGAATTCCCTCAAATAGTCATTGTATATGACTGAGGGGGTCTTTGTGAACGCCGTAGCAAGAAAGCAGTTTTGAAGGTATTTAACCACATTCTTGTACGCCCAAAACTTTTGGGGATAGGCAAATTTTCCTACCATATTGTTCTTGGTCATGTCTACGCCCTTGATGAGGAATTCCATATTTGGGGCGTATGTGATAGCTTTAGAAGTAGCCATTTTTGTTTGGCAAGTCTGTGTTACAAAGATGGTCTGGGTTTCTAAAGACTAAAAACACACACACGATTGTTTTTTTTGAAAGAAAAAAAAGGGCAAGAATTTGCTTAAGATTTTCTAAAAAAAACGTGTGTGTGTTATTTTGTTTGGGGGTATTTATAGGGAAGTGGAGAGGAGGGTATTTTAGGTATTAAGCGTTTTTATTCTTTCAAAAGAAATTTTTGAAAAACGTTTTGTATAAAACGTTTGGGATCCGCATTAAATGCCACCACTTCACTTTTCTCTGGTTTTGCGCAACAATCGAGGTGAACAGTTGTGCCGTCTGCAAAAAGTATAATTTGTAGGATTGAGTCATCACATATCTGTTATGTGTTTGGAGAGCCATTAAATGCCAAGTGGGGAAATGGGGGCCCATGAGGTGCATGCCAGAAAGACAAAAGAACAAATATTCTTATATTAAATAAGAATTCAGTTACCAACCTTGGACATTTACTAACTAGATACTTAGAGCATTTAAGTTAGCATTGAATGTCTTTTGAGGGCCCTGAATGACTCTTGATTCAGTGAGGGGTTCAGGGAAGGTGATTCAGTGATCTTTTTCACTAAGGAACACATTGAGTCAGGGACCTGGGGTTTTCAGAATTTACACTTAGTTTGATGAATTAAATCAGTGGACTGATTCTCAATATCCAACATTCCTAGTTCAGCTTCCAGTCTTGTGAAGGTTGGTTCATCCAATGGTTTGGTGAATATATCAGCTAGCTGATATTCAGGAGGAATGAAGTGTAATTCAATGTCACCATTCATGACATGGTCCCTGTGAAGTGATATCTAATATCAATGTGTTTTGTTCTCTGATGAAGAACAGGGTTGTTTGATATGGCAATTGCACTTGTGTTATCACAAAAGATGAGAACCATCTTATACTGGATTCCAAAGTCACTAAGTTGACTTTTCATCCAGAGTACATTTGCACAACAACTGGCAGCAGCAACATATTCAGCTTTTGCTGAGGACATGTCAACTGATTGTTGCTTCTTAGCACTCCAACAGACTACTTTCCCATCAAGAATTTGGCAGGAGCCTGAGGTGCTTTTTCTGTCCATGTTGCATCCAGCATAGTCAGAGTCTGAGTATCCTTTAAGATCAAAGCCTGAACATTTTGGATAGTTTAATCCAAGGTTTGGAGTACCTTTCAGGTACCTGAGTATCCTTTTCAAAGCTGTGAGATAAGATTCTCTTGGGTCAGATTGATATCTGGCACATAAACAGACTGAGAATTGGATGTCAGGCCTTGATGCAAGTAGATACATCAGTGACCCAATCGTTCATCTGAAAAGAGTTTGATTCACTGGTTTTCCATTAAGGTCAGGACCAAGGTTGTTTGGGGGTACCATAGGAATTTTTACTGAGACACAGTCACTGAGCTCATACTTCTTCAGTAGGCTTCTGACATACTTCTCTTGACTGATAGAGGTTCCTTTATCAGTCTGCTTGATTTGCAGTCCAAGGAAATAAGTTAGTTCTCCCATGATGCTCATTTCAAATTTCTTTGCCATCAGTTTCTCAAATTGTTTGCAAAGTTTATAACTTGTTGAGCCAAAGATGATGTCATCAACATAAACTTGTACAAGTATGACATCATTATTTGTCCTGTAGATAAAAAATGTGTTGTCTATCTTGCCTCTGACAAAAATTTTTTGGATCAGGAAGGCTGAGAGAGTTTCATACCATGCCCTGGGTGCTTGTTTCAGTCTATAAAGGGCTTTCTTAAGCTTGCAGACATAGTCAGGAAACTCACTACTTTCAAATCCAGGGGGTTGTTGAACATAAACTTCTTCTTTTAGTGAGCCATTTAAGAATGCACTTTTAACATCCATTTGGTACACTCTGAAGTTCATGTAGGTTGCAAATGCAAGGAAGATCCTGATGGCTTCCATCCTTGCCACTGGTTCAAATGTTTCTTCATAGTCAATGCCTTCTTGTTGATTATAGCCTTTGGCTACAAGCCTGGCTTTGTTTTTAATGACTATGCCATTTTCATCAGATTTGTTTTTGAACACCCATTTCATGCCAATGACTGAGACATCTTCAGGACATTTGACCAAGGTCATTACCTTGTTTCTGTCAAATTGTTGCAGTTCATCATGCATGGCCTGAACCCAACTTGGATGTGTAAGTGCTTCTTTGACACTTTTGGGTTCAATTGTGGAGATGAAGTCCACAAATTGGCATTCATTGGCAGAGGCTTCTCTTAATTGTGCAACCATGCTTCTAGTGAGCATGCCTTCAGTGGGCTCTCCAATTATATTGACAAGTTCTATATCCTGAGACCTAGTCCAACTGTCCTGAGGTCTTGGGAACTGATTAGAACTTCAGGAGGCCTGATGGGTAGGGTCAGGATTAGACACATGATGATTTTCAGTATCTTGAGTGTCTGATTGGGTTAACTAATCACTGAGATTGTTTGGTTCCTGAGCACTATGTTCAGACTGATGGATTGTATCAGTACTTCTTTGTGCTTCAACAAACTCAGTGATGGTTGGGTAAGGAAGGTTGTGAGGGATGTTGTAGTAGGAGATGTCAGCATTTGCTTGGTACTGAGTGGAAGGGTTATTGTCAGGATGATGTTCATTAGGAGGGTATCTTGATGAATCATCAATTCCTATTTCTTCCACTGAGGTGTTAGAGACACTGATTGCATCAGTGCTCTCATCAAAGGTAACATGGAATGTTTCCTCAGTTTGCTGTCTCCTTGTGTTGAACACCCTGAAGGCCTTTGAGACAAGTGAGTATCCTAGGAAGTATCCATCATCAGCTTTGGCATCAAATTTCCCTAAGTGATCCTTGTTATTATGAATAAACACAGGACACCCAAAGACATGAAAGTAGCTGATGTCAGGGATCCTTCCCTTGAATAACTCATAAGGGGTTTTGCTATGTCTCTTGACAATGATGGATCTGTTTTGTTTATAACAGGCAGTTTTGACTGCTTCAGTCCAAAAGTGTTTGGAAAGGACTGATCCATTTAGCATTGTTCTGGCAGCTTCAATGAGTGTTCTATTCTTCATTTCAGCAACACCATTTTGTTCAGGTGTGTAGGGAGAGGAAAATTTTTGGGAAATTCCTTTCTTATCACAGAAAAATTCAAGTTCATAGTTTTTGAACTATGTTCCATTGTCAGTCCTAATCTGTTTGACTTTAACGTCATTTTGATTTTCAATGTTCCTAACAAAGGACATGATTGTTTCAGCTGCCCGACTCTTTTTGATCAGGAAGTAAACCCAAGTGTATCTTGAGTATTCATCCACAATGACCAGAGTATACTTCTCATGGTTAATGGATCTAGGACTGATGGGCCCAAAGAGATCCATATGGAGAAGATGAAGGCAGTTCCTGATGGAAAAGTTTGTTTTGGTTTTAAAAGATGCTCTATGATGTTTACCTTTTTCATAGGAAGAGCATGGTTTATCCTTTGAAAACACAAGAGATGGTAAGCCAGGGACCTTGTTTTGTTTCACAAGATTGTTTATGTTTTTGAAGTTTAGGTGGGAGAGTCTCTTATGCCAAAGCCAGTTGAGGGTTTCATTAGCCTTAGTAAAGAGACAAGTTCCATTCTGAGTTAGACTGGTCATGTCTAACACATAAACATCTTGCCTTCTTGGTGCAATAAGGACAACTTCCTTATTGGCATTGAAGATGGTCCCTTGCTTATCATCAAACTGAACTATGTACTTTGCATCACATAGTTGATTGACACTGATCAAATTGTACTTAAGACCATTGACATAAGCTATCCTAGTAAAGACTATACCACTACCGTTTACTGAACCATAACCTTCAGTGAGACATGATGAATTAGCAGCAAATATAACCTTGGGTCCTGGTTCTTCTACATATTTGTGTAGATACTCTTTCACACCAGTCATGCTCCTTGAACATCCATTATCTAGATGCCAAAAAGGCTCCCTGGTATGCCTCTGCACAAATGGTAAACTGAGTTAGTTCTTTCTAGGACCCCTCATCTTGGAGGGATTGACTTTTGTAGTCTTCTTAAAAGTATCAATTGATTTATGGTCAGTGGTTGAGTGGACTGAGCTACCACAGGTTTTGCATTTGTTTGCAGAGGTAGACTCAGTGGACTGAGAGGATGACTTGGTCATACCTCTTCTGGTCTGAATGACCTTTTCATGTCCTGAGGTGTTGTGAGTGGAATCTCCATAAATTTCACAACAGTTGTCCATTAGACAATCCTTAGGATGGTGGTCATTGAAGCCACAGTGAGGGCAAGGTGAAAAAGGCTGTGTATGATTGGTGATCAGAAGTCCTGTGATCTTCCTTTTTGCATATCATGCAGTAAAGGATTCTATAACAATCATCAGTGAAATGATTGGTATAGTGACACAGCTCACACCTTTTCAGGGGTTTGGAGGGTTTTGGTTTGGTGCTTGAGGAAGCTGATTTGGGTTCCTTCATCTTGGATTGAGAAGGTTTCTCAGAAGATTCAATCTTCTCACTCAGCTTCCTGACAAGCTCAGCCAACTGATCAATTTTGGAGTCAGGGCTTTCTGTTTTTACTTCAGAAGGGACTGAAGTTGATGAGTCATCAGTATGTACTGAGACTTCAGGGGTTTGCCTTTTCAGGATGGTATTTCCCATTCCTGGATTCTCCTTTGGAGAATACTGAGAGTAGACCAATGGTGGGAGGTCTGAGCTTGGTGCAGCACCCTGAAGGATATTCAGAGGTGGGAGTGGTGTGAATGATTCAGATTCAGACTCATTGACTGACTCAGTACTACTGGGTTGGTCAGTGAGTCCAAGCATATTTTTCAGAGCCTGACTTTCAGGAAGCAAGATTTTTCCAGTCTCAAATTTTGGTAACTTACAGGTCTTGGGTTGCATTTCTTGCTCAAAAGATATGCCAGCTGGAATAAAGGCCATTTCACTGTGACTCTCACTGGGGGTTTTAGTGAGTGGGTCAATTCCTATAGTTATCTTAGGAATTAAACCCATAGTATCAAAGACCTTGGGGTTCTTTTTAGTCCAGCCTTCAATGACAGCCTTTTCTTTGTTAAGTTCATTTTGAAGAGCTTGATTTTGATTCAAAATCTCAGTGTTTTGAATTTGTAGTGTAATATTTTCTAACTTGGCTTGTTTTAGTACAAGCAATTCATCTCTACACTTATTCAATTCTAACACAAGATTGTTATATTTTGAAAGCAAGTTAAGCCTTTGTTCTTCTACAAACTTAAGATCTACACAAATATAATTCATATAGGACTGCCAGTCAGAATCATCATCCATTGAAAGTAAAGTGTTTACCTTCTTTATGGTTATGTTCACCCACTCTCCATTCCTTACATGGCTTTTTCCAACAGCCACCTGATCACCTTCAGAAAGTGCCATCAGTGCACTCTCTCTAATTTTCTCATCATCTAAGGAGACCTCTTCTTCATCCCAGTCATAAGCTTCTGCTACAAGGACCTTGTTCTTTGTCTGAACTGGTTTGGATGTTTGAGCAGCCTGAGACATTGAGGGATTAGTTTCAAGAAGTGCAAGCTTAGCCTTAGCTTTCCTATATTTAGTCTCAAAGTATTTTTGCCCCTTTTGAACATTATTGTTTTAAAAATGTTGGGTCGACTAAAACATTCTAGGTTGAAACTTGCTAGTTCTTTAGGAACTGTTTCCAGAAAATTTATAAGAGGGTTCTGAGATGATTTTTGAATAACAGTCTCTAGCAAAGTGGCCCTTTTTACCACATTTGAAACACTCAGTGGTTTCACTTGCTTTAGCTTTTGAAAAGTTGGATTGATTTCTTTTGATAAAACATTTTGAATTGGCTAGGAGTGCCCTTTCTTGGAATTCCAAGTTTAGGTCATTCAGGTACTCATCACCAGTTCTTTCATCAATCTCATCTTCAGAATCCTCTTGAAAATTCTGTACAACACCATTAGAATAAAAGGCAGTTGATATGGGTGAGGAGGTCAAGGCCTTTTTGGTCTCAAGAGCTTTTGAGTCTGGGTATCTCTTAGATTAAGTTATCTTCATAGACAAACTTCCCATAGATCTCAGGAAGCTCAAGGGTCTGAATGTGATTAGCATTCCTGAGGCCTTGTGAGAAGTTTAGCCACTTCTCAGGGAGACTGTTGACAAAGCCAACATTTGTCTCATGCTTAGACAACACTGCACCATCATTTGATAATTCATTTATCAGGGTCTTGTATCTGGTATATGTCTGAGAGAGGCTTTCAGAGTCCTTTGCCCTGAAAGTGTTATACTCAAGTTTCAGGTCGATGATCCTGTTTTCCTTAGTATCTGAGGGTCCTTCAAAGCTATTAATCAAGTCATCCCAAGTTTGCTTGGCTGTTGAACAGTTGATGACTGATTCAATTATATCGTCTGGAAGACAAGATATAATTATGCTTTTCAGGCGTTGGTCTTGATTGACCACCCTTCTCTCATCAATGGCCCACTGAGATTCAGGCTTGTTTAGCCCCTCAGCAGTCTTAGGGACATAAGGACCTTATTTGACACAAGTGATGTAGTATGGTTCCATACCAGTCAAGTAGCAAAGCATTCGCTTTTTCCACTTGCTAAATTTTCCAGCTTCAAGTCTGGGGGCAACAGCTGAAAAGCTACCAACCTTTTTATCGACGAGCTGGGGCACATTAATATCAGCCATAGTAGGATATTGGTTTTAAAATCCTTGAGCAATCTTAGTGTTTGAAAGATTTTATAAACCAGAGGCTCTGATACCACTTATTGTTCCCTTTACCCGGTTAGAGATAACTACAAAGTTAATCTAATTGTGTTATGACTGAGATTAATGTAATGATTAATTATAACTGATAAGTAAAACGTAAATATAAAAACACAAAGTTTTTCAACGTGTAAATTCTTATTAGAAATCAATCAAAGAATCTATTACCCAAGTGTTTTGCGGAACAAACACCTGAGATTGAATAGACAAGGTATGGTGTGTCTCCTATCTAAACTCAAGCTATGCTTAATTGGTAACAATATCGACCCACTGAGCTATCTCAGGGATTGGTTACTCTTTGTAGGAGAAAAGGGGTTTTGTGAAAGTCTAAGCTTTTAATGCACAAAACATAACACCCTTTTCTCCATCTGTTGCTATTTATATACAAACATTCAAAGAGTACTGAAGATTAAAATACAAAAAGAGTACAAGGCGTGTATGACAACTACAACAGTATTTGTCATTTCCAAGAACCAATAGGAATGGGCTAAAAAGTCTTCGAGTGTCAGTTCTGACACTTCTTAACTTTTAGCCGCTTTAGGGAAGGTTCGTTTCTGGCCAGATAAGACTTGTCCTTATCTTCTCAAACTCTTCCCGCTCAATCCCGCCTTTCTTTCAGGCTTCAGGTTCTTCAGTCTTTGCCTTCAGTCTTCAGTCTTCAATCACTTATTGTTGTTGAGGAGACTGGGGTTCAGTGAGTTCTTATCCAACACTCACTGAACCCATTACCTTCTTCTTTGTCTCAAGTAACAATCAGGGAGCTCCGCCTCACTGAGTGGTGAGTCTTTCTTCTTAGACTCGTCCTGAGCATCTTGAAGGTAACTCACTGAGCGACTGTTCACTCAGTGACTTTAAGATGTTTTCGGTTGATTAATCACTTGGTTAATTTGTGTCCAAATCCTGTTTTAAGGACTCTTGGGTACTGACGGACCCAACACATAGCAAGTAAATGTTTAATTGAGATTAATGTCGAAAGGAGTCTTTTGAATATTTGTTCTCATCATCTTTCAAGTAAATGGAACTTCACAAATTGATGACATCAAAGTTATGGGTCGAAAGAACTCTTTGTTTGTTGTTGGTTTAGGCATGAGTTTTATGACATGATCAATTGATTAAGGCTTATGTATATTTGATTTATAAAACACTAGACTATTATAATTGGTTCTATAGGTCGAAAGGATTACCAATGATAATATGTTTTCCAAACTAAACATCCTAATATTCTTGTGATCATTTGTCCATACAAGTATGTTCTTTGTGTGCTTACATCATGCTTTTATAATTGCTTTTCTTGGTGGTTTGATGTAACACCCCTACCCGATAAAGGGTAAAAGTGTCACAATATGGTGACATATCAAAGCATACAAAGATCATAACACAAGCGGAAGTCTTATAAATAAATAAGTCAAGAACATCATGACTTAGAAAATTCCAAAGTTCCAACAAGGTACTTAAAAGAAAAGAAATACATAACATCCAACATCAATCCAAAATAGTTCAAATCAAATGGGGAAACTAAGGTGTAGGTCTCTAAGCTCCTACTCTCAACACTCGAGCCCAGCATCCCGCTTATTACCTGCCGCATGGAAAAGAAAACGCGGCTGAGCATAAAAAGCTCAGTGAACAGATATATATGCAAAGCAAAGTAATAAGCAACGAAAAGAGAATGATCGAAGATGGCATAATGTATCACAACTCATAGGAAAATGAAGCATTAAAGAGGTATCAACATAAGTATAATCACAAAAGAAACAATGAGCACGTAACAACAAAGGATTGTCTAAACAAGGTACTTGAATAGACACCAAGAAATATAGGAAAGCCACGAGCCGACCTACCGAGGTACTCGATAGATCTCGAAATCACATAATCACATAATGTCACATATCGAAGGATACAAAGAGGGGAGACCTCTAAGTACCGCATGGAGTCAATCCAACTCCCAAAGGTGAATGGGGTACAAGGCACGTACTACCATCACACTACAAAATCTTACCGAAACGAAACAAAGCCTAGGATGCATCCATACGCCCCCTGCAAAACAAAGTTATATATATATATATATATATATATATATATATATATATATATATATATATATATATATATATATATATATATATATCCTGCTCGCATGACAGGTCTACACATATGTCAAAATGGCCAAGTGATCACATATCATAATATATCGAAATGGGGACGCCGTGGATCAATCACACCTCCACAGAAAGTGTCATGCCATTGGTGCCTCAATGACATGGCCATGGTACCTCCATGACTAGTTAGTAAACTCGGGCATACGAATACGAAACGAAACAAAGCATATCATCACAGCATATCAAACGAACCATGTCAAACCAAATAGATAGCAATGAATGTCATGTCACAAATGAAATCATATCACGAATCATATCGAAAGTAATCATAGCAATGGTTCATATCGAAGGTTCAAATATCAAGGGTCCAAAGCGAAGGTCCAAAGCAAAGGTTCAAATATCAAAGATTCAAAGCAAAGGATTCAAATCAAAGAAGTCAAATAATGAGGAAGCATAGCAATGGCATTAGGAAATCCTAATACGTATCAAAAGTACAAGATCGAAGTCATGAGAGAACCCCTACTGAAAAGGGATAGAATATCTGTACCTTAACGAAAGCAAACAATGAAGTAAAAGATGATCACACAAGATGAGAACTCCTCCCGCTACACCGGATCTACACGAATATAATAATCAAGTATTATTCTATGTCCAATTGCATTAGGTTACTTATTTTAGTATGCCTTTCATTTTAACAGGTTTCCTGAATTAATAAGTGTCCTTAATTAGTAGGTTCTCGATTAAGTACATTTTCCGAATTAGTGTTATAATTGACAATTTAATAACTTAAAGGTTTAATACGATTTATATAGTAGTTTAGGGTTTAAAAGACAACTTATATTAGTTTAGGATTAAAGTGTCAATATATTAATGTATAGGGTCTATTATGCAAATTGCGAAAATATAAAATCAATATTAGTTTTTTTTAGCCGCCTGAGTGCATGAGTGTTATATCCCTGATGTTGTTTAATTCTAACTCAACTCACTTTAAAAATAAACTCGAGACCCTCTTGTTAACCCACATTTGGCGAGATCAAAACAACACATGGTCGACCCCACAAATACGAACTAAGATCACAACCCCTTTTTGTTTACTAAATCGTTTTAAACTCCAAACTTTGCCCTTGTTAATTCCCATTTTAGCCAAAACGTTTTATATCTAAAGAGTCCAAAATACCGAACCACCAATACCCTTAAATGCACTATCATTGACCTCTCAAACCAAACCAAAACACCCTCGAACAGACACTAGTAGTTAATCTCATGCACACACACACACATATATCTTATATATATGACCCACACTTAATCACCCTTGCTTTATTTATTAAAATAGGACTGCTTTTACACCATGCGACAGCAGTAAACACGCAACGAAATCATGCAATAACGAATCCCATTTGAATATTTCTTACGTTTAATAACCCCTTTCAGATTGTATATTAGTTATCGAGACGAGTGTCGAGAGACCAGATTTAAACGTGTACCATTACAGATTCAAATAGCAAAAATAGAAAACAAGGTCGACATAAGGCTGTTAAACCCGACGTCAAAACAGCCCACATACCCGACTTAACACAGCTACACACCCTATGAATTAACGAGCCAAAACATTCATCAACACCTTCACATACATCCTAGAATTCGCTTTAGTAAACAACATATATGTTCCATTTTGTACGCCTCATCAAATGTATATTTTGTGATCATTATTAAAAGTTCAATGGTTATTTAAGTGTTCATTAATCATTTAACTAACAGCCGCAAGAATCGAATCGTATAAGAGAAAACCGAATATACTAGGGAAAGATTTGGTTACCCTTGAAGCGTGATAAGAAGAATGAACAAGACAAGGATCGAATACAAATTAATTTCCAGCCGAACACAAGCCAAGCTTCCCTCTCGCGAAGACTTTATGCACCACGAATTAAGCCCTATTCCGTACCAAAAACCCACGTCCAAAATACCACAAAGACCACGATCAAGCACTTCCTTGCTAGGTTGATTTTTTTTTTATCGTGAAGAACCAAGAAGAAAGAATAGCAGCCGATTTGTTTTATTTTATGAGTCTTAGGGTTTGCATTATGGATGTGATGTTCGGTATAAAAGGAGCAACCGAGTGAAGGGATAGAGGCAAATCAAAAATTACCGTGTAGTATGGGATTGTGATTGAAATTTCTATATTTAGTTTAATTTGGGCTTGGCTGTTATTCGGTTTAAGTTAGTGTCCAAGAATTCATTTATTAGCCCATGCAGAATTTCATTTAAAGCGTGTACAAGTTTTATATATGCATGTTATATGACTGCTATGATTTAGTCTGAAATATAAAGTTAAATTATTGTCTCATAAATACTTAGGTTCTAATTAATATATGTTTGCTTCTAAAAAGAAGATTTTACGGGTATTATAATTCTTCCGTCCGCGAAATTGAGATAAGCAATCAAACGAAACGTACCGAATCAGGAAAAGAGATATGGATAACTAGCACGCATAGACTCCTCCGTTTCCCAAGTAGCCTCGCTCTCGGGATGGTTTTTCCAAAGTATCTTAACGAAAGGAATGGTTTTAGTTCTCATGGCTCGATCCTGACGCTCCAAAATAGCTTCAGGCTCCTCAACAAAAGATAAATCTTCCCGAATCTGATCAAATGGATAAGAAGCAACATGGAGAGGATGGTAGTTATATCCCCTCAGAAGTGATACATGGAATACATTATGCACATGAGAAAGTTGTGGAGGTAATGCCAAACGGTACGAAACTTCACCAACGCGGTCTAAGATCTCGAACGGTCCAATGTAACGCGGACTAAGTTTCCCCTGAATACCAAAACGTTTAACACCACGAAATGGAGAAACCTTAAGAAAAACGCGATCTCCTGGACTAAACTCTAAAGCACGACGGTGACGATCCGCATAACTTTTCTGCCTAGCTCTTGCTTCCTTGAGCTTCTCAGTAGCGGTAGCAACTTTCTCATTGGTCTCCGCGATCAATTCGGGACCCTCAATAATACGTTCACCCACCTCATTCCAACATACGGGTGCTCTACACTTCCTACCGTATAGCAACTCGAACGGTGCTTCCTTAATACTCGCATGCCAGCTGTTGTTATAAGCGAACTCCACCATACATAAGTAATCATCCCAATGTCCAGTCCACTCCAGAGCACAAGCTCTCAGCATATCTTCCAAAGTCTGTATAGTGCGTTCTGACTGCCCGTCGGTCTGCGGATGAAAAGCCGTACTAAACTTAAGTTGGGTACTCCAAGCTTTGTTCAAACCCCTCCAGAAACGTGAGGTAAAGCGCGGATCTCTATCCGATACAATGGCCGCTGGAGTGCCATGTAAACGAACAATTTCCTGACGGAAGATTTCTGTCAATCTAGCAATAGAGTACTCCTTCCGAATAGGTAAGAAATGCGCGGATTTGGTAAGACGGTCAACAACTACCCAAATAGTGTCGTTCTTCCGAAGAGTACGTGGCAAACCTGTAACAAAATCCATGGAAATCTGGTCCCACTTCCATGTAGGAATTTCTAACGGCTGAAGTAGACCACTAGTGCGCCGATGCTCAATTTTAACCTGCTGACAGGTCATGCACTTAGCCACATGCAACGCTACATCTTGTTTCATGCCGTTCCACCAGAAATGTTGTTTTAAATCTCGGTACATCTTGGTAGAACCCGGATGAATGGTGAATGGGGAACTGTGTGCTTCAGACAACACAGTTTCACGAAGCGAGGAATCATTAGGAACACATAGATGATTACCAAACCAAACAATGCCGTCATCATCGACCCGAAACTCCGTCTGTTTACCTTCCTCTACGTTCTGAACGATGGACCATAACTCGCCGTCATCCTTCTGAGCTTCTTTAATCCGCATGATAAGGTTTGATTCAACCTTTAGACTAGCCCAGTATCCATCATAACCCCGAATACATAGCTCAATATCCAACTGTTCCAAATCGTTGAGTAATCGAGGCTCAATCTCTAGACTAGCAATCATACCTGATTTCCTACTAAGGGCATCTGCTACAACATTCGCTTTACCCGGATGGTACTGAATGTTGGCATCGTAGTCTTCCAAAAGTTCCAACCAGCGCCTTTGTCTCATATTCAGCTCTTTCTGCGTGAAAATATATTTGAGACTCTTATGGTCCGTGAAGATGTCACAAGACTCACCATAAAGATAATGCCTCCAAATCTTAAGCGCAAAAATTACCGCCGCTAGCTCCAGATCATGAGTTGGGTAATTCTCCTCATAAGGTTTCAACTGCCGAGACGCATAGGCAATCACCTTCCCATGCTGCATAAGTACACAACCCAACCCCTTCTTTGAAGCGTCACTGTAGATCTGATAACCGCCCGTACCAGATGGAAGAGTAAGAATAGGAGCAGAAACTAATCTCTTCTTTAGTTCCTCAAAACTCTGCTCCCTTTCGTCGGTCCACTCAAACTTCTCACCCTTTCGCATAAGTTTCGTCATCGGTAAAGCTATTCGTGAAAACCCCTCAACAAATCTCCGATAATAGCCAGCAAGCCCTAAGAAACTTCTGACTTCGGTCACATTAGTAGGCCTCGGCCACTTGGTGATAGCCTCAACCTTTGCCGGATCCATGGTAATACCATCGGCGGATACAACATGACCTAGAAAAGCAACTTGCCCCAACCAGAACTCGCACTTAGAGAATTTAGCATACAACTTCTCTTGTCGAAGGATTCCCAAAACGGTACGAAGATGATACTCATGCTCTTCCTTTGTTTTAGAATACACCAAAATATCATCGATGAACACAATGACAAACTTGTCGAGGTACTCATGGAAAACACGATTCATTAAGTCCATAAAAACGGCCGGAGCATTCGTCAAACCAAAAGGCATAATGAGAAATTCGTAGTGATCATATCTAGTGCGGAAAGCGGTCTTAGGAACATCTTGCTCCTTCACTCGCAACTGATGGTATCCCGATCTCAAGTCAATCTTAGAGAAAAATTTTGCCCCCTGGAGCTGATCAAACAAGTCGTCGATACGAGGAAGCGGATAACGGTTACGAATAGTAATGCGATTCAGCTCGCGATAATCAATGCATAATCTCATACTCCCATCCTTCTTCTTCACAAATAGCACGGGAGCACCCCAAGGCAAAACACTCGGACGGATGAAACCACAATTAAGAAGTTCCTGTAATTGTTCTTTCAACTCCTTCAGTTCAATAGGTGCCATACGATAAGGAGCTTTGGAAATGGGTTCAGCACCCGGAATCAAATCAATACTGAATTCAACCTCACGTGCGGGTGGCATACCCGGCATCTCATTAGGAAAAACATCAGGAAACTCACAAACAATGGAAATGTTCTCGAGACAAGGACTATCCAAGGAAGTATCCTTAATCGATGCTAGGAACCCTTCACCGCCATATGAAAGTAGTGAACGAGCTTTCAAGGCCGAAATGAGTTTGATAGAATTACCAGGTTGAGAACCTTGGTAGCAAAATTCAGGTGTATGCAAATCGCCAAATAGAACTCGTCTGTTATGACAATCAATGGTCGCCCGGTGCTCAGATAACCAGTCCATCCCCAAAATGATATCAAAATCGTACATGTCCAAAGGAAGTAAGTTCGCAGGACGAATCTTATCGCCGAGATGTATGGGACAGTTCAAGAATTCACGATCAATAATAACACAATTTTTCATCGGAGTGGAGATGGATAGATGATGTTTTAATGGTGTTGCTGGTGTATTAGTATGTTTAGCAAAAGAAATGGATATCACAGAATGCGTAGCGCCCGTATCAAATAAAACAAAAGCCATACGATCAAATAAACGTAGAGTGCCCGAAACGGTACCTGAAGCGTTAGCAGCCTGGTGCCTGGTCAAGGCATGAACTCGGCCAGTAGTAGCCGGCGGACGATCTCCACCAGAACCCCGGTTGTTATATCCAACTGGCTTAGGACAATCTCTAGCCAGGTGTCCCGTCTGACTGCAGTTAAAACATGCCCCCGAAATCCTATGGCACTGTCTCCCAGGGTGTGACTTCCCACATGTCTTGCAAGTATCCGCATCCACACGCCCTTTCTGTCCAGATGCACCCGCAGTCCGATAATCCTGCTGTCCCCTCTGCTGTTGGTCTCGACCTGACCTCTGGTTGCCATACCCCTGTCTGTCAGATCCACGAGCATCATAACTCCGACGATCATTCTGTCTACCATACCCCCGATTATCATATCCACGACGGTCATTACCCTGCCTATCGGATCCCCTCGTATCATAAATCCTACGATCATTTCCCTTAAAGTCACTGCCCCGCTGATTGTTCCCGTGAGCTGGTCGGACACGTTCACCATCAAAGTTTCTCTTAACCCCCTGCTTACCCTTCTCTTCTGCAATCTCAATGTTGCGAACAGCATTCGCAACCCCAGCGACATCATCAAAGTGCATGTTCACGACTCCATCCAAAAGATCCTTCCTGAGTGCCCACTTAAATTTCTTAGCCTGTTCCCCCGGTGTACCAGCCTTTTCCCCTAAAAATCCAGCTAGACGCACAAATCTCTTCATGAATTCCGTGCTGGTCTCCCTGTCGTACATAGAGATCGTGTGGTACTCTCTTTCATACTTCTCCTTCTCAGATAGAGGAAAGTATTGGAAGAAGAAGATATCACGGAAATCCTTCCATGATAAGGTATCCCTGTACGCCTTCCTCGAACTGAGGGCATCCCCCTCGAACTTGTAAGTAGCCAGGCGCGCCTTAAAAAGATCACCACATCCCAACACATCAAATATTTTCTCCATGTGAGCAATCCAGTGCTCCGCATCATCTGGAGAAGTAACTGAACTGAACGAACGAGGTTTCTGCTTATTGAACCTCTCCAACCAGGTGTGGATGGTATCGGGTGGGTTCCCGCCACCAGAACCACCAGCACCATTAGCCATCTCTTGACGCACTTCTTCCCGGATTTGGGCAGAGAGATTTGGTAAGAGTGCGTTGACGGTCCGTTGAACGGCATCCTCAAAAGCAGGGTTGTTAGAAAAATCATCCTGATTGCGAGTAGTAACCATCTGAAAGATCATAAATGAATCAGCGAAAACAAGACAAGGTGGAATCAAAATACGAAAGAGAGACAAAACCAAAAAGAGAAGCCTAATGTCTACCCAATCCTCACAGGTCAAGCCCTAAGGTCTAAGGGTCACAACCTTGTTCTCTGATACCATAATTGTAACACCCCTACCCGATAAAGGGTAAAAGCGTCACAATATGGTGACATATCAAAGCATACAAAGATCATAACACAAGCGGAAGTCTTATAAATAAATAAGTCAAGAACATCATGACTTAGAAAATTCCAAAGTTCCAACAAGGTACTTAAAAGAAAAGAAATACATAACATCCAACATCAATCCAAAATAGTTCAAATCAAATGGGGAAACTAAGGTGTAGGTCTCTAATCTCCTACTCTCAACACTCGAGCCCAGCATCCCGCTTATTACCTGCCGCATGGAAAAGAAAACGCGGCTGAGCATAAAAAGCTCAGTGAACAGATATATATGCAAAGCAAAGTAATAAGCAACGAAAAGAGAACGATCGAAGATGGCATAATGTATCACAACTCATAGGAAAATGAAGCATTAAAGAGGTATCAACATAAGTATAATCACAAAAGAAACAATGAGCACGTAACAACAAAGGATTGTCTAAACAAGGTACTTGAATAGACACCAAGAAATTTTGGAAAGCCACGAGCCGACCTACCGAGGTACTCGATAGATCTCGAAATCACATAATCACATAATGTCACATATCGAAGGATACAAAGAGGGGAGACCTCTAAGTACCGCATGGAGTCAATCCAACTCCCAAAGGTGAATGGGGTACAAGGCACGTACTACCATCACACTACAAAATCTTACCGAAACGAAACAAAGCCTAGGATGCATCCATACGCCCCCTGCAAAAAAAGTTATATATATATATATATATATATATATATATATATATATATATATATATATATATATATATATATATATATATATATATCCTGCTCGCATGACAGGTCTACACATATGTCAAAATGGCCAAGTGATCACATATCATAATATATCGAAATGGGGACGCCGTGGATCAATCACACCTCCACAGAAAGTGTCATGCCATTGGTGCCTCAATGACATGGCCATGGTACCTCCATGACTAGTTAGTAAACTCGGGCATACGAATACGAAACGAAACAAAGCATATCATCACAGCATATCAAACGAACCATGTCAAACCAAATAGATAGCAATGAATGTCATGTCACAAATGAAATCATATCACAAATCATATCGAAAGTAATCATAGCAATGGTTCATATCGAAGGTTCAAATATCAAGGGTCCAAAGCGAAGGTCCAAAGCAAAGGTTCAAATATCAAAGATTCAAAGCAAAGGATTCAAATCAAAGAAGTCAAATAATGAGGAAGCATAGCAATGGCATTAGGAAATCCTAATACGTATCAAAAGTACAAGATCAAAGTCATGAGAGAACCCCTACTGAAAAGGGATAGAATATTGTACCTTAACGAAAGCAAACAATGAAGTAAAAGATGATCACACAAGATGAGAACTCCTCCCGCTACACCGGATCTACACGAATATAATAATCAAGTATTATTCTATGTCCAATTGCATTAGGTTACTTATTTTAGTATGCCTTTCATTTTAACAGGTTTCCTGAATTAATAAGTGTCCTTAATTAGTAGGTTCTCGATTAAGTACATTTTCCGAATTAGTGTTATAATTGACAATTTAATAACTTAAAGGTTTAATACGATTTATATAGTAGTTTAGGGTTTAAAAGACAACTTATATTAGTTTAGGATTAAAGTGTCAATATATTAATGTATAGGGTCTATTATGCAAATTGCGAAAATATAAAATCAATATTAGTTTTTTTTTAGCCGCCTGAGTGCATGAGTGTTATATCCCTGATGTTGTTTAATTCTAACTCAACTCACTTTAAAAATAAACTCGAGACCCTCTTGTTAACCCACATTTGGCGAGATCAAAACAACACATGGTCGACCCCACAAATACGAACTAAGATCACAACCCCTTTTTGTTTACTAAATCGTTTTAAACTCCAAACTTTGCCCTTGTTAATTCCCATTTTAGCCAAAACGTTTTATATCTAAAGAGTCCAAAATACCGAACCACCAATACCCTTAAATGCACTATCATTGACCTCTCAAACCAAACCAAAACACCCTCGAACAGACACTAGTAGTTAATCTCATGCACACACACACATATATCTTATATATATGACCCACACTTAATCACCCTTGCTTTATTTATTAAAATAGGACTGCTTTTACACCATGCGATAGCAGTAAACACGCAACGAAATCATGCAATAACGAATCCCATTTGAATATTTCTTACGTTTAATAACCCCTTTCAGATTGTATATTAGTTATCGAGACGAGTGTCGAGAGACCAGATTTAAACGTGTACCATTACAGATTCAAATAGCAAAAATAGAAAACAAGGTCGACATAAGGCTGTTAAACCCGAAGTCAAAACAGCCCACATACCCGACTTAACACAGCTACACACCCTATGAATTAACGAGCCAAAACATTCATCAACACCCTCACATACATCCTAGAATTCGCTTTAGTAAACAGCATATATGTTCCATTTTGTACGCCTCATCAAATGTATATTTAGTGATCATTATTAAAAGTTCAATGGTTATTTAAGTGTTCATTAATCATTTAACTAACAGCCGCAAGAATCGAATCGTATAAGAGAAAACCGAATATACTAGGGAAAGATTTGGTTACCCTTGAAGCGTGATAAGAAGAATGAACAAGACAAGGATCGAATACAAATTAATTTCCAGCCGAACACAAGCCAAGCTTCCCTCTCGCGAAGACTTTATGCACCACGAATTAAGCCCTATTCCGTACCAAAAACCCACGTCCAAAATACCACAAAGACCACGATCAAGCACTTCCTTGCTAGGTTGATTTTTTTTTTTATCGTGAAGAACCAAGAAGAAAGAATAGCAGCCGATTTGTTTTATTTTATGAGTCTTAGGGTTTGCATTATGGATGTGATGTTCGGTATAAAAGGAGCAACCGAGTGAAGGGATAGAGGTAAATCAAAAATTACCATGTAGTATGGGATTGTGATTGAAATTTCTATATTTAGTTTAATTTGGGCTTGGTTGTTATTCGGTTTAAGTTAGTATCCAAGAATTCATTTATTAGCCCATGCAGAATTTCATTTAAAGCGTGTACAAGTTTTATATATGCATGTTATATGACTGCTATGATTTAGTCTAAAATATAAAGTTAAATTATTGTCTCATAAATACTTAGGTTCTAATTAATATATGTTTGAGATTTTACGGGTATTATATTTGATCCGTGACAATCATATTCATCAACTTGTTACTTGCTTAAACAATCAAACAACATTTGAGTACAACCAAGTCTCTTGGGACGACCTTGACTTACCAATCCTCTTGCTACACACGAACGAGTATACTTGCTCGTATGTGTTCCTAGTTAACCGGTAATTCTTGTATTATAAATTTAAAGCTTGTTGGAACACATCAATTTTTTGGCGCCGCTGCCGGGGACTTGTTTGTTGTGCTCTTTGTTAGTTTGTTTGTTGATTTATGAATTGCTTGTTTTATTTTTTTTCTTGCGTGTTCCTTTGATTGATTGTTTGAATTGAATTCTTGCTGAATTGCTTGTTTGTTCATTTGCTTGATATATTGATTGATTTCTTGTTTGCTAATTTGTTCGAATGCTAAATTGCTCTTGCTCATGAATGATTATTTCTTTGCTCTTGTTTGATTGCTCTTGCTTGCTTGTTTGCTCATGTTATTTTCTTAATTATTTCACTTGCGTTTTGTTTTAAAAATCTCTTAATTCTCATCTTTTGCTTAATGATCTTGGCATCAAAATCAAGTGTTTTGGTGTTGGGATTTGGTTTCATGTGTTCTAAAAATGCTCATTCAAATGTTTGCTTTCAAAGTTTGTGCTCGAATTGCTTGCGAAAAAAAAACCACCAATTGTGTTTGTCTTAATTTTCTTAATTGTTTTTCGTGATTAACAGTGTTTTCATATTTGTTTAGGGTAGTAGAATATGCTCTTTTGTGTTTAACTTTATTTTGAAGTTTAATAAAATTTTTAAACTTGTTTATAAATAAATATATAAAAAAAAAGTTTGTCTCGAAAAAAAAAAATTTTTTAAAAAAAATTGCAAACCGCCGTTTCAAAAATGAACCGGACCGGTTCAAACTTTCTGTGAATCAGTCCAAAACCCAACCGCCCGGTTCAAACCCAACCGACCCGGTTCAAACTTTCTGTGACCCAGACCAATCTCAGCCGAACCGGTTCAAACCTCAACCGCCCGGTTCAAAACCTTCTGACCCAGTCCAGCCGCCCGGTTCAATCCCAACCAGACCGGTTTAAGTGTTTCTGTGACCCAGACCATTTTCAGTCGCCCGGTTCATTTTTGAACCGCCGTTTACTGTAGCAAAATAATAATAATAATAAAAAAATAAGAAATAAAAAAAATTTATTATTTTTTTTTTATTTGTTTCTATTGCTTAAATTTTAATTAATTTAGTTTTCTTTAATAAGTTTAAATGTTTTATGAAATCATTCCTAAAAATGTTTGAACATCACTTTCTTTAAACTTAAACTTGTTTTTTTTTTGCATTTTAAATTTTTGTTAATTTTAGTACGTCGTAAATAAATAAGTACTTGTTTTTAATAAAAAATGTTTCGAACTTTGTGGGTATGTTCACTGGAAACCCTTACGAGACTTAACTCGTCCACTCGGGCCATCGAGAGGTTTAAAAGGCTTGTTGCATACGCTAAATGCAACCGTGATGCCTACGAAAGTGAGTTTTAGAATTTTACATGTTTTTTGTAGTTTAGTTTATTTTTGCAGATTTAATAAGCTCTTGGAGATTGGATGATTGTGGCATTACTCTCTTGATTGGACATGTTTGATTGGAAGAGAAATCGATTGATCTCGCGTACTTAACATCTTATCATATGGAGTCGGTCGCGATTTCTTGAGCCCGTGATGTTTCGTTTCTCTCGGTCTTTTCTTATCTTATTTTTCCCTATTTTACATGCTTTGAAGTTTTTTTTTTTTTTTTTTTTTTTTTTTTTTTTTTTTTTTTTTTTTTACATTGAATATAATGCGTAATTTAAGTGTGGGGGGAAAGTAAAATAGTGGAAAACGAAACTAGTTTTAAATTTTCATATTTTTGGGTCAATTTTTAAAATTTTGTATACTTGTTTGCCCTTATCTTCTAGTTGTTTTCGCGCATATAGGTTAATATATTAGAATAACTAAATCATCCCACTGGTGAAATCGGTAAAATTTTGAAAAATTCGAGATGTGTCCCGATTGACATTGCAATCCATTTTTAGGATCGATAGCATTTGCTAGCGCATTTATAGCCTTTAGCACTAAATATGTGAGGATTTGAGCCTATTTCATATAGCATATATCTTTTATGCTTGAATCTTTTTGCTGTGAGTGTGCCGGAGATTTTATTTATTCTAGAACTTGTGCTTGCAAATCATTACCAGACCGCAGTGAGATTACGTTCGTGTGATATAAGTGTATTCGTGTGACAAAGAGGCACCCTTAGGAATTAAACCAAATGGCCCTCATTTTACATTTAATGATATATTAGCTAGCCACATCGGTTAGTTAACCTCCCATATGGACCCATTTGTTAGCGCTCATTTTTAGCGCTAGATACCCTTAGTAAACCCTCCGAGCCAATCTTTTCATTTTTGTTACATCCAGAAAAAAAATTATTTTATACTTTAAACCTTAGCCTTACCCTTGTCAAAGTCTAAACGGTTGGTTGCTAGTTGTTTGGTTGTTGGATTGTTTTTATGATTATTAGTTAGCCACACTTTATTATTCGTGTGTGCCATTCTGACAAAGATGAAGGTGCGCAACTTCTTATTAGTATTTTTGTGGTGTGCTTATGCAAAGTGTGGGGGAGATATGATGCATGAAGGAGAAAGTCTGAAAAAAAATGTGAAAAAAATGAATAAGTCATCAAAGAAAAAAAAAGAAATAAAAAAATATATGTGATGACAATTATAGCCAATGTGCTATATTATTATTATGAAGATGAAGGAAGATGAAGTATGTTTGAGATATTGATTAGCCAATGTGCTTGGACGTGATATACATATATATTTGGTGATCGATATGTGAAGAGGAGAAGATTGTAACTATAATCATTTACGGGTATGTGGTTTGTTCGGTAACTAGCAACATGGGACTTAGAATTGACTTTAATTTTCTTTTAAAACCAATTTCATAAATATTCCCATGCCTTATCCATACCCTTTTAACCCGAAGCCTAAACGTTACAACTCGAATAAAAGTCCTCTTTAGATGTTTACACTTGGTGCTTACGCCACATCGGTGGAGTTTTGTTTCTTGTACAAGCCTATGGTAATAAACAGATCATGACTGAGCAATATGAGTGTGATTTTCTTATATACTCCACCACCAAAAATATATGAGTAATGAGTCAATTATACTTTCATTCCTTTTCGTGAGGTGCTTAGCTATGCTATCAAGCAAGAGAATCCATAGGGTATTGTCAAACATCTCGGTTTTTCACCATTAAAGCTTAAAAAGATGAATTGTATCTCGTACTTGTACTTGGTAGATTTGCATCATATTTTTATTAACCAATTTTTATACACCATGTGGGATCTATTTTTCTTAATTTCTAGATTTGCTTGAGGGCAAGCAAACCCTTAAGTGTGGGGGAGTGTGCGCTCAATTTTCTCTTATTTATAAAATAAAATAAAAAACCAAAAAGATTTTTTGATATTTTCAAAAAATTTCATAAATTTTAAAAATTTTCTTTTCATTTTGCCATTTAGTTATGTATTTTAATTTTTCTTTTCTTAGATTTGCTTGAGGGAAAGCAAAGTTTAAGTGTGGGGGATTTGATAACGCTCATTTTGTACATATTTTAGTAGCGTTATTCGTATGTTTGTGCATGTTATTTGGTTGTATTTGTGAATATTTTACGCTTAAAAGGTATAAAAGATGTATTCAGGTTCAGGTACAACTATGTTGAAGGAAATAACGAAAAGACGAAGAAAATTCGACAAATCAAGTGTATGTGCACGAAGAGAAGTTTTCCGTTCAAGATAAAGATTCATGCTATGATTATTTCCAAGTTCAAGTAAAAGATTATGAAGTTATTCGATGAAAGAAGGAGTCAAGATTAAGTGCCAAAGATGATTGTTAAAATGGAGTTTATTGTCAACCCAAGGTTGAATCAATCATTCAAACCAATTTCCAAGCTGAAATTCAAACCCAAGGTTCAATACCTCAACCTGAGGTTGAGCAGTCATCTGAACCGCGGGTTGAGACCCCAAACCGTGGGTTGAAGTGGTCAGAATGTCCCAACCGCAGGTTGCTGCACTTAAAGTCTTCCAAAGTTGCATTTAAGTGGATATTAAGTGCCATTACTTCCAAGTCCGATCATATACTCCTAATAACTCATTTTTCCTGCATCTTTATGACACTTTGTGCCCAAGAAACATGCTTGGTGACCAAGGATTATTCAACCATAAATAAGAGTGCTTGGTTAAGTGTTTTCATAATATAAAATTATCATACCATCTACAACCAATTCTCTCTACACTTGGAGGATTCTCTCCTACCACTCCCCACCCATTTCTAGAGGTGTTGGGGAGTGGGTTTGGTCGAAATTTGAAGGACATATGACTTGATCATCCTTACAACATAAGGCTTGATTATAGTTCACACCAATTAAACACCACATACATCACCAACAATCCTTATTACCAAATACCCCTAAGTCATATACTTACAAAATGAGGCCGATTTCCAGGAAGGTTTAGGGATGGATGATTTGTATTTTGGTAGTTTCTTTTGGTTGGAATCACATGGATGGAATTGTAGCATTTGATGCTTTGACTCTAATGTTCAGTGTTGTTTCTATTAATTTCAATCATATTAATGTCTTTGCTTGTGTTGATCATGAGAATTCCTTTATGTGTTGTGTTACATGTTGGATTATAATTATCTCTTAATGCTTGTTTGGTTATTATGAGAACTTGTGATAAAAGGATGTTTGGACATAATTAGTGTTTGTTTGGTTTATGATGAAAGACATCATATTTGGTTAAATTGGCACTTGTCAATGTTTATTTTTTGGTTGATCATTGTTGAGTTTAGAGGCCGAAAGGATTCTCAATTGTGATTAGTTTCAATTCTTTAGTCGACAAATGTTTTGCTCTTGTGCTTTGTGACGATTGTGCAAGAGAATTAATGAACATAACAAGTAAAGGTTTAATTGAGATTAATGTCGAAAGGAGTCTTTTGAATATGTGTTCTCATTATCTTTCAAGTAAATGGAACTTCACAAATTGATGACATCAAAGTTATGGGTCGAAAGAACTCTTTGTTTATTGTTGGTTTAGGCATGAGTTTTATGACATGACCAATTGATTAAGGCTTATGTATATTTGATTTATAAAACACTAGACTATTATAATTGGTTATATAGGTCGAAAGGATTACCAGTGATAACATGTTTTCCAAACTAAACATCCTAATATCCTTGTGATCATTTGTCCATACAAGTATGTTCTTTGTGTGCTTACATCATGCTTTTATAATTGCTTTACTTGGTGGTTTGATCTGTGACAATCATATCCATCAACTTTTTACTTGCTTAAACAATCAAACAACATTTGAGTACAACCAAGTCTCTTGGGACGACCTTGACTTACCAATCCTCTTGCTACACACGGACGAGTATACTTGCTCGTATGTCTTCCTAGTTAACCGGTAATTCTTGTATTATAAATTTAAACCTTGTTGGAACACATCAGTCTATAAGGACTCTTTTCCTTACCCTACTCCACTCCTTGAGTCTCTAACTCAAGATTTTTTATTCACTAATCAAAAAGCTCCCTTCTCGCCAGAGAAAACCTTTACAAACGTCGCTTACACTTTTTCCGGTACAAAGCTAAATACCGAGTTCTTTTACAAGGGTACAACTACTCCCGTCAGACTATGTATTTTAAGGCCTAAAATACTAACCGATTACAACAGAGGTTTTATGATTGTTTGGTACAAACAATGATGTCTGAACAACAACAATTCATACAGTGGCTAACTAACAAGTCTTGCAACGCTTTGTTAAAGCTTGTGATGCTTTGATCTTCTTGCTACAAAGAAGCTCAATGAAATATGAAATATGAATGAGATAGATATGAATGAAAGAATGTATGATGTTGTTTATGCTTATGAGTGATGAGAAAACATGAATGTGTGGCTTGCTATTTATAGGCAAACTGCCTTGGCAAACCACGGATAGGACAGATCCAAATAAAGGGATCCGTCCTTGAACCTGTTTGGTTCCGTGGGAACCTGACAGCATATCTTCACAAATCTTAACCAAATCTAACCATGATATTTCCATATCTTTCCAAGGATTCATTGAGTAAGGTTCTAAACAAGATAGTCATGATATCTTCAAATGATCTTCAAAATCTCCTAAAGATTTCAAAGTGATGCATGCCATGATGTCACAATACATTTCCATTTTTAGATTAAAATGTATATGAAAGTAAACTTGTCAAATGTATATGAAAGTGAACACGTAAAATGTATATGCTAGTTAGGTGATGTTTTGTGTTTATGAAAGATTTGTGACTATATATGTAAAAGGCTTAACTATATCTATGTTTTGCTAAAAATAAAGTTTATGATTGTCATTATCAAAATATAGCAAAGATCGTAAAATATAAATAACGTTTTTTAGACGATATTTGTATTAACAATCTCCCCCTTTTTGTTGAGGACAAAACATAAAGTTTATTTTTAAGCAATGAGATAAATAAAGTGCAAGTCTTTAAAAATATAGATTAAACTAGTTTTATGCAATTTTAAAATTAATTTATACATTTTAAATTGTATAAAATGTGTGAGTTTTGAGTTTAATATTTTCTCCCCCTTTTGTCGAAACAAAAAGAAGAAAAGCATAGCGGAATATAGTGCAAGCCCTTGGTCAATACTCCCCCCTAGTTAGGGTACCAAGTATATGATGCATTGATTTTGAGCGCTTAATTAGCTCCCCCTTGGTCAATACTCCCCCTAGTTAGGGTGCCAAGTATAAGATGCATGGATTATGAGTGCTACAAAATAAAGGTTATTGATAAATAGTTCAAACCAACCATGGATATAATGTACAATAACAAGTCACAACCAACACACAAACATCAATAAGCATCATTCATTAGTAAAATATTTTGTGTCAAAAGTCACAAAATTGGACAATAATGGAGATGTTGAAATGCGAGAATAAATATAAAAATAACTTTGAAAGAAAGTCCTAGAAAAAAAATAACTTAGAAATAAAAATCCTAAACTAGAAAAAAATAACTTAGAAACCAAAAAAAATAAATAAATAAATAAAAAATTAAAAATTAAAAAATCCTAAGATGTGAAGCTCCTAATGTGATCTTCTATTGAGGAGGATGAGAAAGAGCGTTAAGACGCTCGAGGATCCATGGCTAGGGTGGTTTAAAATGAACCTCATCTCGTTTTGGAGCTCATGAACCAATATATTGGTTCTTTGACTAAGATGAGCGGTTCTTTCACACATGGAGGAACCATGGCTAGGGAAGTTTGGTGGTAGACTAGGTTCGTTCAAGATAATTAATAAACATAAAAAATTGAGATTAATGTCGAAAGGAGTCTGTTGAATATGTGTTCTCATCATCTTTCAAGTAAATGGAACTTCACAAATTGATGACATCAAAGTTATGGGTCGAAAGAACTCTTTGTTTGTTGTTGGTTTAGGCATGAGCTTTATGACATGACCAATTGATTAAGGCTTATGTATATTTGATTTATAAAACACTAGACTATTATAATTGGTTATATAGGTCGAAAGCATTACCAATGATAACATGTTTTCCAAACTAAACATCCTCATATCCTTGTGATCATTTGTCCATACAAGTATGTTCTTTGTGTGCGTACATCATGCTTTTATAATTGCTTTTCTTGGTGGTTTGATCTGTGACAATCATATCCATCAACTTGTTACTGGTTTAAACAATCAAACAACATTTGAGTACAACCAAGTCTCTTGGGACGACCTTGACTTACCAATCCTCTTGCTACACACGGACGAGTATACTTGCTCGTATGTGTTCCTAGTTAACCGGTAATTCTTGTATTATAAATTTAAAGCTTGTTGGAACGCATCAGACTGCAAGGACTCTTTTCCTTACCCTACTCCACTCCTTGAGTCTCTAACTCAAGATTTTTTCTTCACTAATCAAAAAGCTCCCTTCTCGCCGGAGAAAACCTTTACAAACGTCGCTTACACTTTTTCCGGTACAAAGCTAAATACCGAGTTCTTTTACAAGGGTGCAACTACTCCCGTCAGACTATGTATTTTAAGGCCTAAAATACTAACAGATCACTACAGAGTTCTTTTACCTGTTTGGTTCCGTGGGAACCTGACAGATATCTTCACAAATCTTAACCAAATCTAGCCATGATATTTCCATATCTTTCCAAGGATTCTGATGAAGCGAAAAGTGTACCGCTTTTAAGGGGTCATTTAAGCCTTAAATCGTATTTATTTGATCAAATATTGCCCTAAATCGTTCCTTTTGTCATTTTAGGTACTTTTGAGGAGAAATCTGGAAAAGGAGGCATTTTGGACGTTTTTGGAGCATAAAAGTGAAGAAAACGACAAAGTCTCAAAAATCGGCTAAAAGTTACTCTTGACGGCGTCACAATTTACTCTAGACGGCGTCATGCTTTGGCAAGAAAAGTTGGACGTGAAATTTACTCATGATAAGCCAGTGAAAATAGCATGTGAATTCTGACGGCGTCACGCTTTAACTTGATCAAGGGCGTCACGGCTTAAATCATAAGGGGACGGCGTCACGTTCACGAGCTGACGGCGTCAAGCCTTGATAAGCCAGAATGGATTTTGGAAGAGCTAAAGAGGGACGGCGTCAAGAAGGTCATCCAGGAACCCTAAAAGCGGCGAGGTGACAGCGTCACACTCCATAAGGTGACGCCGTCAGATCCAAAAATCTATATATAGTTTTCTAATTTTTTGTCATTAAAGAGAGCTTAGTGTGTGGAATTTTGGGAGAAAACCCTAAGACGATTTTAGCTACTTTTTCAGGGCTTTTTGCCTTGAGATCTTCCATGTTTCATTGAAAGATAAGTTATCAATTAATCATTCAATATGTCTATGTGTTGTTTGATTCTATCTTATTCTTGTCTTTTGTTTAACATGTTAGGCTAATTTTATATTGTGTTTGCTTAGATCTAATGAAACTTAGCTATTGATTATTGGTTGTTAGTGTGTTGTTAGTTGTATTGGATGATTGTTTATCTATGTTAGGCTTAAGAAAACTGGCTAACTTCCTATTCGGTAACTTGCTTGAACGTCTTAAGAAACATGAACCAAACGCGTACTAAAGGTTTTTATGGTTGTATTTAATGCACAAGCGAATTCTAGTGATCCCATGTTAGGAGCTTCCTAGCCGGCTCGACATAGGAGTGAAGTAGGAGCTTGTAGAGTTGGGGAAGTAAGTACGCCACCCCACGAATGGTATTAAGGAATACACCCGTCATCCACGCGACTAATACACACTAATTAACCGGTAAAAGATAGTTAGGGAGTAAGGAAATCTAAGTAAACACATTTCTCTACACATAAGTTTCTCACCACATTTTCATTTTTGTTATTTTATTTTATTTGCATTCGTAGTAATTTGGGTTAGTTGACTAGCAACTAATTCCGCCCACTCCTTCAAAACCGAGATTTTATTTGCTTTCATAAAATTATAAAACATAAAAAAGGAATCTTCCTCAACCCTTAGACCTAATTAGAGTAGCCTTTCATACCTAACGAACACTATTCCCTGTGGAGAACGATCAATCCCCCGTACTTACCACTACACTATACTACATCGGTCAGGTACACTGCCTGGTGGGGTTGTAAGCCTCTTGAGATCCCTCGAGAGGTAAAACCTGTTGTAAGGTTACAAAACCACGCAATCAAGTTTTTGGCGCCGCTGCCGGGGAATAGTTATTGTTTAGGTTGAATTTTTATTTCTATTAGGTCTACTCACTAGATTCCTTTCTAGTGAGATTTTTATTTTATTTTTCTAGGTTTTCTTTAGTCTATCTATTTTCTTCGTGTCTTTGTTCGTAACCATACCATCCGACATTATGGAAGATGGTAATATCCTTAACCCCCACAACCCACCACCACAACAACCACAACCACCTCCTAGAGCCCGTACTTTAGGAGAGTATTCCCGTCCTAGCCACCATGGCTATCGAAACACCATTGAGCTCACTCAAGGAGCCAATATCACACCCTTGCGATCCGACACCATCCGGTTGGTGCAAAGCGGATGCGCATTCCATGGACTTCGTTCTGAAGATCCTAATCAACATCTCAAGGACTTTCTTAAAATCGTTGATTCTATAGACCTTGATGTTGCCACTCGAGAGACGACCCGATTGCGTCTCTTTCAATTCTCTCTGCGGGACCAAGCTAGTCAGTGGCTAGAACGTCAACCCGCAGGATCCATCACCTCTTGGGATGATCTCACCACTCGTTTCCTTGCTCAGTTTTTCCCACCGGGAAGAACTACCAAGCTAAGGAATGATATCTTGATGTTCCAACAACGTCAAGGCGAAACTCTCTACGAGGCATGGACTCGATTCAAGGACTTACTCCAGAAAGTCCCTCACCATGGCATAGAACTTTGGCTCCAAGTCCAAATCTTCTATGACCATATCAATCTCTCCACGAGGCAAACCATTGACCAAGCGGCCGGTGGCAAGCTACGTGATCTAAGTGCGGAACAATCATGGGCTCTCCTAGAGGATCTTGCTCTTTATGACAACGAAAGTTGGAGTGATCCCCGTGATTTGAATAAAACGGTCAAGGCAATATCTTTGCCTTCGAACAATTCAAGCACTTCTAACCGTAGGATCATAGAACTTGAAGACCAAGTCAAGTTTCTCAAGAAATCCTACGAGGCTCCTAAACCTTCAAACCAAGTGAACAAAATCACTTCTTCATGTGAATTATGTAGTGGTCCCCACGACACTCGTGATTGCATGGAACTCCCCGAGCAAGCTTTTGTGGACTACGCATCCTCGCGTACCGACGGAGCGGGAGACAAGTGGTACACTTTCAAACCCGAGCCGAACCATTACGGTGATACATACAACCCCTCATGGAAAAATCACCCGAACCTTAGGTGGAAACAAAACCAAAACTCGCAACAAACCAATTCTTCCAACCCACCTAATCGTTTCCAATCAAGCGGTTCCAACTCGAACCGTACTTTCAACAACAATCCTTCCGGCAATGGTAGTACCAATAACTTTGAAGGATTGATTTCCCAATTTATGGCATCTCAAGAAGCTCGGATAGCTAGATTCGAGACCGAATTCAATCAACAACAAACTGAGATGACCAATAAAATTGACAACTTGTTGAAAGCCCTCAATAACCAAGTGTTATCACCTCCACATAAGGACGCTAGGAACACAAATAGCGGACCCCAAGTAAAAGACCCCTCTTCATCCAAACACGTCCACTTTGTCAACATTGTCACTATTAAACCAATTGATAGGAATGAGGATAATAGTGAACCTAAGGATGAGGATAGGAAAGTCGAGGTTGATAAGGAAGTTAGGACAAGTGAGATTGAAGAAGTAGATGATGATGAGGACTACTTCAATAGGCTACCCACTAAGGAAGAGCGTGCATATCATACAAACTTATTCGATGACCCCGAGACACCATACTTCCTAGGTAGACCAATCATAGAAATAGGCGACCCTTCTAATCTCAACATACCATGCAACATCGGACATCTACATGTGTGGAAAGCTTACATCGACCTTAGATCGCCCATAAACATCATGACTAGAGCCCACTACAACTTGATAATGAAAAATCAACTTGGGTATAGGATGCTCCCTGACAAGGGTTGGATGAGTAACTTCACGGGAAGAGTTAAGGGATTACCGGTTTATGTAGGAAACTTCACCTATGTCACCGACTTTGTAATTGTAGAAGATATCCGCCCAATAGTCGATGCATCCTTGACTCAAGTGGTTTTTGGAAAACCATTTGTTGAGGTCTCTAGAATGACTTATGAACCTTCCTTAGGGATAGTTAGATTTAAGGATGAGACCGATGAAGTAAGCTACCAAATGCCATATAAGATAGAACAATTCCAACACTTGTCAAATGTTGAGAAGGAGCTTAAACAAGCGGTCTACTATAGGAATGATAAGGATAGAAGTAAAGGAGTAGACTATGTTATGGAAAGGATATTCGGTTTCTACAAGGATTGTTTGAAATTAGGACCGGAATATAGAACCGGGAAGGAGAATGGCCTAGGAACCGTGACCAATGATGGAGTCACGTAATGTACGTGACTTTGAGTCTAGCTACAAGACTCGTTAATAAAGAAAAGCGCTTCTTGGGAGGCAACCCAAGCTTTATTTGTTTTATTTGCTTTGTGTGTTTATTTATTTGTTTGTTTGTTTTTATTTGTTTCCGTATGTGTGTTTAATTTTTATTATTATTGATTCATGTTCAAAAGTAAATTGTGAAAATGCTTTATTTTGTTTTTAACTTCGTCTTAACTACATATAAAGGTATTTTGCAAAAGATAAGTGTAAGGGAAATCTAAATCGGTTTATTAGAACACAAATTAACATGAATCGTAATAATAATAAATTAGCATACATATTCGTATTTGTTTGAGTCAAATGCTTGTATCGAGTCATAATGATGTTTTGCAGGATTTCCAGGAAGTAAGGTAAAGGTTTTTCCAGAAATTTTCCGGAAACTTAAAACGAAAATTTTTGTCAGGTCATTTCTGACGGCGTCAGGGTTATAACCTGACGGCGTCAGATTTAATTTCCAGAAATTTTTGAAAGTTTTGTTTTCATAAAAAGTTTTTATTAAATCTCCAACTTATAATCTCCAGGAATCTGCAAAATTATCATTCCACAAGCATTTAATCCTTATATATAGATTTTTTTCCCGCCGATGTTATGCAGGTTTTCGTGTTTGTTTTCTCAGGTTTAACAGGTTATTTTGGACAAGGAAATGTTTTTGGATCAAGCTTATGGCGATGCATTAGTCATGGAGCTTCAACATTCTCTTTGGAGGAAGATTTAACCGTGTAATTTCATTATCCACTGAGCGAATCAGGGGAGTATTTGATTTCATTCTTTTACTTTTTGCTTTTACATCTTATTATTTGAACATTGGGGACAATGTTCATCTTAAGTGTAAGGGGAGGGTAAAAGTACGATTTTAGAGAATGCCATTGCGCTTGATTTTTGTTTGTTTGATGGTAGATGTGTAATAAAACTGAGAGAAATACTTGTTAAGGTAATTTTAGTGCCAAATTTAAAATTTTTTACAACATATAGGAGTGAAACTTTGATCTTAATGAGCGTCTCACGGATAGGAGTTATATGACTAGCACAAAAACCGTACCACTAAAAAATTTTCCACCCCCAAATATGTGAGGTTCGCCCCTAGAATTGGTAGGAAAAGCATTTATGCTATGATGTGTGTACCGGTAGCACTTAGATTCTAGAACTTGCGTTAGGACCATTCCAAGGCCACAAGTGAGACTACATTCGTGTAGTTAGATTTACTACATGATAAGAGGCATTAGGATTAACCCATTGTTTTACACCTGCGTTTTTGTTATAATTACGTTGGCTACATTGGTCAAGTAATTCTCCCACACCCTTTGCGTTGTACTCATTTTTAGTACACGATACCCCTAGTACACCCCTCAGAGCCTATCTTTTCGTTTCGACCTTTAAGCATTTTACTTAAAGGAAGAATTTGTTACACCCCACTAAAATGTACACCCAAATCGCCTTAGCCTACCTTGTATGCACTCATTTTTAGTGCATTATTGTTACAACATTTGTTTAAACCCAAGTTAATTATCTAGTTGATTACAAGGTTGCTAAGTCGAGTCATATCCTTGTACATATTGTTTTGGGACGATTGGGACTCATGGGTAAAGTACTAGTATAATGGAGTAATGGGGAAGGACATCATTTATTACCCCCGTATGTGCTAAATGTTTTAAAAAGTACTCCAAGTTTTTCAATTATCTTAATTCGAGTCATTAGATTAGTATTTGTAAAGTTATGTAAAAATTCAAGTGTAAGGGGGATGCAACGCCCCTATGATGTATTATTTTGGATGGTAGGGCAAGAGTGTATCAATAAAAAAAAAAAAAAAAAAAAAAAAAAAAAAAAAAAAAAAAAAAAATCAAGAAAAATACAAAAAAATGAGAAAAAGAAAAATAGAAAAAACATACGGACTACCATCCCGTTTCATTTTATGTTTATTTTATGTTTTTGTTATTTTGTTTTTAGCTTAAGATTGAGTCTAGTCTTGGCTTAGCAACATTGTATAGTACATGTAATTGACCAAGATCTTTAACTCGCCACCAGTAAAATATCCCGTATCCAACAAAACCGTGTTTTCCTTTTCCCTACACCTAACATTACAACCCATTTAAAAGCCCTCTTTGATAGTTTATCTTAGGTGCTTACGCCTAGTGGAGGAGGTTTTTGATCCTTTCCCAAGCCTATGGTAATCTATTTGCTATGACAGGTAGTGAGAGATATTTTCCGTTTTCATTTATGAGATTTATTTTGATGACACTTGAGAGATGTGAGTATCTAAACACTGCTTGTGAGGTGCTAGTTTGTAATCTCCGTGCTTATTATGATTGAAGTGGAACGATTATTTGTTGTAATTACTTTTATGTTTGCATTAAATGACCCCTAACTTGTATTTTGATTAGAATAAAAGCGCATTTGCTTGAGGACAAGCAAATCTCAAGTGTAAGGGTATTTGATGAGGCGAAAAGTGTACCGCTTTTAAGGGGTCATTTAAGCCCGAAATCGTATTTATTTGATCAAATATTGCCCTAAATCGTTCCTTTTGTCATTTTAGGTACTTTTGAGGAGAAATCTGGAAAAGGAAGCATTTTGAACGTTTTTGGAGCATTAAAGTGAAGAAAACGGCAAAGTCTCAAGAATCGGCTAAAAGTTACTCTTGACGGCGTCACAATTAACATGGGACGGCGTCATGCCTTGGCAAGAAAAGTTGGATGTGAAATTTACTCATGACGGGCCAGTGAGTTAGCATGAGAATTCCGACGGCGTCACGCTTTAACTAAATCAAGGGCGTCACGGCTTAAATCATAAGGGGACGGCGTCACGTTCATGATCCGACGGCGTCAAGCCTTGATAGGCCAGAATGGATTTTGAAGAGCTAAAGAGGGACGGCGTCAAGAAGGTCACCCGGGAACCCTAAAAGCGGCGAGGTGACGGCGTCACACTCCATAAGGTGACGCCGTCAGATCCAAAAATCTATATATAGTTTTCTAATCTTTTGTCATTAGGGAGAGCTTAGTGTGTGGAATTTTGGGATAAAACCCTAAGACGATTTTAGCTACTTTTTCAGGGCTTTTAGCCTTGAGATCTTCCATGTTTCATTGAAAGATAAGTAATCAATTAATCATTCAATATGTCTATGTGTTGTTTGATTCTATCTTATGCTTGTCTTTTGTTTAACATGTTAGGCTAATTTTATCTTGTGTTTGCTTAGATCTAATGAAACCTAGCTATTGATTATTGGTTGTTAGTGTGTTGTTAGTTGTATTGGATGATTGTTTATCTATGTTAGGCTTAAGAAAACTGGCTAACTTCCTATTCGGTAACTTGCTTGAACGTCTTAAGAAACATGAACCAAACGCGTACTAAAGGTTTTTATGGTTGTATTTAATGCACAAGCGAATTCTAGTGATCCCATGTTAGGAGCTTCCTAGCCGGCACGACATAGGAGTGAAGTAGGAGCTTGTAGAGTTTGGGGAAGTAAGTACGCCACCCCACGAATGGTATTAAGGAATACACCCGTCATCCATGCAACTAATGCACACTAATTAACCGGTAAAAGATAGCTAGGGAGTAAGGAAATCTAAGTAAACACATTTCTCTACACATAAGTTTCTCACCACACTTTTCATTTTGGTTATTTTATTTTATTGCATTTGTAGTAATTTGGGTTAGTTGACTAGCAACTAATTCTGCCCACTCCTTCAAAACCGAGATTTTACTTGCTTTCATAAAAATTATAAAAACATAAAAAAGAATCTTCCTCAATCCTTAGACCTAATTAGAGTAGCCTTTCATACCTAACGAACACTATTCCCTGTGGAGAACGATCAATCCCCCGTACTTACCACTACACTATACTACATCGGTCAGGTACACTGCCTGGTGGGGTTGTAAGCCTCTTGAGATCCCTCGAGAGGTAAAACCTGTTGTAAGGTTACAAAACCACGCATCAGGTCGAAAGAACTCTTTGTTTGTTGTTGGTTTAGGCATGAGCTTTATGACATGACCAATTGATTAAGGCTTATGTATATTTGATTTATAAAACACTAGACTATTATAATTGGTTCTATAGGTCGAAAGCATTACCAATGATAACATGTTTTCCAAACTAAACATCCTCATATCCTTGTGATCATTTGTCCATACAAGTATGTTCTTTGTGTGCGTACATCATGCTTTTATAATTGCTTTTCTTGGTGGTTTGATCTGTGACAATCATATCCATCAACTTGTTACTGGTTTAAACAATCAAACAACATTTGAGTACAACCAAGTCTCTTGGGACGACCTTGACTTACCAATCCTCTTGCTACACACGGACGAGTATACTTGCTCGTATGTGTTCCTAGTTAACCGGTAATTCTTGTATTATAAATTTAAACCTTGTTGGAACGCATCAGACTGCAAGGACTCTTTTCCTTACCCTACTCCACTCCTTGAGTCTCTAACTCAAGATTTTTTCTTCACTAATCAAAAAGCTCCCTTCTCGCCGGAGAAAACCTTTACAAACGTCGCTTACACTTTTTCCGGTACAAAGCTAAATACCGAGTTCTTTTACAAGGGTGCAACTACTCCCGTCAGACTATGTATTTTAAGGCCTAAAATACTAACAGATCACTACAGAGGTTTTATGATTGTTTGGTACAAACAATGATGTGTGAACAACAACAATTCACACAGTGACTAACTAACAAGTCTTGCAACGCTTTGTTGAAGCTTGTGATGCTTTGATCTTCTTGCTACAAAGAAGCTCAATGAAATATGAAATATGAATGAAAGAGAGTATGATGTTGTTTATGCTTATGAGTGATGAGAAAACATGAATGTATGGCTTGCTATTTATAGGGAAACTGCCTCGGCAAACCACAGATGGGACAGATCCAAATAAAGGGATCCGTCCTTGTACCTGTTTGGTTCCGTGGGAACCTGACAGATATCTTCACAAATCTTAACCAAATCTAGCCATGATATTTCCATATCTTTCCAAGGATTCATTGAGTAAGGTTCTAAACAAGATATTCATGATATCTTCAAATGATCTTCAAAATCTCCTAAAGATTTCAAAGTGATGCATGCTATGATGTCATAATACATTTCCATTTTTAGATTAAAATGTATATGAAAGTAAACTTGTAAAATGTATATGAAAGTGAACATGTAAAGTGTATATGCTAGTTAGGTGATGTTTTGTGTTTATGAAAGATTTGTGACTATATATGTAAAAGACTTAACTATATTTATGTTTTGCTAAAAATAAAGTTTATAATTGTCATTATCAAAATATAGCAAAGATCGTAAAATATAAATAACGTTTTTTAGACGATATTTGTATTAACAATCTCCCCTTTTTGTTGAGGTTAAAACATAAAGTTTATTTTTAAGCTTTGAGATAAATAAAGTGCAAGTCTTTAAAAATATAGATTTAACTAGTTTTATGCAATTTTAAAATCAATTTAGGCATTTTAAATTGTATAAAATGTATGAGTTTTTAGTTTAATATTTTCTCCCCCTTTTGTCGAAACAAAAAGAAGAAAAGCGTAGTGGAATATAGTGCAAGCCCTTGGTCAATACTCCCCCCTAGTTAGGGTGCCAAGTATATGATGCATGGATTTTGAGTGCTTAATTAGCTCCCCCTTGTTCAATACTCCCCCTAGTTAGGATGCCAAGTATAAGATGCATAGATTATGAGTGCTACAAAATAAAGGTTAGTGATAAATAGTTCAAACCAACCATGGATATAATGTACAATAAGAAGTCACAACCAACACACAAACATCAATAAGCATCATTCATTAGTAAAATATTTTGTTTCAAAAGTCACAAAATTGGACAATAATGGAGATGTTGAAATGCAAGAATAAATAGAAAAATAACTTAGACATAAAAGTACTAGAAAAAAAATAACTTAGAAATAAAAATCCTAAACTAGAAAAAAATAACTTAGAAACAAAAAAAAAATAAAAAATAAAATAAAAAATAAAAAAAAAATAAAAAAATCCTACGACGTGAAGCTCCTTATGTGATCTTCTATTGAGGAGGATGAGAAAGAGCGTTAAGACGCTCAGGGATGTGGTTTAAAATGAACCTCATCTCATTTTGGAGCTCATGAACCAATATATTGGTTCTTTGACTAAGATGAGTGGTTCTTTCACACATGGAGCAACAATGGCTAGGGAAGTTTGGTGGTAGAGTAGATTTGTTCAAGATAATTAATAAACATAACAAATTGAGATTAATGTCGAAAGGAGTCTGTTGAATATGTGTTCTCATCATCTTTCAAGTAAATGGAACTTCACAAATTGATGACATCAAAGTTATGGGTCGAAAGAACTCTTTGTTTGTTGTTGGTTTAGGCATGAGTTTTATGACATGACCAATTGATTAAGGCTTATGTATATTTGATTTATAAAACACTAGACTATTATAATTGGTTATATAGGTCGAAAGGATTACCAGTGATAACATGTTTTCCAAACTAAACATCTTAATATCCTTGTGATCATTTGTCCATACAAGTATGTTCTTTGTGTGCTTACATCATGCTTTTATAATTGCTTTTCTTGGTGGTTTGATCTGTGAAAATCATATCCATCAACTTGTTACTTGCTTAAACTATCAAACAACATTTGAGTACAACCAAGTCTCTTGGGACGACCTTGACTTACCAATCCTCTTGCTACACACGGACGAGTATACTTGCTCGTATGTGTTCCTAGATAACCGGTAATTCTTGTATTATAAATTTAAAGCTTGTTGGAACGCATCAGTCTACAAGGACTCTTTTCCTTACCCTACTCCACTCCCTGAGTCTCTAACTCAAGATTTTTTCTTCACTAATCAAAAACATCCTTTCTCGCCGGGGAAAATATTTACAAACGTCGCTTACATTTTTTCTGGTACAAAGCTAAATACAGAGTTCTTTTACAAGGGTACAACTACTCCCGTCAGACTATGTATTTTAAGGCCTAAAATACTAACCGATCACTACAGAGGTTTTATGATTGTTTGGTACAAACAATGATGTCTGAACAACAACAATTCATACAGTGACTAACTAACAAGTCTTGCAACGCTTTGTTAAAGCTTGTGATGCTTTGATCTTCTTGCTACAAAGAAGCTCAATGAAATATGAAATATGAATTAGATAGATATGAATGAAAGAATGTTTGATGTTGTTTATGCTTATGAGTGATGAGAAAACATGAATGTGTGGCTTGCTATTTATAGGCAAATTGCCTTGGCAAACCACGGATAGGACAGATCCAAATAAAGGGATCCGTCCTTGTACCTGTTTGGTTCCGTGGGAACCTGACAGCATATCTTCACAAATCTTAACCAAATCTAACCATGATATTTCCATATCTTTCCAAGGATTCATTGAGTAAGGTTCTAAACAACATAGTCATGATATCTTCAAATGATCTTCAAAATCTCCTAAAGATTTCAAAGTGATGCATGCCATGATGTCACAATACATTTCCATTTTTAAATTAAAATGTATATGAAAGTAAATTTGTCAAATGTATATGAAAGTGAACATGTAAAATGTATATGCTAGTTAGGTGATGTTTTGTGTTTATGAAAGATTTGTGACTATATATGTAAAAGACTTAACTATATCTATGTTTTGCTAAAAATAAAGTTTATGATTGTCATTATCAAAATATAGCAAAGATCGTAAAATATAAATAACGTTTTTTAGACGATATTTGTATTAACAGTCTCCCCTTTTTTGTTGAGGACAAAACATAAAGTTTATTTTTAAGCAATGAGATAAATAAAATGCAAGTCTTTAAAAATATAGATTAAACTAGTTTTATGCAATTTTAAAATCAATTTATACATTTTAAATTGTATAAAGTATGTGAGTTTTGAGTTTAATATTTTCTCCCCCTTTTGTCGAAACAAAAAGAAGAAAAGCGTAGCGGAATATAGTGCAAGCCCTTGGTCAATACTCCCCCCTAGTTAGGGTGCCAAGTATATGATGCATGGATTTTGAGTGCTTAATTAGCTCCCTCTTGGTCAATACTCCCCCTAGTTAGGATGCCAAGTATATGATGCATGGATTATGAGTGCTACAAAATAAAGGTTAGTGATAAATAGTTCAAACCAACCATGGATATAATGTACAATAAGAAGTCACAACCAACACACAAACATCAATAACCATCATTCATTAGTAAAATATTTTGTGACAAAAGTCACAAAATTGGACAATAATGGAGATGTTGAAATGCAAGAATAAATAGAAAAATAACTTTGAAAGAAAAGTCCTAGAAAAAAAAAATAACTTAGAAATAAAAATCCTAAGCTAGAAAAAAATAACTTAGAAACAAAATAAAAAAATAAAAAAAATAAAAAAATCCTAAGATGTGAAGCTCCTAATGTGATCTTCTATTGAGGAGGATGAGAAAGGGCGTTAAGACGCTCGAGGATGTGGTTTAAAATGAACCTCATCTCGTTTTAGAGCTCATGAACCAATATATTGGTTCTTTGACTAAGATGAGCGGTTCTTTCACACATGGAGCAACCATGACTAGGGAGGTTTGGTGGTAGAGTAGGTTCGTTTGTTGGTGGTGGTGGTGGTGGAACATTTGTTGATCGGTGGTTGGGATTTGGTGGAGCTATGATGGATGAAAGCAAGGTGGTTTGTAGTTGCATGGCTTCATGGAGGTGAGAATCTACCATGTTGGAAAAGGCATAGAGGTGGTCTAGTTCCTCATTGATTTGACCTTGAGTTTGTGGAGGATCAATCCACATGGACTCATCAATGTCCCAAAGTGTTGAGGTTGGTGTGAAGGGTTGAGGTTAAGTTTGTTGAGGTGGTGGAGCATGGTCTCCGTCGAGTGGGCCATGGATTTCCCTATAAATAGGGTGGAAGAGTAAGGGTTGTTATTGTGATGGTTCATGGTATGTGTTAAATTACACATACCTTTTACCTAATAAAATGGACCAAAAAGACAAAAACCTAACCAAATATGCCAAGTATATTATTTTTTTGTGTTTATGCATGTGCAGGTACGGATATGATGAAAACGGAAAAAAATGATGACAAAACGAGCACGAGAATGGAAAGAGCGTGAAAAGCCGAGGCCGGGGAGGAATTTATCAAAGATAAATTAGTTTACGCCCAAGATGTCAAATCAACCCTTGATGTTCCATTACTTGTCAAGATTGACCCTTGGAATAACTTTCCAGAATTGGCAGAAACAGTCCCTCAAAGTTAAATCTAATTTCAAGTTAAATCCTTTAACTCTAAACTAAAACCCAATCCTTACCAAAATCCTAAACCCGGCCCAAATAAAACCTAATCCAACCCATAACCCTAACCCGTTCCCTTTTAGTTAATAAACCCCAGGGTCAAACCAAAAAGAAAGTCAACCCCCTTTTCCCGCTTTTCCCCATTCCCAACCCAGCTTTTTCACCTGCTACGAGCTACCTCTGCTCCATCCACCCTACTTTCCCCTCCAAATAGCTCCAAGACAAATAATCTTCACGTGATACCTTTGCCAAGCTGGCAATCTGTGATAAAAAGAGAGCCAAAAGCCAATTGAAAGGCTGAGATGAAGCTAAGATGAATCCAATGGCTGGGATTTGCTCAGAGACACCCTGAAAGCTTTTTGGATGATATAAAACATCTCCTCACACACAGAGAATAGATAGTTAGATTTTTAGTATAATATAGTAGATAATTTAGTGTCGAATTTCATGTTGTTAGTATAAGCTTATTGGGTTTTATGATTTTTCAATTGTAACTTTAAATTCAGAATTGTAATTTACTTCTTTTTAATTTAATTTCAGTTTTACCTTCGAAATTCATATTAGCTTAAATTCAATAATTTTTCATTTAAATGCAAAATATTGTTTTAAGCTCTAAATAGTGTTCAAATAAGCTCATTTGAGCTTATTAAAGCGCATGTAAATTTACTGAAGTTAATTCTTGTATTAACTACAAAAGATCCAAAAAGTCAATGAAAGTAAACAAAAAGCCAAAATAAGCTCTGGGTGGAAAATAAGCTGGTCTGGATAAGCTCAATGGGTTTCTAGCTAGCTTTTGACAAGCTAAGCTTGTTTGGTGATCAAAACCTTCTGTTTTAAGCCTAAGGGCATTGTAAGTTTAATTTCAATTTTTTTTTTGTATTCCACTGTTCAATTGCTTATTTCTATTCTATAAGTGCTTATTTAGATTTGTCTCAGCTTATTTGTCTTTTAAATTGCCTTTTGATACTGATTTGCTAGTTTAAGGTTAGTTTGTATTAGAATTTTCATGAAAATCTCACTAAAATGCCAAAAATAGCTTAAGTTTAAGATAGCTTATTTTAGTGCTTATTGTCTGTTAAATTTTGTTTTTTTAGGACTTATTACAACTTAATTAGTATTTGTCTTTCCAAGATATAGCTTAAAATGGTCTGTCTTAGTGTTAATCACCAACTCAGTCCTTTAAAGGAGTGTTTGGTTTAAGGGTCAAAGTGGGTCAAAATGGGTATGTACTGTTCACGTGCCATTGGGTGAACTTTAATCAGTCCTAATTTAGTTTATATCAGCTGATTATAGGATGTTTTGACTTATTTTGAAGGATTTGTTAGCATTGAATTGGATTTTGCAAGTTCATGGTTAAACTCTGTGCATATTAGCTTTTTATAGATAGAAGCTCCTTAGGTATTGATTTGTGTCTTTTCTGAGCTTATTGTAGTGTGATATATTGAGTTAAGAAGGGTGGGTTAATGTCATTTAGTTTATAGTAGCTTGGGACTAATTCTTGTCAAAAATCTGATCTCAGAAACACATAGGCAGACTGTTCTCTAAAATGTGCTTAACTCAGCCTAAGTTTTTGATTTTTAATTTGTTCAGTATAAGTTAAATTTAGCTTAAACTCGGTACACATATTCTTGGGTAGCTTATAGACTAGGTCCACATTTTTTAGAATTTTTAAGTTAGCTTTTTAACAACTTTTTCTTAGCTGCAAATTCTGCATTTTTTTCATAATTTTTTTTCAGATCAGCTTGAGTTTTTGATTTTTCATTTGTTCATTATAAGCTGAATTAAGCTAAAATTTGGTACTAATGATCTTTGGTTGCTGATGCACTTATCTCACATTTTTTAGAATTTTTTAAATTAGCTTTAGATAGCTTTTTCTGATCTGCAAAATCACCTCAGTTTGCTGAAAATATTTTATACTTTTGCCTCAGATCAGCTTATGTTTTTTATTTTTCATTTGTTCATTATAAGCTCAATTAAGCTGAAATTTGGTACTTAATATCTTTGGTTGCTTATACACTTGTTCCACATTTTTTGAATTTTTAATATTAGCTTTTCAATAGCTTTTCAGTAGCTTAAAAGTCACTCAGTTGGATTGTGTTGCCCTGCACATCACAACCTAAATTGCTTATTTGCTTTGTCTGTGCTTATTGGCTTTTGTGGTCTGCTTAATCTGCTTTCTTTTGCTTCTCTTGATTGCTTTTAGTCTATTTCAGCTTATTTCAGTTTGGTTTATAGCTTTTAGTAGCTTATAAGCTTTTACACAGTGACCTTAGTTTGTTTTAGCCTTTTTCAAGCAACCATCTGCCCAACCCATTTATAAGCTTATGATAAGCTATTTTGGTTTGATTTTCTGGTTTCAAGCTTATTGGTATATGAATTCCATTTGTGTTCAGAGGCTTGTGGGATTGCTTTTTGATTTAGAACTTTTCATAAGCTCAAAATTGGCCTCTAAGTGCTGTTTGGCATGCAAATCAGAATTTTTCAACTTAGTTTGATATTTTTCATGTATTTTTCTTTTCAAAATAGTTTTTAATTCATAATTAATAAAATATAAATATAAAAAAATAATTTTCTTTTTTCTAAAATTTTATTTTATCAATTAGGGCTCAGGAAAAATAGTTTCGCGTTTCTAGGACTAGAATTTCTTAGATTTCACTTTTTAGGCTCGGGATTAGCCCGGGTTTTACTCGTTTTTAAGTTTCTTTTACGTTTTTACCTACGTGTGCTTTACACTATCATTTCCCTTGCTTATTATATTGTTTTTAGTTTATGTTTACTTATTTTAGTTTAAAAATCCAAGATATCTCTTTTTTCACTATTCATGACACATTTCATGAATTTAAAATCACAAAATTCCATTCATTCCTTTGTTGGGAAAACTACTCGGGTTACACATACTTCACTTGTGTTTCCTAGGAAATATTTATGCATTGATTTTTGCGACTCAGTTCACAATCAAATGGTAATGGTGGTGGGTTTGTTGATCTTTGAGGTAGGTCTTCTAAAGGTTCCAAAAATGGGTGTGGAGAGGTCGGTGGTGTGGCAAATAATTCTAATGGTTGAAGTTTTGGAGATCTTGGAGGTGAGGGTGATTTAGGTATTTGAGATGGTGCGGGAGGTGGTGTGGTGGCCACTGGTGTCTTTGTTGGTGGTGGAGTTGTTATGATGATAGGTGAAGGTGTTGGAGTGGACAAAGGGAGAAAGTTTTCATCATGGATTGGAGATGAGATGTTGAGTGGTGAGGAGTCTGATGATGATGAGTTTAGATTGACAAAACAACAAGGTTTTACACTAATCGTAGCTGTTCTTCTTGGTGGTCTTGAGGGTGATGAAGAGTTAGTTGACTTTGTCATTGTGAAAAATGCTTGAGATATGCAGAAATTCACAAGAAATGGTGGTGAAGGTGTGAGAAATGATCATCCTAGAGGTTCTAATTTATAGAATTCAAGATTTATGGAAGAGTGTGTTTGGATTTGATGTTAAACCATACAAAAATGGTGGTTTCTAATGATTTGGAAGTGGAAGAGAAGGTTGTCAAATTATCAAAGTCAATCCAATGGGGTTGAGATGAGTGAAAGAGGAAGGATATGCAGTTAATGCATGGTAATGAGTGCAAGATCTTTGATGTCAGTGATCCACGGATAGCAAGGAACCAAATTTAGGGATCCTTGCTTTATGGAGAAAGGTAACTTCAGTGGATTTTTGAAATTTCAAGTTTTGGTGGGAAATGGTTTTCCTATTAGTCTAAGTGAACTAAGATGATCTTAATATGAGGGAATAGCAGTAAAAGTATCCTAATAACAAGAATGAATGATCTAGAGTGCGGGATTAAATGAAAATTTAAAAATTTATAGCTGTTGTTTGGCGGAACCAATCGACAACACAAGCGGAACCATAAATTTACAGAGTGCTTTTTTGAACCCCCGAACCCCGTTCAAATCCCGTAAATTTTCCTAAAACATGTGTAATTAATTAGTTGTGATTAGAAAATAACAATAAAACAAGTATTAACACATGTAAGGGTATAGATCAAGCAAGGGCTAATAATTTCACTAATAATGTGAAAAAATGGAAAAATGATAACATCAAGATGTTATCTACCTGCCTGAAAAGGTCAGTTCACATAATTATTCAAGGTTAAGTTATCATCCTACGAAAAGAAAAATACATCAAACATCATTGTTTTAGAGAAAATGTACCAAACGCTCATAAAGCCTCTCATTGTCTATCCAATTTCTTGTTAATATTTGTTAGGAATCTTCCAATACAGTTGAACATTCCTCTAGTTTGCTTGAATTCTTCCGATTGATTTTCAATGGCCGGGAGTTGTTGGAAGTAATCAAAAGGTGGAAGCCTAGAGTTTGGAAGTCCATCATCCTCGCTCATAGATGATGATGATAAGGAAGTAGGTGGATGAGGACGGTTTCCTTGAGTTTTTGCTAATCTCTTATCACTCAATGGCACAAATATGTGATCAACATGATAGTAGTCAGGATAAAACCCTCTAGCATTGGGTGGAATGGGTGCAAAGGCTCTAAAGAGACGGGTGAGAAGCATCCCGTACGGAAGAGCGGTGGTTCCTAGCATAGGTATGTCCGCCATCCTTTTGGCAACATAATAGGCTAAGTTAAAAGGTTGATGGATTGACAAGTTATAAAGCATGTAACAAAGACAAGCATTGATGTGATCACGATTACCTATGGTACATAAGACATTAGCCCTAAGGATTTCTTCCTATTTTTTGAATTGAGGCCTAAGTTCATTGAGTTCCATGCCAAATGGGTCTCGGTTGACTTCATTACCTTGGCGGGTTGTTCCTGTGTTTGAAGTTCTAGGAAGGAAAAGGTGTTCTCGGATTATTTCTTTTGCAACTAGAGGAGTGTCGTATGGAGGCATACGATCAACAATAGAGTCAAGGATTGATAGGGACCATTTATCTGAGTAAAGGCATGTACCTTCATATGGACTTCCGCAAATTGATTGAGAGGTATGTTGAAGTCATTTTGGTTTACTTTGAATTGTATGAACAATGTGAAAAATTATTTTTCCTAATTGTGAGAAGCGTTTTACAAAAATTTGACATGGGGCTTTTAGTAAATTATGATAATGTCTTACAAGATGCAATTCCTAACTAAGGGAAACATGATTAGTTAAGTAATTTAACAAATGTACTTCATGATTTATAAAAAAGATGCATAATTCCCAAGTTTTGGTTTTGTTCAAGAAATAGAAGCCCAAAACTCATATCAGGAGTGTAAATGTAGTTAGGAAACTTACAGTGATGATTGGAGCAAAAATTGGTTGAAGAAGATGCCAAAATTTTGAGAGTGAAGTGTCTTGGGATGAATTGAGTTATTTGTGTGTTTTGGGTATGAGAAAGGAGGGTTTGTTTAATATATTCAAAAACTAACCCAGAAACCCATAGATGGGGTGGAACCAAATATTTGGTTCCGCCCTTGTTGTTGAAGGGTTCCTTGGGACCAGTTTTGGGTTTGGTCAGTTTTGTTGTGTTTGGTTAAGCTAAGGTCTAAGTTAAGATTTTAACTACAAATTTGGTTTCATTAGTCCTAATTCAAGTCTAAGAAGATTAAATGGTTCTTGCTTAAGGGGTTTTGTTAGGATATCGATAATGTTATCTTCTGGGGATACTTTCTCGATTGAGATGTTTCCTTTTTGAACATTTTCTCGAAGAAAGTGATGACGAATTTCAATGTGTTTGGTTCGAGCATGTTGAACAGAATTTTTACTAAGATTGATAGCTCCTTTGTTGTCACAAAGAATAGGGATGTCGTTAAGTTGAATTCCATAGTCGATGAGAGCTTGCTTCATCCAAAGAGCTTGTTGACATGCTTTTCCTACTGACACGTATTCGGCTTCGGTTGTTGAGATGGCTAGAGCCGTTTGTTTATTTGAAAACCATGAGGTAAGACAATGCCCAACAAGAGTACAAATATCACTTGTACTTTTTCTATCGACATAGTCACCGGCATGGTCCGAGTCGGCATACACTATAGTTTCAACACCCGTTCCTTTGGGATACCATAATCATAAGTGTGTAGTAACTTTAATGTATCTAAATATTCGTTTTACGGCTTCAAGATGGGATGTTTTAGGATCTTCTTGAAAGCGAGCACATAGACAAACACTAAACATAATGTCGGGTCTACTAGCCGTGAGTTAGACTAGACTACCAATCATTCCTCTATATTTAGTGTTATCTACGGATTCATCTTCTTCATCCTTGGTGAGTTTAGTTTCCGAGGACATAGGTGTTTTCATAGGTTTAAAGTCTTCAAGACCAAATTTCTTAAGCATATCTTTTATGTATTTAGATTGGTTAAAGAATATCCCATCTTCTAATTGTTTTATTTGAAGACCTAAGAAAAAGTTTAGTTCTCCCATCATACTCATCTCAAACTCGTCATGCATGATTTTTGAGAAATCGTCACATAACTCTTGACAAGTTGATCCGAATATGATGTCATCCACATATATTTGAACAATGATAATATGTGATCCCTTTTTCTTATTGAAGAGAGTGTTGTCTACTAGTCCCATGATATACTTATGTTCAACTAAGAATGTTTTAAGTCGATCATACCATGCTTTTGGTGCTTTCTTAAGTCCGTATAAAGCCTTTTTAAGTTTGTAGACATGATTTGGTTTTTCAAAATGGGCAAATCCGTGAGGTTGTGCGACATACACTTCCTCATTTATGAAACCATTTAGAAATTCACTTTTGACATCCATTTGAAAAAGTTTAAAGTCGTGTGCACATGCATATGCAAGTAATATTCTAATTGACTCGAGCCAAGCAACCGGAGCAAAAGTTTCATTGTAGTCAATGCCTTCTTGTTGATTATAACCTTGAGCTACTAGCCTAGCTTTGTTTCTAGACACTACACCTTTTTCATCCATTTTATTTCGAAAGACCCATTTTGTTCCAATTATGGTTTGACTTTTTGGTTGAGGAACTAATGTCCAAACATCATTTCTAACAAATTGGTTTAATTCTTCTTGTATTGCTATTACCCAAGATTCATCTTTTATAGCCTCATTTATATTTTTGGGTTCAATGGTTGATATGAACCAAAAGAAGTTACTTTGATTTTGGACTTTTGATCTTAAGGTTCTTTCATTATTTTCTCCTATGACATTATCAAATGGATGACTTTTAGATTCTTTGATATTGACTATTTCTTTGTTTAATAGTTCATCTTCCTTGTCATTATCTAGATTCTCTTGGTTTTCAACCATTTGACTTTCAACTAAGTTATCATCTACCAAAGGTGACGTCTTAGAGGGAGGTGGACTTTCGTCAAATGTTACGTTCAACGATTCCTCGACTCTTAAGGTTTCTTTGTTTAAAATAATATAAGCTTTGCTATTTTGATAATATCCAAGGAATACACATTCATAAGACTTTGGGTCAAATTTGGTGAGATAATCCTTAGTATTTAAAATAAAGCACTTGCTTCCAAAAACTCTAAATTATCCTAATGTAAGATTTTTGCCTCTATATAGTTCATATGGAGTTTTATTCAAAAATGGTATTATTAAAACTCTATTTAATATATAGGTAGATGTGTCAACGGCATTACACCAAAATTTTTGTGGAATGTTTTGTTCATTAAGCATTGTTCTACTCATCTCTTGGAGAGTTCGGTTTTTACGTTCTGCTACACCGTTTGACTGAGGAGTACGAGGAGCTGAAAAATTATATGTTATGCCATTAGCATCACAAAAAGCTCCAAATTGAGTTTCATTAACAAATTCACAGCCATGATCCGTTCTAATTGACACAATGCTACTTCCTAGTTGATTTTGAATTTTCTTACTAAGAATTTCAAATTTATCAACAGCTTCGTTTTTACTTTTCAAAAATTTTGTCCAAGTGTATCTTGAATAATCATCTACTATAACCAAAGTGTAGAAGTTTCCTCCATAACTTTGTATAGCGGATGGACCAAATAAATCCATATGGAAAAGTTCTAGACACCTAGATGTAGACACCATATTTTTAGCCTTATGGCTATTATGAACTTGTTTTCCAATTTTGCAAGCATCACAAATGTGTTGGTCATTTTTCAACTTGGGTAAGTTCCTAACGAGTTCTTTGGATGATAGAGATTGGATGAGTCTCATATTGGCGTGGTCAAAGCGTCTATGCCAAAGAGTTGAGGTATCATCTAGAGAGGTGAGGCAAAGTTTTGTCTTTAGATGTTTTATCTATTTTCATAACATATACGTTATTTTTCAAAACTCCTTTAGCTATGGTTATACTGTCTTTTAGTATTTTACTTCCGCTTTCACTAAAGAGGACATCATACTTTTTACGGCATAGTTGGCTAATGTTAAGCAAGTTAAATCCTAAAATCCTAGGTTATCAACATTAGCAACATCATCAATAGAGAGAGAGAGTCACAAGAGATAGTACCTTTTCTGACGATTTTGCTTTTTAACTTGCTACCAAAAGTAACATTACCTCCGTCATAATCTTGGTAGGTTGAGAAGAGACTCTTGTTTCCCGTCATATGCCTTGAATAACCGTTATCTTTAATCCACTCGTCTGGTTCTAAGCCGACTTTCAAGCATACCTAAGTTATAGAAAAACTCAAGCATTTGGTCCCCAATATCTCATGGGTCCATTTTGGTTAAACATCCCATTAAATTGATTCATGTATGGGAATGGTGGATATGAGCTCCATGGCATGTAGTTAGGAGTTTGATAATGCCTAGGAAAGTTTTGGTTTCAACCATTTTGATAATAAGGATGCGTGTTGTAGTTGCTTTTTTGAAAGGGGCGTTTGGGAATAGTCGTCTTAGGCCTTTGTTGAGTAGTTTTAGCTCTAAACTCATTCTTATCATGTCCTACTCCTATAGTAACAGTTGGTTTTTGTTTATTTATAGTTGAACTAGCATTAGATTTCTTTGTGACTTTAACAAACTCTGTACGAGCCGATATGCAAGCTTTCTGTTATGCTACAGTACCCACGGATCCCTTCTCAACCACAGGCGGAACCAAGGATTTGGTTATGTCTGATCCGTGGGTTTCTGAGACTGTTGGAACAGTTTCTTGTACTTTTTCGGCTTGTTCTTTAGACTACTTAAATCTCCTAATTTCATAAAACCTAGTCCAGTTTTATCATGTGGTAATTTTTGGATTTTCATTATTTCATCCACAAAAAAAATATTTTTATCAAATCTTTTGAATTTAGAGTTTTGTTTGATAAGTGCGTCCTGTGTGATTTTAAGTTTCTCTAATTCAAGTCTAAGCTCTTGACATGATATACATACCTCATCAATAGCTTTACTCTTTTCTAATCGTTTAGCTTTTTCTTTTAACTCATAAACTTCATTTTCTAAAAATTCCTTTTTAGTTTTCAAAAACTTATTTTTGTTTATGATTTTTAAGCTAAGTTCACATAGTTTGTTATATTCCTTTTGCAAGGTGTCGTCATCAATAGAAGAATAAGATGAGTCAGAGTGTACCTCGTTTGAGTCTTGATCCATGAGAGGCTATTCGTCATCATCTTCACTGTCACTCCAAGCACCACTTACAAAAGCTCTTTGAGTTTTGTTCTTGGGTGGCTTGGGACAATCTCCTATTAGATGACTTGTATCTCCGCATCTAAAACATTTTCTTTCCCCTTTTCCTTTCTTGTCATCACGATCCTTCCGAAAGGATTTCTTGTCTTCTCGAGGTTGTCTTACGAACTTTCCTCGTCTTCTAAAAAACTTCTTGAAATCTCTTACGGCCATGGCATATTCTTCATCTTCACTACCCGAACTAGATTCTTCATCATCACTTGAGTCTACTCTAGCTTTTAAGGCAATGGATTTGACTTTTTCCTTTTTACCCTTAACTATTTCCGAATCTTTTTCCATTACCATCTCATGAAATTTGAGATTTCCAATTAGCTCGTCTAGTGACATGCTTGAAAGATCTTTAGATTCTTCAATGGACGTCACTTTTGCTCTCCACTTCGGATGGAGTGCTCTAAGGAATTCCCTGACAAAGTTCTTACTACAAAAAGATTCATCAAGTGCTTTAAGAGAAGTAATGATAGTATTAAACCTAGAAAATGCACAATCAACGATCTCATCTTCAGGGATAACTAATTGTTCATATTGTTGAACAAGAAGATCAATTTTGTTATCCTTGACTTGTGAGTTTCCTTGATGAGTGATTATTAAAGACTGCCAAATTTCTTTTGCGGTTTTGCACATAAAGACTCTTTCATACTCATTTTTAGGTAGAGCATTGTAAAGCATCATTTGTGCCTCATTATTTTCAGCAATCAACTTCTTTTGCTCATCACTATGACGAGCAAGTGAAGTATCCTCATCCCGACCACTTGTGATATCGTTTATTATAACTTTATGATCACCTTCTATAATAATATACCATAGATCTATGTCTTTTGATTTCACATAAGTTTCAAAGCGATTTTTCCAATATATAAAACCATTTGGTTCAAATAGTGGTGGTCTTTGCATAGATTGCCCTTCTTTGAAGTTTTCAAAATCCATGGATCGTTCCAAGTTTTTAAATACAACATATTTTAAAAATATTGAGTCACGTAGCTCTTGATGCCAATTGTGGAAAACTAAAAGGGGGTTGAATAGTTTTACCGTTTTAAAATTTTATTTGCTTTGAATATTTAGTGTGAATTCAATTACTGCAAATAACAAACAATAAATAGAGGCACTACAACACTATACCAAATCATGTACGGTATAGTGAAACAATGCCACTTCAACTATGCCAAGATGATCTGGACGGATGTCGTAGATCATGTAAGGAAATCAACGAAGAAGAAAAATGTATGCATTCCTTTTGTCAGATACATCAAGTTGATGATTGCCCAATTCATGAGGCAACATCCAAACATTTCACGAATACAAGAAGATCCAATGGCAAAAGAGACATATATGCACAGCACAAGTGGTGATTCTAGTGTTACCACCAAAGCACCCATGCCGATTCCACAAAGCTTGTTAGATCTTGCTAACAAGGAATTAGATGCATACAAGGAGTACATGGAGTTAGTTAACGCTCTTATGGGAAGCTCAAAACCAAGAGGACCTACCACGGGAGCGCATAGGGTCAAAGTAGTGTCTAGCGCCAAAGTTAGAACCCCTAGGATGCGACAAAAGACAACGACTAGAAAATGCACTAAGCCGGGGAGTAAGCTTAGGAAACTACAAGACGAAGATGATGAAGTTAGGGAAACACTCATCGAGCCAGAAACTGATGAGTCTAGGAAAACAAATGTAGGCGAAGATGATGTAGGGGCGGATAAGGAGAAAAGTGAACCTTCTAAGGAGAATAAGGATTGTGAGGAGCCTAGGTTTAGTGATGTTCGTCATGATGACGACGATGGAGATGATAAGGGGGACGAAGATAACACACATAGACCAGAGCCTAGGACACAGACGAAGAATGACACCAGTAGGTCTAGGTCCACCTAGCAACACCAGCTCACTCATCCCGCTACCACCTAAGGAATCCCGACAACAACAACAACAACATCAACAACAACAACAACAACAACAACAACAACAACAACAACAACATTAAAAATACCACACACAATACCCACAACAACAACCCCATTCACAACTCACAAATTACAACAACCATCATCAACAACAACTAATCTTAAACATATCCCGACAACATCTACATCCACTCTCTTTTAGAGAATACGAGCTGAACCAGTTCCATTTGTAACAACAACACACTTCAATGAAGTTATGGGGAAGCTAAGAGCAGATATGGAAACACGATTCAATGCTCAACGTCCACGTGAATCTCAAGCTGGACAATCAACATCAACAAAAACTCTATCATTGGACCATCTCCCCGAACTTATGTTAGATAAGTTTTTGAATGATGATTCACTACAACAAGCTCACCCTAACATATACAATGGATTACTAGAACCTGAAGCTGAACTACCGACAACAACTCAAGCTGACACTCAACTTTAAGACATCAAGAAGCAACTCAAGAAAAACAACTATGAGGCAATCAAGCTGATTAAGAAACTGTCAACAAGGGTTGTCACGTTGGAAAGCCAATGTTTTCCACAGTCACGAAGGTGCGGTCAGGATGATCCTGAGGGGGAGAAAAGCGCTAAAAGACCAATAACCACAACAACTACAACATTCTCAACACACAAACAAGCTTCATCTCAACAACAACAACAACACAAATCCAGTTCACAACAACAAATAGACGAACATGAAAATGTGAACATGGACAATGAAGCCTTTGGGGATGAAACTTACAAGGAAGGTGTAGATGTTGATAAAGACTTTTGGACAGACATGACTTATCTGGAAAGAGATATACCTCAAGGGCTCGGAGGATTTGATGCTTCGGATATAGATGATGATGATGATGATGTGTTTGATGACGTGTTGAAGGATCTATTACACACGGATGAACAAACTGAAGATCCTACAACAACAACACTTGATAGACTATTCTCTAATCTGCATGAAATATTTGGATTGAATATCGGGGAAGATGATCCAATGGAATAGAGAGTAGAAGGTATCTATGATTCGGTAATCTACAAGTTTACAAGCGACAAAGATCTAAATACAAGACTTATCGATCAAGAGGTAGCTAAAGCTCTCGGTGCTTCTACTTCTTCAACATTTGAAAGTGAAGTTACTGGACAAAGAAGAAGAGAACGCCCTCCACTATGGAAACATATCCCTAGAGTTCCAAGATCTGACACCGCTCATTTAGTTTCGTACTTCAATGACGATCTCTTAAACATGCTTAACGGTCCAAACAAATACCAACCATCTACCAAGGAAGTTGCAACCTATGAAGAAATTCCAGATCCGTTCATGGAAGAAGAAAGATTTGAAGACATCTTCAATGATGAGGAAGTAAGTCCAAAGAAGTACAACAGATACGCACATATGGGGATCATAAATGTTAATAAAAGACTTACGGGATTCTATCGAATAAGGAAGCTCAGACGCAAGCCTCATGAAGAACTCTACTAAAAACGCATAATCCTCAGATGCGTCGAAGTTAGCTCAGATTATCAATCTTCTCATGGATCGGTTGAATATCACGTTGTTAGGACAGATAATCAACACTACCACTTCACCGAAGCTGACTACATCAATCTTCATCCTCATGATCTTGAAGATATTCTAAAAAGAAGAAGAGGCTTCTTCAACAAGAAATCCATTGACCAAGACGTGATTGAATCAATATTGATTTTCATGCGGGCTTATGTTGTAGTAGCTCACATCGAAGACTTCCAGATGGGGAGTGAAAGCTATCAGAGGAAGATGAATCTGACTCCTCCAATGTTAGCTTCCATTGGTATTCAGAAAGTGAAGAGCTGGACATGTGTTGGGTTTATGGATTTGATGATACAAAAGAAAAAGAATGAAACAAGAAAGAATGAAACATGAAGGACTTATTTGCAAAAGAAGATTTATATTTTAGTCCTTCGTAGTATTTTGTAAACCCTAATTTCTATTATATAAAGAAATTAGAGGTACAGGTTTTAATATACATCTTCCTCAATGTAGTCAGTTAAAGTGTGTGTGTGTGTTCTAGGCGTTTGATCATAGAAAACGCCTAGGGATTTTAGCTTTCAAGAATCGTTTGATTCCCTGTTATTGTAGATAACACATATTAATATATTGAAAGCTTTGTTAGGAAAAACTTTGTGTCAATAACAATTGATTTGTTTCAATCCGCTGTGCATATTATTCATTGTTATTGCTGAACCCTAAGGCTCAAAACGATCCTAGAAACTATCTTTACCACGTCATTAGTTTCTACAATTGGTATCAGAGATCGGGGAGCTCGTTACCTAGGGATTCACAAAGTTTATTTGATGACAGAAGCAGATTTGAAAAAGATGCGATGATCGAAGAAAAAGGAAAACTCGTTTTATTCAGCTGTTCGAAGAAAAAGGTATACTCATTTTTGTTTGTTGTGATAAATCTGCTTGGCGACAAAATTATATGTGATAAATTTTCATACATACTCGATCTGATTGGCTGATCTTAATTAGTCAAAACGTTTATTCATTCACATGGGGTTGATTTGACTGATCGAATATAATAAAGAAGTGCTAATCGACATAAAGTGGTTCTACTGTTATGTTCATTAATTGGTCGGTTAGTTTATTATTATTGGCGTGTGTGATTTGGTGGAGAATCGGTGCAGATTATTAAACCTCGTACTGAGTTGGTTATTGATTCGACTGTGATATAATTAATTGGGGTTGGATATTAAATTGCGATCGGTGGGATATTGAATTTTGATTTGTCGCATACTGATGATTCTTGTTAATTCAACCTCGTACAAGTAATTGATTGATTTGTCGCATCTTATCAAATTCATTAATTGGTTGAGTGGTATATTGGGGTCAGTGGAATACTTTATTGAATTATCAGATAATGGGGCGCAGTTGGTTAATGTGCTGTTCGTATGGATTTATTCTGCTGCTACGATTATCTGATTCTGCTGCTAGCATTATATCATTCTGCTGTTGAGCTTTATTGATTCTGCTGCTAGTGGTATTCGATTCTACTGCTGCTACATATTTCATTTTGTTGCTCGTTATTGGATTATGGTGCTGTGTTTATTGTGTTTGGTTCGATATAGTTGCATGATTTACGAGTAGTGAGGGGAAGTATGTATGGAGTTTTTGGTTTACACACACACAGGGGAAGTTCACACACACAAGGAGTTTTGGTTTTTATGTTCGTTAAAGATTTATGGCTCGAATTAATTTTCTTATTGGAGAAGAGGAGTTTTTGTTGCTTCTTTGATGATGCGGTTGAATTTTTCAAGGTTGTGTCTTATCACATCTTAAACGGCACCAAATACCGTTTAAACATACTTGTTTGTTCGTTCAAGTGACTACGAATTGACAAAACACTTGAAGGAGTTACGTTATTGTGCTCAGTGATTATTGTCAAGAGATTGCGGTCTCCCTATACGTTAAGTATACGTTCGAAGTCTTTTAGTACAAGGCATAAGACAAAGGGTTGGTTTCTTCTACTTCAACATCAAATTGGTAATGATTATTTTTCTTCAACAATACATAAAGCCTACAGATTTGAAGAATCATTTTATGTACGTGCATCACTCGAGGGGAAGTTTCTACTGTTTATTCATTCTCTATTTGTTGATAACAAAAAGGGGAAGATATATTATGATGGCATGGCATGGCTTAAGGGGAAGACAAGATTGTTTCATTCATGGTGAGATTTAATTATCTCAACTTCTGCTACTTCGTCAAGGGAAGTTCGTACAAGAACGAGTTTGTTTTGTCATCATCAAATAGGGGAAGATTGTTGGGTTTATGGATTTGATGATACAAAAGAAAAAGAATGAAACAAGAAAGAATGAAAAATGAAGGACTTATTTGCAAAAGAAGATTTATATTTTAGTCCTTCGTAGTATTTTGTAAACCCTAATTTCTATTATATAAAGAAATTAGAGGTACAGGTTTTAATATACATCTTCCTCAATGTAGTCAGTTAAAGTGTGTGTGTGTGTTCTAGGCGTTTGATCATAGAAAACGCCTAGGGATTTTAGCTTTCAAGAATCGTTTGATTCCCTGTTATTGTAGATAACACGTATTAATATATTGAAAGCTTTGTTGGGAAAAACTTTGTGTCAATAACAATTGATTTGTTTCAATCCGCTGTGCATATTATTCATTGTTATTGTTGAACCCTAAGGCTCAAAACGATCCTAGAAACTATCTTTACCACGTCATTAGTTTCTACAATTGGTATCAGAGATCGGGGAGCTCGTTACCTAGGGATTCACAAAGTTTATTTGATGACAGAAGTAGATTTGAAAAAGATGTGATGATCGAAGAAAAAGGCAAACTCGTTTTATTCTGCTGTTCGAAGAAAAAGGTATACTCGTTTTTGTTTGTTGTGATAAATCTGCTTGCCGACAAAATTATATGTTATAAATTTTCATACATACTCGATCTGATTGGCTGATCTGATTGGCTAATCTTAATTAGTCAAAACGTTTATTCATTCACATGGGGTTGATTTGACTGATCGAATATAATAAAGAAGTGCTAATCGACATAAAGTGGTTCTACTGTTATGTTCATTAATTGGTCGGTTAGTTTATTATTATTGGCGTGTGTGATTTGGTGGAGAATCGGTGCTGATTACTAAACCTCGTACTGAGTTGGTTATTGATTCGACTGTGATATAATTAATTGGGGTTCGATATTAAATTGCGATCGGTGGGATATTGAATTTTGATTTGTCGCACACTGATGATTCTTGTTAATTCAACCTCGTCCAAGTAATTGATTGATTTGTCGCATCTTATCAAATTCATTAATTGGTTGAGTGGTATATTGGGGTCAGTGGAATACTTTATTGAATTATCAGATAGTGGGGCGCAGTTGGTTAATGTGTTGTTCGTATGGATTTATTCTGCTGCTACGACTATCTGATTCTGCTGCTAGCGTTATATCATTCTGCTGTTGAGCTTTATTGATTCTGCTGCTAGTGGTATTCGATTCTACTGCTGCTACATATTTCATTTTGTTGCTCGTTATTGGATTCTGGTGCTGTGTTTATTGTGTTTGGTTCGATATAGTTGCATGATTTACGAGTAGTGAGGGGAAGTATGTATGGAGTTTTTGGTTTACACACACACAGGGGAAGTTCACACACACAAGGAGTTTTGGTTTTTATGTTCGTTAAAGATTTATGGCTCGAATTAATTTTCTTATTGGAGAAGAGGAGTTTTTGATGCTTCTTTGATGATGCGGTTGAATTTTTCAAGGTTGTGTCTTATCACATCTTAAACGGCACCAAATACCGTTTAAAGATACTTGTTTGTTCATTCAAGTGACTACGAATTGACAAAACACTTGAAGGAGTTACGTTATTGTGCTCAGTGATTATTGTCAAGAGATTGCGGTCTCCCTATACGTTAAGTATACGTTCGAAGTCTTTTAGTACAAGGCATAAGACAAAGGGTTGGTTTCTTCTACTTCAACATCAAATTGGTAATGATTATTTTTCTTCAACAATACATAAAGCCTACAGATTTGAAGAATCATTTTATGTACATGCATCACTCGAGGGGAAGTTTCTACTGTTTATTCATTCTCTATTTGTTGATAACAAAAAGGGGAAGATATATTGTGATGGCATGGCATGGCTTAAGGGGAAGACAAGATTGTTTCATTCATGGTGAGATTTAATTATCTCAACTTCTGCTACTTCGTCAAGGGAAGTTCGTACAAGAACGAGTTTGTTTTGTCATCATTAAATAGGGGAAGATTGTTGGGTTTATGGATTTGATGATACAAAAGAAAAAGAATGAAACAAGAAAGAATGAAACATGAAGGACTTATTTGCAAAAGAAGATTTATATTTTAGTCCTTCGTAGTATTTTGTAAACCCTAATTTCTATTATATAAAGAAATTAGAGGTACAGGTTTTAATATACATCTTCCTCAATGTAGTCAGTTAAAGTGTGTGTGTGTGTTCTAGGCGTTTGATCATAGAAAACGCCTAGGGATTTTAGCTTTCAAGAATCGTTTGATTCCCTGTTATTGTAGATAACACGTATTAATATATTGAAAGCTTTGTTGGGAAAAACTTTGTATCAATAACAATTGATTTGTTTCGATCCACTGTGCATATTATTCATTGTTATTGTTGAACCCTAAGGCTCAAAACGATCCTAGAAACTATCTTTACCACGTCATTAGTTTCTACAATTGGTATCAGAGATCGGGGAGCTCGTTACCTAGGGATTCACAAAGTTTATTTGATGACAGAAGCAGATTTGAAAAAGATGTGATGATCGAAGAAAAAGGCAAACTCGTTTTATTCTGCTGTTCGAAGAAAAAGGTATACTCGTTTTTGTTTGTTGTGATAAATCTGCTTGGCGACAAAATTATATTTGATAAATTTTCATACATACTCGATCTGATTGGCTGATCTTAATTAGTCAAAATGTTTATTCATTCACATGGGGTTGATTTGACTGATCGAATATAATAGAGAAGTGCTAATCGACATAAAGTGGTTCTACTGTTATGTTCATTAATTGGTCGGTTAGTTTATTATTATTGGCGTGTGTGATTTGGTGGAGAATCGGTGCAGATTATTAAACCTCGTACTGAGTTGGTTATTGATTCGACTGTGATATAATTAATTGGGGTTCGATATTAAATTGCGATCGGTGGGATATTGAATTTTGATTTGTCGCATATTGATGATTCTTGTTAATTCAACCTCGTACAAGTAATTGATTGATTTGTCGCATCTTATCAAATTCATTAATTGGTTGAGTGGTATATTGGGGTCAGTGGAATACTTTATTGAATTATCAGATAGTGGGGCGCAGTTGGTTAATGTGCTGTTCGTATGGATTTATTCTGCTGCTACGACTATCTGATTCTGCTGCTAGCGTTATATCATTCTGCTGTTGAGCTTTATTGATTCTGCTGCTAGTGGTATTCGATTCTACTGCTGCTACATATTTCATTTTGTTGCTCGTTATTGGATTCTGCTGCTGTGTTTATTGTGTTTGGTTCGATATAGTTGCATGATTTACGAGTAGTGAGGGGAAGTATGTATGGAGTTTTTGGTTTACACACACAGAGGGGAAGTTCACACACACAAGGTGTTTTGGTTTTTATGTTCGTTAAAGATTTATGGCTCGAATTAATTTTCTTATTGGAGAAGAGGAGTTTTTGTTGCTTCTTTGATGATGCGGTTGAATTTTTCAAGGTTGTGTCTTATCACATCTTAAACGGCACCAAATACCGTTTAAACATACTTGTTTGTTCGTTCAAGTGACTACGAATTGACAAAACACTTGAAGGAGTTACGTTATTGTGCTCAGTGATTATTGTCAAGAGATTGCGGTCTCCCTATACGTTAAGTATACGTTCGAAGTCTTTTAGTACAAGGCATAAGACAAAGGGTTGGTTTCTTCTACTTCAACATCAAATTGGTAATGATTATTTTTCTTCAACAATACATAAAGCCTACAGATTTGAAGAATCATTTTATGTACGTGCATCACTCGAGGGGAAGTTTCTACTGTTTATTCATTCTCTATTTGTTGATAACAAAAAGGGGAAGATATATTATGATGGCATGGCATGGCTTAAGGGGAAGACAAGATTGTTTCATTCATGGTGAGATTTAATTATCTCAACTTCTGCTACTTCGTCAAGGGAAGTTCGTACAAGAACGAGTTTGTTTTGTCATCATCAAATAGGGGAAGATTGTTGGGTTTATGGATTTGATGATACAAAAGAAAAAGAATGAAACAAGAAAGAATGAAAAATGAAGGACTTATTTGCAAAAGAAGATTTATATTTTAGTCCTTCGTAGTATTTTGTAAACCCTAATTTCTATTATATAAAGAAATTAGAGGTACAGGTTTTAATATACATCTTCCTCAATGTAGTCAGTTAAAGTGTGTGTGTGTGTTCTAGGCGTTTGATCATAGAAAACGCCTAGGGATTTTAGCTTTCATGAATCTTTTGATTCCCTGTTATTGTAGATAACACGTATTAATATATTGAAAGCTTTGTTGGGAAAAACTTTGTGTCAATAACAATTGATTTCTTTCAATCCGCTGTGCATATTATTCATTGTTATTGTTGAACCCTAAGGCTCAAAACGATCCTAGAAACTATCTTTACCACGTCATTAGTTTCTACAATTGGTATCAGAGATCGGGGAGCTCGTTACCTAGGGATTCACAAAGTTTATTTGATGACAGAAGTAGATTTGAAAAAGATGTGATGATCGAAGAAAAAGGCAAACTCGTTTTATTCTGCTGTTCGAAGAAAAAGGTATACTCGTTTTTGTTTGTTGTGATAAATCTGCTTGGCGACAAAATTATATGTTATAAATTTTCATACATACTCGATCTGATTGGCTGATCTGATTGGCTAATCTTAATTAGTCAAAACGTTTATTCATTCACATGGGGTTGATTTGACTGATCGAATATAATAGAGAAGTGCTAATCGACATAAAATGGTTCTACTGTTATGTTCATTAATTGGTCGGTTAGTTTATTATTATTGGCGTGTGTGATTTGGTGGAGAATCGGTGCAGATTATTAAACCTCGTACTGAGTTGGTTATTGATTCGACTGTGATATAATTAATTGGGGTTCGATATTAAATTGCGATCGGTGGGATATTGAATTTTGATTTGTCGCATATTGATGATTCTTGTTAATTCAACCTCGTACAAGTAATTGATTGATTTGTCGCATCTTATCAAATTCATTAATTGGTTGAGTGGTATATTGGGGTCAGTGGAATACTTTATTGAATTATCAGATAGTGGGGCGCAGTTGGTTAATGTGCTGTTCGTATGGATTTATTCTGCTGCTACGACTATCTGATTCTGCTGCTAGTGTTATATCATTCTGCTGTTGAGCTTTATTGATTCTGCTGCTAGTGGTATTCGATTCTACTGCTGCTACATATTTCATTTTGTTGCTCGTTATTGGATTCTGCTGCTGTGTTTATTGTGTTTGGTTCGATATAGTTGCATGATTTACGAGTAGTGAGGGGAAGTATGTATGGAGTTTTTGGTTTACACACACACAGGGGAAGTTCACACACACAAGGAGTTTTGGTTTTTATGTTCGTTAAAGATTTATGGCTCGAATTAATTTTCTTATTGGAGAAGAGGAGTTTTTGTTGCTTCTTTGATGATGCGGTTGAATTTTTCAAGGTTGTGTCTTATCACATCTTAAACGGCACCAAATACCGTTTAAAGATACTTGTTTGTTCGTTCAAGTGACTACGAATTGACAAAACACTTGAAGGAGTTACGTTATTGTGCTCAGTGATTATTGTCAAGAGATTGCGGTCTCCCTATACGTTAAGTATACGTTCGAAGTCTTTTAGTACAAGGCATAAGACAAAGGGTTGGTTTCTTCTACTTCAACATCAAATTGGTAATGATTATTTTTCTTCAAACAATACATAAAGCCTACAGATTTGAAGAATCATTTTATGTACGTGCATCACTCGAGGGGAAGTTTCTACTGTTTATTCATTCTCTATTTGTTGATAACAAAAAGGGGAAGATATATTATGATGGCATGGCATGGCTTAAGGGGAAGACAAGATTGTTTCATTCATGGTGAGATTTAATTATCTCAACTTCTGCTACTTCGTCAAGGGAAGTTCGTACAAGAACGAGTTTGTTTTGTCATCATCAAATAGGGGAAGATTGTTGGGTTTATGGATTTGATGATACAAAAGAAAAAGAATGAAACAAGAAAGAATGAAAAATGAAGGACTTATTTGCAAAAGAAGATTTATATTTTAGTCCTTCGTAGTATTTTGTAAACCCTAATTTCTATTATATAAAGAAATTAGAAGTACAGGTTTTAATATACATCTTCCTCAATGTAGTCAGTTAAAGTGTGTGTGTGTGTTCTAGGCGTTTGATCATAGAAAACGCCTAGGGATTTTAGCTTTCAAGAATCGTTTGATTCCCTGTTATTGTAGATAACACGTATTAATATATTGAAAGCTTTGTTGGGAAAAACTTTGTGTCAATAACAATTGATTTGTTTCAATCCGCTGTGCATATTATTCATTGTTATTGTTGAACCCTAAGGCTCAAAACGATCCTAGAAACTATCTTTACCACGTCATTAGTTTCTACAATTGGTATCAGAGATCGGGGAGCTCGTTACATAGGGATTCACAAAGTTTATTTGATGACAGAAGTAGATTTGAAAAAGATGTGATGATCGAAGAAAAAGGCAAACTCGTTTTATTCTGCTGTTCGAAGAAAAAGGTATACTCGTTTTTGTTTGTTGTGATAAATCTGCTTGGCGACAAAATTATATGTTATAAATTTTCATACATACTCGATCTGATTGGCTGATCTGATTGGCTAATCTTAATTAGTCAAAACGTTTATTCATTCACATGGGGTTGATTTGACTGATCGAATATAATAAAGAAGTGCTAATCGACATAAAGTGGTTCTACTGTTATGTTCATTAATTGGTCGGTTAGTTTATTATTATTGGCGTGTGTGATTTGGTGGAGAATCGGTGCAGATTACTAAACCTCGTACTGAGTTGGTTATTGATTCGACTGTGATATAATTAATTGGGGTTGGATATTAAATTGCGATCGGTGGGATATTGAATTTTGATTTGTCGCATACTGATGATTCTTGTTAATTCAACCTCGTCCAAGTAATTGATTGATTTGTCGCATCTTATCAAATTCATTAATTGGTTGAGTGGTATATTGGGGTCAGTGGAATACTTTATTGAATTATCAGATAGTGGGGCGCAGTTGGTTAATGTGCTGTTCGTATGGATTTATTCTGCTGCTACGATTATCTGATTCTGCTGCTAGCATTATATCATTCTGCTGTTGAGCTTTATTGATTCTGCTGCTAGTGGTATTCGATTCTACTGCTGCTACATATTTCATTTTGTTGCTCGTTATTGGATTCTGCTGCAGTGTTTATTGTGTTTGGTTCGATATAGTTGCATGATTTACGAGTAGTGAGGGGAAGTATGTATGGAGTTTTTGGTTTACACACACAGGGGAAGTTCACACACACAAGGAGTTTTGGTTTTTATGTTCGTTAAAGATTTATGGCTCGAATTAATTTTCTTATTGGAGAAGAGGAGTTTTTGTTGCTTCTTTGATGATGCGGTTGAATTTTTCAAGGTTGTGTCTTATCACATCTTAAACGGCACCAAATACCGTTTAAAGATACTTGTTTGTTCGTTCAAGTGACTACGAATTGACAAAACACTTGAAGGAGTTACGTTATTGTGCTCAGTGATTATTGTCAAGAGATTGCGGTCTCCCTATACGTTAAGTATACGTTCGAAGTCTTTTAGTACAAGGCATAAGACACAGGGTTGGTTTCTTCTACTTCAACATCAAATTGGTAATGATTATTTTTCTTCAACAATACATAAAGCCTACAGATTTGAAGAATAATTTTATGTACATGCATCACTCGAGGGGAAGTTTCTACTGTTTATTCATTCTCTATTTGTTGATAACAAAAAGGGGAAGATATATTGTGATGGCATGGCATGGCTTAAGGGGAAGACAAGATTGTTTCATTCATGGTGATATTTAATTATCTCAACTTCTGCTACTTCGTCTAGGGAAGTTCGTACAAGAACGAGTTTGTTTTGTCATCATCAAATAGGGGAAGATTGTTGGGTTTATGGATTTGATGATACAAAAGAAAAAGAATGAAACAAGAAAGAATGAAACATGAAGGACTTATTTGCAAAAGAAGATTTATATTTTAGTCCTTCGTAGTATTTTGTAAACCCTAATTTCTATTATATAAAGAAATTAGAGGTACAGGTTTTAATATACATCTTCCTCAATGTAGTCAGTTAAAAAGTGTGTGTGTGTTCTAGGCGTTTGATCATAGAAAACGCCTAGGGATTTTAGCTTTCAAGAATCGTTTGATTCCCTGTTATTGTAGATAACACGCATTAATATATTGAAAGCTTTGTTGGGAAAAACTTTGTGTCAATAACAATTGATTTGTTTCAATCCGCTGTGCATATTATTCATTGTTATTGTTGAACCCTAAGGCTCAAAATGATCCTAGAAACTATCTTTACCATGTCATAGTTTCTACAACATGTTTCACAAGACCAGGACTTGGACTATGTCTGGTGTATGTGACCAACAAGAAGCAAAAGAGATTGTGTAGAGTCGTTGAAGTAGCCAAGTTTTCTTCCGGTACTCTGCTATGGATTCTGAAGAAACTTGAGCGAACAAAGAAGAAAGTGGAGAGACTACAGATAGAGATGCCTGCAAGTAATCATCGCATGTTGAATAGAGTTGTGAATGTGATTGGAGAAAGGCTTACACTTAGAGCATCATCGAGAAGAATGGAACAAAGAATCGGATGTCGAAGTTGGCCAGACAAGAAGCCCATAAATAGAAGACCCAAGTGATCTTCCCTTAGGGGGAGATTGTTGGAACACAAAAAGTGTAAATCATTAGTGCAGGGACTTCTATTTATCTTTTGTATTAACATAGGGTATGTTGTGTAACATTGTGTAGTTGCGACAGCATAACACTATTGTAACACTTGTATAGTTGCGATAGTATGCTTGTCTATTATAAGGGTATAAATACCCCCTATCTCGTGGGTTATGAGGTGTGTGTTCTTTCTAGTATAAATGCGAGACTTTCCTTCTTTTCTCTCGTTTCTCTATCTAAACTAAAGTGTCCACACCCACTTTATCTCACTAAGATTATTAGAGTATACGTGATATTATTGGAACAACAAAAAGATAACGAAAATCAAAAAATTAAAAAAATAAATAAAATTGCTCACCGGTTGTGTATTGTGGTGGGAGAAAGGAAGAAATGAGGGGAGGAGGAAAGAATTAAATGAGAGAATGGGGGGGGGGAGGAAAGAATTAAATGGGAGGAGGGAAGGAAAGAATTGAACGAGAGAGGGGAGAAAGAGATATGCATAGTGGTGCGAGTGTGGGTGTATTGTGGTGGTGTTGTGGTGGTGGTGTAGTGGTGGTGCTGTGGTGGTGGTGGTGTAGTGGTGGTGCGGTGGTGGACCTGTGTTAATAATTAAGGAAGACAAGAGTGTGTGGTTTTTTTCTAAGTGTTCCCAGATCTGTGTTGTAACACCCGGTAATTTTCCAAACCCTTTTCACTAGCTAAATATCTATTTTTGCATCACCTTAGTATTTAAGCTTTTTCCTGAACTTATTTGAACTTGAGAAACAATAGATATCTTGATGAACGTGAGCCTTATCGCTTTATTATGTCGGCACAACCTAAAAAGCACGAAATGAATCAATTTGCAAAATAAATTAACTTTGAGAAAGTTATGCATATTTATACTCATTTTTATTAGAAAAATTATTACGAAAACAATGGCGCAAGTCCCGTAAATTTTTATGGTCGTTTGATACGTCAAATGGGTCCCACAATGAATATTTCCAAAGTTTAACCACTTGTCCCTTTCACCCCTCCGCCCGAAACTTTCACCGCGCCCCTCCACTTTCTTTTGTCCGGATTTGGCCCCTCTCCTCATATAAAAGCCCCAACTTTCTCTCTCTTCCTCATTTTAACACACACACACCACCACCTCTCACCGGAACCCTAATCCGGCGCCACCACCACCGTCCGGCCAAAATTCCGGCCACACCAAAAATTTCCCCAAGTGTAGATCTCGACCTTGTCATTGTTTGTGGAGAGTTTGAAAACCAATGGAGCTTGTTTGGTTCGTGTTCAAGCACCACCACAGTAACGCTACCACCACACGCCGCACCTCCACCTCTTTCTCTTCCATTTGGTATAACTCTCGAGCTTTCTTTTCCCTTTATTTTCATTTTAATCCGAAACCTTAACCCTAATATTTTATAAAACGGTTTTCATTAATAAAACTTATTAAAACTTTATTGTTTTTAAATAAAACCGTGTGGATCTATTCATTGTGACTCGTGACTCGTTTGGACTCGGTCCGAGTCGTGTGACTCTCCGAGTCAACTCACGAGTTGAGTTGACTCGGGGTGTTTTCTTACTTATTTTGATTCCTTGTTACCATTACTAAGCTTATTTGTTTGTTTTGTAGCTTGGTTTAGATTCGGTTTGGGTTTTATTTTATCTGAGATCCACTTGGCTCGAGTAGGCTCAAACCGTGACTCAAGTGAGTCACGACATTGTCTAGATTATTTAGTTGGTGTTGTGGATTGGATTTGGTTTGGTCTAGTGATGACCGAGAGCCCAATGGCTCGTATAGCGCCGAGCCGTGACTCAAGATAGTCACGGCATAGTGTAGGTTCTCTTGTTTGAGTCTTGTGTTGATTGGTTTGGGTTTTGTGGTTAAGCCGAGAGCTCAAAGGCTCGAGTAGAGTCGAGCCGTGACTCTAGGGAGTCACGGCAAGGGTTTTGTTTGGTTGTTTGTGTCGGAGATTGGATTTGGTTTGAGTTTAGTTGTAGCCGTGTGTGGACTTGGAATTAGATGTCGAGTAGTGTTGAGCCGTGACTCAAGGGAATCACGAGCTCGTGAGTTTTAATTAGCTGAGACCACATATTGTCTTGGTGTCGAGAGGATTAAGTCGAGACTCACGGGAGTCTCGGTCGTGTCGTACTCGAGGTTAGAAAACCTCGAGTTAGCGTCTTGTATTAGTTTTTGGTTTTGGATGTATGTTTGGGCCGAATGGGCTAAGTGTTGGGAATTAAATATTCTGAAGATCAGTATTGGGAATTACAAGTTCACAAAGTTAGTACTGCTGAGAAGAATACACTAACAGTTTCTACTGCTAGTGTATATCTAAAGCCTCTCAAGTTATAACTAACAGTACTAACTGAAGTTAGTACTGCTAGTACAAAGAAGGTACTGCTAGTTGATCCTACTGCTGGTGTAACTTATACTACTGCTGGATGGATAAGTGTCACGTTTACTACTGCTGGTTGGATAAGTATAAAAAGATATTTGTGTATAAAAGTCAAGTATATACGGTAGATAATATCTTTGATTTGTGAAGATCTTCTTTGTACTATAAAAAGAAGATCTTAGCTTAGAGATATTAACTTGATGCATGAACTTAAAATACATATCTCTCAAGAACAAAGAACATAACTTATCATAGAAATCATAAGTCATAGAAACATATAGATTCAAGGTTTGTAACCCTAGTGATAGTGAAGATCACTCGTATTATTATCTTAATAATATTGAATCGTTTGGTGTTAACATTGTGTGTTAATTGTTCATTACTCAAGCATTACTTTTTATTTCCAATAACCAAATGAACCTTCTAAGTGTGGTTAAGTAGATTCCGCATACTTAACCATATTAACTCAAAGTATCACATACAAAAAGTTACAAAGGACTAAAATCCTATTATGTGTATCGAATCCCTCTCAATTGGTATCAGAGCAAGGCTGATATATTTGATTTAGAAGAAAAAGATGAAATGGACGTGGAGAATACTCAGGCTACAAATATTGCTGCAAAGTTGCCCATGATCAAACAGAATGAGTTTGAGTTATGGACGTTAAGGATTGAGCAATACTTTATGGTTCATGATTATACTCTTTGGGATATCATTCTGTATGGTGATTCTTTTACACTAGGTTATACAGATGTCATTCTTGAAGGCAAAACAATTCGGAAAAGAAATACTGGACCAACTACCAATGAAGAAAGGATACAGAAGAGAAATGATCAAAAGGCAAGAAATTTGTTGCTTATGACCATTCCTGGTGAACAGATGCTTTCTTTTAGCAAGTATCCTGATGCAAAAACTCATTTTGAAGAGATTTGTGCATGGTTTGGTGGTAATGAAACTACCAAGAATACACAGAAGACATTGCTGAAACAATAATTTGAAAAGTTTAGTTCAAGTAGCAATGAATCTCTTGATAAGCTGTTCTCTAGATTACACAAGCTTGTCAGTCAGTTAGCTGTGTTGGGAGTTGAGATAGCCAAGGGAGATCTCAACATGAAGTTTTTAAGAAGTCTACCTGATGAATTCCATACTCATGTGGTTGTCTGGATGAGCAAGCCAGATATTGAAACCATGAAACTCAATGATTTGTACAAAAACTTTAAAATTGTTGAACAAAGTCTAAAGAAGTCTGGAAGCTATAGTACTAGTTTTGGGAATATGGCATTTATGTTGTAACACCTCAACCCGACAGGGGTAGAGACATCACATTATGGCGACATTTCAAAGAATTCATACATATACACAGCGGAAGCCATAAAACATCATAAATAAGAAAGCCAAGTCAACGTGACTTGAATCCAATACATAAGTCTCACAAGATAGCGAAATACTTCAAAGGAAATACATAACGAAATGAACCCATAATCAAAATGTCTAATCAACTGGCAAGACTAGGGTAGGACATCATCTAAGGTAAAAGCTTCAACTAACTCTCATCCCAAGCATAAAATCCATCTCCCAGCTAGATACCTGCCGCACACGAAAAAGAAAACGTGCGGCTGAGCTTACAAAGCCCAGTGAACAGATACATAATACAAGCAAAGATAACGAAACCGAAATATAATGAGGCACTGGGAGATATCATAAGGTATAATCAAAGAAAAAGAGTAATAAGGAAGTATAGGATGGTTATCTACCACGAGCCCATAAACTCAAAGTCATAATCTCGACATCATAGTCTCAAAGCCATAATCTCACAATCAGAGGGGATACCTCTCAGGCAACCAGATAATATGAGGGGTGTCCTCATGTATCAAAAAGGGTGGAGTAGCTAGCTCCCATAAATGTGAAAGGCATGTATTGCACACAGTACCAGTCACCTCAAAGTCATACTCAAAGTCATAGTTAAATCCACTAAACATACAAATCTAGGATTACAACCCATACGCCCCCAAACTCAAAGTCATCCCAAAATCATAGTAGCCATGGCAGATAATCATAAAAGGGACGGTGTGAGAAATCACTCCCCCACACGGGAGTCATGCCAGTGGTGCATCACAGACATGGCCAGGTTACCTTCCTGGCTAGGTAACATAAAATGGCTCGGGTATCAAACTAAGAGTCAGGTCTCACTGTCATGTCAAAGGGTGCATCTCTAAGTCATAATCAGAAGGTATATCTGAAGGTCATATCAAAAGGTTCATGTCAAAAGGTTCATGGCAAAAGGTTTAAATCATAGCTCAACATCAATGCATAGGTGAAAAGACACCCTTACTAAAAAGGGTAGAGTATCCGTACCTTATGACGAAAGCACAAATAGAAACAAGCACAGAAATAGGGGATAGCTCAAAGTCTCTCCTTCTTCACACCTAAAGGAGTAGAAGGGAATTACAATTCATTCTTAATTAATTGTCTTTCCATTTAAAGTAACTTTCCATTTTTAGCAGGTTTCCATAATTAGTAAGTTTCCACTTTTAGAAAGTTTCTATTTTTAGAAAGTTGGAGACATAACTTAGTTAAATCATTATTAATGGAATTTAGGTATCTTTTAACATATTTACACATTTGGTACTTAGGGTTTCACAATTTACATTTTGTACCCTTATATTCCAAAAGTTACACTTAAACCTTCCAGTATTCATAGTTACACATTAAACCCTTAATTTATCCATTTTACACAATGATCACTTATTTTATCATATAATACGAATGTATCCTCAAGTATTCATAATTTACAAATTAAGTCCCTTTAGTTAACAAAGTTACATATTTAGTCCCTAAACTTACAATTTCAATCTTTTATTATTAATAATTACATATTAAGCCATTAAATTACCAAAATAACACATTACCCCCTGAATACAATTAATTACTCAAATCAACCCTATGTTTCCAGAAATTACATATTTAGTCCCTTCATTTTAATTATTTACAAATCGAACCCTAAAATATACATAAAGACTTTTTAATCCTTTTAAACGTAATAATTACACATAGCACCCTCAACTTATATTTTATACGAAATGTTCACAGTCCAAATTAAGTTCTAAAAATGACCCACGAGTTTTAAAAGTTACAAAACTCACCCAAAACATTTTGACCAAATCGTATAACACATAAAACACATGCATACGAAACCCTAACAAATCTAACCCATTTTTAATCATTACACAATCATTAAACATCATTAATCATCACTAAAACAAGCCCTAGTTCCTCATTTTCAGATCGCATGGAATTTCTTTCCTTTTATACGTTTTATATACAAAATCCGATTAACAAAATAAATTTGAAACAATTAGATCTAAGCCATGAAAATTTGTAGCAACATTTTTCTAGGTCTTGTATGGTCATAATACACTTAAATAAATTATACTTGAAGCCTTATAAGTCGCATGCTATTATTTCTTAATTTATACCCGTTTTAAAGATTAATTCTTCATAAAACTTATAGATCGAGCATGGCATGATATAATCATTTTATTTGATGTTCTTAGGACATATAAGATCTGAGAAAAATACCACAAGAGGATTCGAACGTGTGGATAGGGCTACACGAATTCCTTTGTACGCGTATAGGAGATTCGAACCAAGAATTCACCACGACTTCACAAACGACCTTCAGACCTTGAAATCATTTTTCACAAAGTATATTCAACATAAGGGTCATAAGAAAAATGATGAACGAATTTTATAAGGCTCGATCGAATTTATTTCGAATTTACCTCAAAACTCATGCGCGACAAGGAAATAATTTCCTAGACTCGAATCCAGCCAAACACAGCCTCAAATCTATTTTTCATAGATCAAACATGATATGAGGAGCATGAGAAATTTGAGGAACGAATTTTCAGAGAGTCGAATGAATTTATACGAGTTATACCTCTTATTATGATGCGATAGGAAAAATATTCACCAAGCTCGAACCACACGACACACAACTTCAAACTTATCTTCTTGGGACTCCTTGGATGATGCTTGAACTCAGAAAATTACTTTGGGAATTTTAGGGCTTCGAATGGAGGCTAAAGGAATTTGTTTGTGTGTGTTAATTCTCTCGGCAACTAGGGTTTTGGAAGAAAAAGATATGGATTGGTTTTAATGAGCGAATGCCGAGTCATAGGGGGAGGGATGGACCAGAAATTTCATGATTATGGTTGGCCAAATCATAGGAATTGATTTATTCCATATTTAACATTTTTACAACATTTTAAATAATCATAAACTTATATATAAATACATTCGGTTCACATAGGGGTATTTTAGTAATTTTGTCACTTGTATAAATGTTAAATGAAGTTGTTAAAATTATTTGGGATCATAACTTGTGCATTGCCAGAAGTTTGGGATTTATTTGATACTTTATAAGCTTTTAAATAATTTTCTTAAACTTGTAAGGGCAATTTGGTCATTTTACATGTTTTTCAGATTTTGGGAGTTACAACTTCTTCCCCTCTAAAAAGAAAAATTTCGTCCCCGAAATTTGCAAAATGAGGATAACTAGCTCGAATAGACTCCCCGGTCTCCCAGGTAGCTTCCCGCTCTGGGTGGTTCCGCCAAAGAATCTTAACGAAAGGAATGACTTTACGTCTCATAACTCGCTCTTGGCGATCAAGAACAGCTTCCGGCTCCTCCGGAAGAGACATATCGGGCTGAATCTGATCAAAAGGATAAGACACCACATGCAGAGGATGGTAATTGTATCCCCTCAGAAGAGATACATGAAAGACGTCGTGAACATGTGATAACTGCGGAGGAAGAGCCAAACGATATGAAACCTCTCCAATGCGATCCAAAATCTCAAATGGTCCGATGAATCGAGGACTGAGCTTACCTTTAATCCCAAAACGTTTAACTCCTCGGAACGGCGAAACTTTAAGAAATACCCGATCACCAACACGAAACTCCATGTCACGCCGATGCTTGTCAGCGTAACTCTTTTGACGAGCCCTAGCTTCCTTCAACTTCTCCCTAGCAACATCCAGTTTCTCAGTAGCGATCTGAACTAACTCTGGACCCTCAATAATGCGTTCACCTACTTCGTTCCAACAAACCGGAGCCCTACACTTCCTACCATACAACATCTCGAAAGGAGCCATACGAATACTCGCGTGCCAGCTGTTGTTATAAGCAAACTCTACCAAACACAAATAATCGTCCCAGCTACCAGTCCACTCTAAGGCACATGCCCTCAACATGTCCTCTAAAGTCTGAATGGTCCTCTCCGACTGACCATCTGTCTGAGGGTGGAAAGCTGTACTGAACTTAAGCCGTGTATCCCATGCCTTATGCAATCCCTTCCAGAAGCGAGATGTAAACCGAGGATCCCTATCTGATATAATAGCCGTAGGCATACCATGAAGCCTAACGATTTCCTGCTGAACACATCCGCCAACTTACTAACACTGTAGTCCACACGAATAGGGAGGAAATGAGCAGACTTGGTTAGTCGATCAACGACCATCCCAAATCGCATCATGCTTCCTACGAGTAGGAGGTAAACCTGTCACAAAATCCATGGAAATTTCCTCCCATTTCCACTTCGGAATCTCCAAAGGCTGAAGCAACCCACTAGCTCTCTGGTGCTCAATCTTGACCTGCTGGCAAGTCAAACACTTAGACACAAACGAAGCCACATCCTGTTTCATGTCACTCCACCAGAAATGTTGCTTAAGGTCCCGGTACATCTTGGTAGAACCAGGATGTATAGTAAAAGGGGAACTATGAGCCTCCGATAGAACAGCCTCACGAAGCTCAGGATCGTTGGGAACACAAAGACGATCCCCAAACCAAACTACACCGAAATCATCAACCCTGAACTCTGACTGTTTGCCTTCCTCAACATTCTGAACTATAGACCACAACTCACCATCCTCTTTCTGAGCTTCCTTAACTCGTAAGATCAGATTGGACTCAACCGTAAGGCTAGCCCAATAACCGCCATGACCTCGAACACAAAACTCCACATCAAGAAGCTCTAAATCATGCAAAACGCGAGGCTCAAACTCCAAACTCGCAATCATACCCGACTTTCTACTAAGAGCATCAGCGACTACATTCGCCTTACCGGGATGATACTGGATGTTAGCATCATAATCTTTCAGAAGCTCTAACCAACGCCTCTGTCTCATATTCAACTCTTTCTGAGTGAAAATGTATTTAAGACTCTTATGATCAGTGAAAATATCACAAGTCTCTCCATACAAATAATGGCGCCAAATCTTTAGCGCGAAAACCACAGCTGCTAACTCTAGATCATGCGTCGGATAGTTCACCTCGTAAGGCTTCAGCTGCCTCGAAGCATAGGCGATCACCTTCCCATGCTGCATCAAAACACATCCCAAACCCTTCTTCGATGCATCGCTATATATCTGGAAACCGCCGGAACCCGATGGAAGAGTCAAGATAGGTGCAGACACTAAGCGTTTCTTCAACTCCTCAAAACTACTCTCTCGCTCATCAGTCCAAATAAACTTTTCCCCTTTCCTCATCAACTGTGTCAACGGCAAAGCAAGACGCGAAAAGCCCTCAACAAATCTCCTATAATACCCAGCGAGACCCAGAAAACTTCTCACTTCCGTCACATTTGTAGGTCTTGGCCATTTTGTGATAGCCTCAACCTTCGCCGGATCCATAGTGATACCGTCTACAGAAACGATGTGACCCAAGAAAGCTACTCGATCCAACCAAAACTCACACTTCGAAAACTTCGCATACAATTTCTGCTGTCGCAAAATCTCTAGAACAATACCAAGGTGTTGCTCATGTTCCTCCTCGGATTTAGAATACACAAGAATATCGTCGATGAAGACGATCACAAACTTATCGAGAAATTCATGGAATATCCGGTTCATTAGGTCCATAAACACAGCAGGAGCATTGGTTAAACCAAAAGGCATAACCAAGAATTCATAGTGACCGTACCGAGTGCGAAAGGCCGTTTTGGGAACATCCTGCTCCCTCACCCTAAGCTGGTGATATCCAGACCTCAGATCGATTTTAGAGAAATGCCTCGCCCCTTGCAACTGATCGAATAAATCATCAATGCGAGGAAGAGGATAGCGGTTACGAATAGTAATGCGGTTAAGCTCCCGATAATCGATACAAAGACGCATGCTCCCGTCCTTCTTCTTTACAAACAACACGGGAGCACCCCAAGGAGATACGCTCGGACGAATAAAACCGTTTTCCAACAGTTCCTGCAATTGCTCCTTTAATTCCTTTAATTCAATCGGTGCCATGCGATAAGGAGCTTTAGATATGGGTTCAGCACCCGGAATCAGATCAATGCTAAACTCGACTTCCCTAACAGGAGGAATGCCAGGAAGTTCATCCGGAAATACATCGGCAAAATCGCGCACAATACGAATACTATCAATGCTAGGAACATCACCAGAGGTATCTTTAATAGAAGCAAGAAAACCAAGACAGCCATGCGAAATCAATGTCCGGGCTTTCATAGCCGAAATAATCTTTACAGATTTCAGAGGTTGGGAACCAGAATAAACATAATCAGGATGGTGAAGATCACCAAAGATCACCTTACGAGCATAACAATCAATGGTCGCCTTATGAGCAGCTAACCAGTCCATGCCCAGAATAATATCAAAATCAACCATATCAATGGGAAGAAGGTTCGCAGAACGAACACGATCATCGAAACGGAGAGGGCAATTAACATACTCAACATCAATAATCACATGAGTTTTCATCGGGGTAGCAATAGATATACGGTTCATTAATTGAGTTGGGGTTATGTTTATTTTATTTGCAAGTGATGTGGATATTATAGAATGTGTAGCACCCGTGTCAAATAAAACAAAGACAATACGATCTCCAATATGCAGAAAACCCGTAATAGTACCTGAGGTGCTAGCAGCCTGGTCACGTGTCAAAGAATAAACCCGGCCTAAAGTAGGAGCTGCCCTAGCATCGACTTTAGGTTCACCAGCCTTCTTCTTAGGACAGTCCTTGACTTTGTGATGAGTATATCCACACCAGAAACAACCACCAGAAGCTTTATAACAAGGACCTGGATGCATCTTCCCACATGAATCACATGTAGGAGGAGGAGGTAGAGTCTCAACAGACTTCTTCTGACCCGACGATCCCGACTGCTGATACTGCTGAGAATCCCTACGCCGGTTGTTATTACCCTGACCCTGTCGATCACTACTAGACCTACCAGAATCCCGCCGATCCTGGTTCCTGTAATCCTGGTGCCTATGATTATGACCTCGGTCCTGGCGACCCTGCTGATCATGCCCATGGTCCTGTCGACCCCGAGAATCCTGCCTTTGGTCCTGCCGACCTTGGCCCCGAAAATCTACCCGGTTACCATCCTTATCACGCTTATTAGACCCCCTGTCCGCATGTAACAACTCGATGTTACGCACGGCGTCCTGAACTCCAGCCACATCCTCAAACGGAGTGTTAACAATCCGGTCTAACACCCACCTCTTTAAAGCCCATTTGAAATGACGAGCCTGCCGCGTAGCATCACCAGTGACCTCTGGCCCAACAAAACTGGCCAGACGCAGAAACCGTTGCATAAACTCTCCTGACGACTCCTGATCACCCTGACGAATCGACCTGTATTCCCTTTCATACCTTTGCTGCTCCGACAATGGAATATACTGTCTATAAAACACCTCTATGAAATCCGCCCACGAACAAGTCTCAGCAAAATCATCCCCTTTCGCCTGAACAAGAGCAGTCCACCAATTTTGGGCATCACCTTCAAATTTGAATGTGGCCAACCGAGTTTTAAACTCGTCAGCACATCCCAGAACACGAAACAACTTCTCGATATGTGTGATCCAGTCCTCCGCTTCATGGGGAGTAGCAGCGGACCTGAAAGAGAGAGGCTTAAGTTTTTTGAACCTCTCGATCCACACGTGGATACCAGCTGGGGGAGCAGCGGGTGGAGTAGTGGGTGGAGCATCGCCACCACCACCACCAGAAGAACTTGCCCCATTCCTGATGTTATTGGTGACTTCAGTCACCACTCGAGGAATAGCAGCAGCCACAGCAGCGGCTATCATCGCTTCAAAATCGGGGCCATCATCCCCATTAGTGTACTGAGTAAAGCGTGTGTTCACCATCTGAATGATCATGAAAAGAATTAGCAAAAACATAAGGGAAATAAGCACGAAATGGAAGACGAAGCAGAAACCTATGCTTACCCAAAACCTCACCAGTCAAGTCTTAAAACTTAAGGGTCGAATCCTATGGTCCACATGTTTCACAGGCCAAAGCTTATGTACGACAGGTCGCAACCTGGGCTCTGATACCATAAATGTAACACCCCAACCCGACAGGGGTAGAGACATCACATTATGGCGACATTTCAAAGCATTCATACATATACACAGAGGAAGCAATAAAACATCATAAATAAGAAAGCCAAGTCAACATGACTTGAATCCAATACATAAGTCTCACAAGATAGCGAAATACTTCAAAGGAAATACATAACGAAATGAATCCATAATCAAAATGTCTAAACAACTGGCAAGACTAGGGTAGGACATCATCTAAGGTAAAAGCTTCAACTAACTCTCATCCCAAGCATAAAATCCATCTCCCAGCTAGATACATGCCGCACACAAAAAAGAAAACGTGCGGCTGAGCTTACAAAGCCCAGTGAACAGATACATAATACAAGCAAAGATAACGAAACCGAAATATAATGAGGCACTGGGAGATATCATAAGGTATAATCAAAGCAAAAGAGTAATAAGGAAGTATAGGATAGTTATCTACCACGAGCCCATAAACTCAAAGTCATAATCTCGACATCATAGTCTCAAAGCCATAATCTCACAATCAGAGGGGATACCTCTCAGGCAACCAGATAATATGAGGGGTGTCCTCATGTATCAAAAGGGTGGAGTAGCTAGCTCCCATAAATGTGAAAGGCATGTATTGCACACAGTACCAGTCACCTCAAAGTCATACTCAAAGTCATAGTTAAATCCACTAAACATACAAATCTAGGATTGCAACCCATACGCCCCCAAACTCAAAGTCATCCCAAAATCATAGTAGCCATGGCAGATAATCATAAAAGGGACGGTGTGAGAAATCACTCCCCCACACGGGAGTCATGCCAGTGGTGCATCACAGACATGGCCAGGTTACCTTCCTGGCTAGGTAACATAAAATGGCTCGGGTATCAAACTAAGAGTCAGGTCTCAATGTCATGTCAAAGGGTGCATCTCTAAGTCATAATCAGAAGGTATATCTGAAGGTCATATCAAAAGGTTCATGTCAAAAGGTTCATGGCAAAAAGGTTTAAATCATAGCTCAACATCAATGCATAGGTGAAAAGACACCCTTACTAAAAAGGGTAGAGTATCCGTACCTTATGACGAAAGCACAAATAGAAACAAGCACAGAAATAGGGGATAGCTCAAAGTCTCTCCTTCTTCACACCTAAAGGAGTAGAAGGGAATTACAATTCATTCTTAATTAATTGTCTTTCCATTTAAAGTAACTTTCCATTTTTAGCAGGTTTCCATAATTAGTAAGTTTCCACTTTTAGAAAGTTTCTATTTTTAGAAAGTTGGAGACATAACTTAGTTAAATCATTATTAATGGAATTTAGGTATCTTTTAACATATTTACACATTTGGTACTTAGGGTTTCACAATTTACATTTTGTACCCTTATATTCCAAAAGTTACACTTAAACCTTCCAGTATTCATAGTTACACATTAAACCCTTAATTTATCCATTTTACACAATGATCACTTATTTTATCATATAATACGAATGTATCCTCAAGTATTCATAATTTACACATTAAGTCCCTTTAGTTAACAAAGTTACATATTTAGTCCCTAAACTTACAATTTCAATCTTTTATTATTAATAATTACATATTAAGCCATTAAATTACCAAAATAACACATTACCCCCTGAATACAATTAATTACTCAAATCAACCCTAAGTTTCCAGAAATTACATATTTAGTCCCTTCATTTTAATTATTTACAAATCGAACCCTAAAATATACATAAAGACTTTTTAATCCTTTTAAACGTAATAATTACACATAGCACCCTCAACTTATATTTTATACGAAATGTTCACAGTCCAAATTAAGTTCTAAAAATGACCCACGAGTTTTAAAAGTTACAAAACTCACCCAAAACATTTTGACCAAATCGTATAACACATAAAACACATGCATACGAAACCCTAACAAATCTAACCCATTTTTAATCATTACACAATCATTAAACATCATTAATCATCACTAAAACAAGCCCTAGTTCCTCATTTTCAGATCGCATGGAATTTCTTTCCTTTTATACGTTTTATATACAAAATCCGATTAACAAAATAAATTTGAAACAATTAGATCTAAGCCATGAAAATTTGTAGCAACATTTTTCCAGGTCTTGTATGGTCATAATACACTTAAATAAATTATACTTGAAGCCTTATAAGTCGCATGCTATTATTTCTTAATTTATACCCGTTTTAAAGATTAATTCTTCATAAAACTTATAGATCGAGCATGGCATGATATAATCATTTTATTTGATGTTCTTAGGACATATAAGATCTGAGAAAAATACCACAAGAGGATTCGAATGTGTGGATAGGGCTACACGAATTCCTTTTAAAGCGTATAGGAGATTCGAACCAAGAATTCACCACGACTTCACAAACGACCTTCAGACCTTGAAATCATTTTTCACAAAGTATATTCAACATAAGGGTCATAAGAAAAATGATGAACGAATTTTATAAGGCTCGATCGAATTTATTTCGAATTTACCTCAAAACTCATGCGCGACCAGGAAATAATTTCCTAGACTCGAATCCAGCCAAACACAGCCTCAAATCTATTTTTCATAGATCAAACATGATATGAGGAGCATGAGAAATTTGAGGAACGAATTTTCAGAGAGTCGAATGAATTTATACGAGTTATACCTCTTATTATGATGCGATAGGAAAAATATTCACCAAGCTCGAACCACACGACACATAACTTCAAACTTATTTTCTTAGGACTCCTTGGATGATGCTTGAACTCAGAAAATTACTTTGGGAATTTTAGGGCTTCGAATGGAGGCTAAAGGAATTTGTTTGTGTGTGTTAATTCTCTCGGCAACTAGGGTTTTGGAAGAAAAAGATATGGATTGGTTTTAATGAGGGAATGTCGAGTCATAGGGGGAGGGACGGACCGGAAATTTTGTGATTATGGTTGGCCAAATCATAGGAATTGATTTATTCCATATTTAACATTTTTACAACATTTTAAATAATCATAAACTTATATATAAATACATTCGGTTCACATAGGGGTATTTTAGTAATTTTGTCACTTGTATAAATGTTACATGAAGTTGTTAAAATTATTTGGGATCATATCTTGTGCATTGCCAGAAGTTTGGGATTTATTTTATACTTTATAAGCTTTTAAATAATTTTCTTAAACTTGTAAGGGCAATTTGGTCATTTTACATGTTTTCAGATTTTGGGTGTTACATATGTCATCTCCCAACATTAGTAAGTCTGAAGAAGTAGATGAAGATGAAGAGAGTGTTTCTACTGCTAGTTATGTTGTTTCTACTGATACTACACAAAAGAATGTTGTTGTACTTGGAGATCCAACATTATATGTATTCATGTCTAGTCAAACTAGTGGTTCTCCTCTAAATGATGAAGACCTTGAACAGGTGGATGATGATGATTTAGAAGAGATGGATATCAAATGACATGTTGCTTTACTGAGCATAAGGGCTAAGAAATTTTGGCAAAGAACATGAAAGCAGATTACCATTAATGGTAATGAAACTGCTGGGTTTGATAAGAAGAAAGTAGAGTGTTTCAATTATCACAAGGTGGGACACTTTTCAAAAGAGTGCATAAATCCAAGAAGGCAAGAAAATAGGAGCACATGGTACAAGCAAGATAATAAGAAGGAAGTCAATGTGGAAGAGCCAAAGGCTATGCTAGCCATTGATGGTGTTAGCTATGATTGGGGCTTCATGGCTGATGAAGAGGAAGCACCAAAAGAAGCTGAAATGGTGGCAACTGAGACTGCACTGATGGCCTTTTCTGATTCAGAGGTAAATTCTATAATTAAGTGTATTGAATCTTGCACTGCTCTTAAAGCTTATGAAAAACTTAAAAAGGAATCTGATGATCAACTAGAAGAGATATATAAAACAATGGCCAATTTATCTAATCATAAAAGAGGTATAGCTGTTCTTGAAAAACAAATCTTACATTTTCAAAGAAATGAATCTAAATTTACTAATGACATGGCTGCACTAAAAAGAAACATAGAATTCAAAGATGAGTGCATTGTTGTGCTAAATGAATCATGTGCAAAGTACAAAAAGGCAAATAAAAATGTTAAGATAACAGTTGATACACTAGCTTATGCCTCAGATGGAATCAATAAGATTTGAGAAGCTCAAGTTGTTAATAAAGCTAAGTCTGGTATAGGTTACAAATCTGTTCCTCCACCATACAGAGGTGTTCCTTCACCTCCAGGTATTGAACTAGCCCACAGAGGATTAGCTGAGTTTCAAGACCCAATAATGAAATATGGTTCTAAGTCTACTGAGAGTCCTAAGGTAGAGAAAGTAAGTGAAAGTAGGGAAAGTAAGTGAAAGTATAGGTAATACTTCACTTCCTGAGGACAAGGTGTCCTCCAATAGGAAATCAGATGTTGTAGTCATTGAGGACTGGAAATCTGATAGTGATGAAGAAGAACAAGTTATGTCTAAACCTGAAGTTGTTAAGAAAGCAGGAACAAGTGTTCTGAAAGTGGTCAAAATAGATGTTGTTAGGCCTAAATCTAATATTAAACATGTTAGGAAACCAGTTAAATATTGTGAACAATATAGAACCACTAACAAGCCTAGAGGAAACCAAATATATTGGAATGACCTCAAGTCTCACCAACTAGGTGATGACTTTGCCTTTTATAACAAAGCTTGTTACACTTGTGGTAGTTTTGATCATCTTGCTGCTTTCTGTAACCAATGGGTATCTGGGTATACAAACAATAGAGTGAACTTAAAAAGGCATACTCCTCAAATTCACTTTCACTCTAATTCTAATAGAACAAAACCTAGAGCAGTTTCAAAAGCAGTTCCTACTGCTAGACCATTTATGACTGTTTACCCAAAACAAACAGTTAAAGATGCAAAAACAACTTACCATCATGCATCAACAACTGTTAAAAGGCCCATTCAAACAAAAGCAGTGTCCAAAACAGTTTGGAAACCAAAGGGAACAACTACAAAGCTAGCAGTTTCTACTGCTAAGCATGTAGTTCATACTGCTGCTTGGGAAAACAGGGCAAATGCTGTTAAGGCCTCAGCATGTTGGGTTTGGAGACAAACTAAACCCAATGGTGCATCAACCATTCTTAAGAGATTAAATTACATTGATGCACGAGGCAGATCCAAGTCAGTAATGGCTTGGGTCCCCAAAGGAAACTAATATTCCTCATTTTTGTGCAGGAACATTCAACTGATAAACAAGAGGATCAAGGATACTCAGATAGTGGATGTTCAAGGCACATGACTTGCAACATGTCTTATCTCTCAGATTTTCAATCAATAAATGGAGGATATGTTAGCTTTGGAGGAGGTATTGGTGGAAAATTTTCCGGTAAAGGTACAATTAAAACTGGAAATTTAGATTTTGAAGATGTGTACTATGTACAAGAGCTTAAGTATAATCTTTTTAGTGTCTCAAAAATGTATGACAAAAAGAACAAAGTTCTTTTTACTGACACTAAATGTCTTGTACTTTCTTCTGATTTTAAGATGCCTGATGAAAGTCAAGTTCTTCTTAAGATTCCAAGAAAGGGCAACATGTACAATGTTGATATGAAGAAAATTATTCCTAAAAAGGCTCTAACTTGTCTTGTTGCAAAGGCCACATTGGATGAATCAATGAAATGGCATAGGAGGCTTGGTCACATTAACTTCAAAACTATAAATAAGATTGTTAAGAATGGTTTGGTAAGAGGTTTACCTCAAAAACGATTTGAAAATGACCAAACATGCATTGCTTGTCTTAAAGGCAAACAACACAAAGCTACTTGTAAACCCAAAATTTTTAACTCTATTGATCAATCATTGTTTATGATTCATATGGATTTATTTGGACCTACTTCTGTTATTAGTATGATGCATAAAAGATATTGTTTAGTTATTACTGATGACTATAGTAGATTTACATGGGTTTTCTTTTTAGGTTCTAAGGATGAGACTTCTAGCATTCTTAATACATTTATTACACAGATAGAAAACCAAGTAGACAAAAGAGTAAATGTAATTAGATGTGATAATGGGACAGAGTTTAAAAATAGAGTTATGGATGGCTTCTGCAAAGAAAAAGGTATTAGGAGAGAATTTAGTGTTGCAAGAACTCCTCAGCCGAATGGAGTAGCTGAGAGGAGAAATAGAACAATCATAGAAGCTGCTAGAACCATGTTAGCCGACTCTAAGTTGCCTATCACTTTTTGGGCTGAAGCAGTTAATACTGCTTGTTATGTCCAGAATAGGGTTTTGGTTGTCAAATCTCACAATAAGACATCGTATGAACTTTTTAGAGGTAGAACTCCTGCAATGGGATTTCTTAGACCTTTTGGATGTCATGTGACAATTCTGAATACCTTAGACCATCTTGGAAAGTTTGATGGTAAAGCAGATGAAGGATTCTTAGTTCGATATTCACTTAATAGCAAAGCTTTTAGAGTATACAACTCAAGAACTAGAAGATTATAGGAGAACCTGCATGTGGAGTTTTAAGAGAATAAATCCAATGTAGTAGGTCAAGGTCCCAATTGGCTATTTGATCTTGAGACACTAACCCATTCTATGAATTATGTGCTTATTGTTGCAGAAACTAATGAATTTTCTGGTTTAAAAGGAGATGAAACAACAAATGAGGCAGGGATAGACAAAGAGACAAATCAAGATTATGTATGGATGCCAATCTGGAAAAGTACAAGTGTGGCTTCAACTTCAACAAATGATGAATCTTCTTCAGATAAAACTAAAGAAGGGGTTGAAGATGAAAACAAGGAAGATGAACAAGAAGAACAAGGTAGCAGTACAATTATTATTCCTACTGCTGAGCCAAAAGTTCATACTGCTGAGACAGAGAAAGATACTTCCAGGCAAACAGTTCATACTGCTAGGCCAAATGTTTCTACTGCTGGCACATTAGTCTCAACTGAAGCAGATTTCTCAGAAGAAGAGGTGGATTTCAACAATCTCCCACCTGACTATCATGTTCCTACAACACCACACTCAAGGATTCACAAAGTCCACTCCCTGGACAATGTGATTGGAGATGTAAAATCAGGAGTGAAGTCAAGACAACAACTGATGTCTTCAGACCAACAAGGGCTTCTTGATGCCCTTTATGCTTCAAAGCAGCATGAGTTTTCAAACTCTTGCTTGTTTGTATGTTTTCTATCACAAGCAGAACCAAAGAATGTTCTTAAAGCCCTAGATGATTCAAGCTAGTTAGATGCTATGCAAGAAGAGCTTCTTCAGTTCAAGATTCAGAAGGTATGGGTGCTAGTTGATTTACCCAAGGATGTAAGGGTAATTGGCACTAGATGGGTTTTCGGAAATAAAAGGGATGAAAGGGGCATAGTAATTAGGAATAAGGCTAGATTAGTAGCCCAAGGGTACACACAAGAAGAAGGGAGAGACTATGAAGAGGTTTTTGCTCCAGTAGCAAGGATTGAAGCCATTAGGTTATTTTTGGCTTATGATTCATTTATAGGCTTCACAGTTTATCAAATGGTTGTCAAGAGTGCTTTTCTATATGGTACTATTGAAGAAGAGGTATATGTCTCACAACCTCCAGGGTTTACTGACCCAGATCATCTAGACAAAGTGTACAAGGTAGTCAAGGCTCTTTATGGCCTTCATCAGGCACCAAGAGCATGGTATCAAACACTGGCTTCCTACTTATTAGAAAAAGGATTTCAAAGAAGCAAGATTGATCAGACATTATTCATCAAGAAGCACAAGAATGATCTTTTGCTAGTACAGGTGTATGTGGATGATATCATCTTTGGATCTACAAGGAAGGAAATGTGTTTGGAGTTTGAGAAACTTATGCATGATAAGTTTCAGATGACTTCGATGGGGGAACTTACATTCTTTTTGGGTCTGCAAGTTAAGCAATCATGTAAAGGCATATTTATTAGTCAAGATAAGTATGTTGCAGAGATTCTTAGAAAATTTCAATTTGCTGATTCAAAAGTGGCGAGCACACCAATGGACTCTGAGAAGCCACTTCTTAAAGATTTAGATGGAGACAATGTAGATGTACACACATACAGATCTATGATAGGCTCTTTGATGTATCTCACATCATCAAGACCTGATATCATGTTCTCTGTTTGTACTTGTGCAAGATATCAAGTAACTCCAAAGGTTTCTCACCTCACAGTTGTCAAGAGGATTTTTAGATATCTCAAGGGTTAACCTAGGTTGGGTCTATGGTATTCTATGGAATCACCTTTTGACTTGGTAGCATTTTCAGATAGTAATAATGCAGGTGCTAGCTTGGACAGAAAGTCAACAACTGGAGGATGTCAATTCCTTGGATGTAGACTTATCTAATGGCAGTGTAAGAAGCAAACGATTGTGGCTACTTCAACAACTGAAGCTGAATATGTAGCTGCTGCAAGTTGCTGTGGTCAAGTCCTATGGCTTCAAAACCAACTTCTTGACTATGGGTACAATTTCATGAACACTGTCATACATATTGATAATAGTATTACAATTTGCATAATTAAAAACCCAGTACAACATTCTAAAACAAAACACATTGAAATTAGACATCATTTTATTAGAGACTGCAACGATAAAAAGTTGATTCAAGTTCTTAAAATTAACTCTGATCACAACTTTGCAGATCTTCTCACAAAAGCTTTTGATGTTGGAAGGTTTCAATACTTGGTAGCAAGTATTTGAATGCTTAATCCTCAATGATTTTAAACTCTGTGTTTTTGTATATAAATTTTTATTTGTACTGCTAGCTTTGTAAATTGGTACTGTTATGGAAAAGTTTGTACTGCTAGAAAAAATTTTAATTCGTTAGTTCATACTGTTAGTCATATATTGATACTGCTATAAGACAAATGTTTTGCATTGTGTTTCTTGGTTTTGGACTAACAATTCCAGGTATGAACATTGAGCACAAAGGAAGTTTCAAGTGAAATGGAAGCAGCAGAATGATTATCCTAGTTGCTGACATAATAGGTTTATGATGGACTGAATTTGGGAATTCATTAATAAAGGTTTACACCTAAGTTAATTGATTCTTTAAAACTTCTTTCTTGAAACCTGATTATAATGTTTCACATTGACTTGATGGCTCAGTTGGTCAGATAGTAACTGACTCAACTCACTTTCTATCATTTTATACTTTAATTAGTATAATGAGCAAGTCTAAGGACATCTGATAGAAAGAACAGCTAGCAAAAGTGAATCTAACTCTTGTGTTAGAGGAAACAATTGCTATGAGCTGGAAACCCTGTCAAGAAAGTATTTTGAATAGGTTTATCTTTACACAGGCAGTTATTTATAACTGAAAACATTGGTTCTCACACAACCAGAGGTTACTATAAACCAAATTCTTGATTAAGTGTCTGTTACACACTTAATCCCTTCAAAATGGTTGAGAGCAGTATGATTTTTCATAATAAAATCATATTCATATTGCTAAGTCAAAGGTTTCTTAAAAAGGATTTTCAAAGAGGCTCAGAATCACCATCAAATGATGGATAATGAGTCAATGCCCCATGAATCACCTCTCATAGGAGTTAACACACCTAGAAGTGATGAGGGCAGCACATAAACTCTTAAGGAATTGATGGCTTCATGTACAACATTATCTGAAAACATGTTCTAATTGGTAGATCAGATGATGGTGAGAGATCTTCCAAACAGGGGAGGAAATGATAAATCTCAGGGGAGAAAATATTTTGGTACATGGTGAGAGATCTTCCAATCTCAGGGGAGGAAGATTATCCAATAAGGGAAGAAAAGATTGTGTATGCTCAGAATTAGGGGAGGAAACTCAAATTGATCATGTTAAAGAAAAGACAAGAGCATACAATATGATGATGTCAGCTTTTTGAGAAGCTAACATGTCTTGTTATTCAGCAAATAATAAGAACAAGCATTCAGTTGATGGATGCTGGGAATAAACTTTTTCAGTTGATGGATACTGGGAATAAGCTCTTCAAATGAAGAAAGTTCAAATGAAGATTCTGGAGTATTATATATATTCAGGAGGGATGAAGCATTCAAATGGAGAAAGTTCTATCTAGGAGCTTTCAGTTTCAATTTCAGTTCACTACGTTTGTTCATCACTTGCAAAGGCATGCTTGAAGAAGACTTCTTGGAACAAGCATCCAAGGTACACAACACCATTGCCTCTTATAATTCCTCCATCCAAGGAAATTGCACCATCTTTTATTCAAGATACTGCTATTGTTCAAGACAAAGAAAGATGATGTTATTACTGAAAGAGGTTCACATAAAGCAGATGAGTTAGACAGAAAGATATTTAATCTTGAAGAACAAAGAAAAGCTCAAATCAAGAGTCTGACTATGAAGTGTTTGAAAAATCCTCACAATCAAAATTTAATTCAGAAGAAACATGTTGATTAGGGAATCACATGTTTATGGGAGGATTGTTGGGAATTAAATATTCTGAAGATCAGTATTGGGAATTACAAGTTCACAAAGTTAGTACTGCTGAGAAGAATTCACTAACAGTTTCTACTGCTAGTGTATATCCAAAGCCTCTCAATTTAAAACTAATAGTACTAACTGAAGTTAGTACTGCTAGTACAAAGAAGGTACTGCTGGTTGATCCTACTGCTGGTGTAACTTATACTACTACTGGATGGATAAGTGTCACGTTTACTACTGCTGGCTGGATAAGTATAAAAAGATAGTTGTGTATAAAAGTCAAGTATATACGGTAGATAATATCTTTGATTTGTAGTCAGTCAAACAAGTTGTAAACATAGATACATGTTGTATCTTAGCTACTGACACACTCAACATAAGCTAGCAAGTAGTTCGACAAGGCTTGACATTATTGTGAAGATCTTCTTTGTACTATAAAAAAAGATCTTAGCTTAGAGATATTAACTTGATGCATGAACTTAAAATACATATGTCTCAAGAACAAAGAACATAACTTATCATAGAAATCATAAGTCATAGAAACATATAGATTCAAGGTTTGTAACCCTACTGATAGTGAAGATCACTCGTATTATTATCTTAATAATATTGAATCGTTTGGTGTGTTCATTGTTCATTACTCAAGCATTACTTTTCATTTCCAATAACCAAATAAACTTTCTGAGTGTGGTTAAGTAGATTGCGCATACTTAACCATATTAACTCAAAGTATCACAAACACAAAGTTACAAATGACTAACATCCTATTAGGTGTATCGAATCCCTCTCACTAAGTAAGCCCACTTGGGGCCTAGTATTGGTAACTTTGGACCCATAAGCCCAAAGTAAGCCCATGAGTTGTATAATTTAGCCCAATACACTTGGGCCGTGTAGTGTTCTTTTATTGTTTTATCTAGTATTTCATTTTCATTTGTCGTTTACTAACTTATCTTATTTGTTTGTCAATTGGTGTTTCGGAATCTATTCGGGTATACATGGGTTATGATATGGATATGATATGGATTTCGATATGGATATTGCAACAACCTATGCTATGGATGTGATTATTGGATTGGATGTTATTGGATTTACGATGTTAGTCGATGGACTTATGGACGGTTTTGGTACTTGAGACGGAAGAGTATGTTAGACTCATAAGAGCTTAACATATTTGGACCCGAACATACACAAAATGGTCGATAAACTTGATGACTAATATACACATGAATGATAATGTCTAATATATATATAACTTGTAAAATGTGACAATAAAACTTGTAATATTCAAGAGTCATAACGACATGGAAATGTTTTATAAACGGACGGGTCATGCCCAAATTTATACAAAAACCTTTTACAACTAAGTCATTTACAATTTATAAACGTCATAAAACCTTTTGAAAGTTATACGTTTGCTTCATAAATTATAACGTTTTACCAACTATTTTGGGATATGGGTAAAACACCGAAACAACCTATTGATATTTTCTTTCTCATTTTCTTGTTTTATTCTCTCTTTCTTATTCCTATCTTTTCTACTTTTCTCGATCTCTTCTACATATTAGTTTGTGTTCGCCGCCTATTATTATTTTGACTTTCCTTATTATCCACACGAGTCATAAATGTTTATTCCTTTTCAACGCCATTGAAACTAAACCTTTTCATTTCAAATACGAGTAGTGTTTTATAAACCACTTTGAGGATTATTTCTGAAACATGCCATTTACTTATTAGGTTGTGCTGAGGTTCACTTAGCCTGCTATTCCATCTGATCATATTGTAAAATCTTGTACTACTACTAAGGTGTGATTCTTAGCCCTACTTTACTTTTAAATTGTTTATAAACCCATGGGGGAGATACATGCTATTTACTTTTCATGAACACAATTTTTTAAATGTATGCTTTTCCTTACTAAGATGATATTGCTAAGTACCGTCTTTGCTAAAAGCAAGTCCCTCTATCATGAACCATTAGTCACTTGCGAGTGAGCGCGTGTATAGTTTATAGGCCTATAGGAATTGACCATCCCACCATGTTGACTGGGTCCGGTCACATGTGTTGTACTATATTTGAGTTACCTAGGTATTTGGCAAAGTACCTATTTGAGGGCAACCTTATATTATAAATTCCGCGGTTACTGTCGACTTACACCAAGGTTATTGGTTGCAGTTAACGTTTTGTGTGTCATGAGCTTAGTAACTGTTTGACGCTTACCCGATATATGTATTTGTTACTTATATCTTCCAGACTTGAAAATCTTATGTTCAACTACTTTACATATTAAACCTATGAATTTCACTCAACCTTTGTGTTGACTTTTTAGCATGTTTTATCTCAGGTATTTGATGCATACTATACTGGCTGGGAGTAGTAAGAAGACTATCGATGGCTATCTATCTATCTATTTATCTATCTATCTATCTATCTATCTATCTATCTATCTATCTATCTATCTATCTATCTACTTTTACTATCTTTTATCATTCGAAAAACCCTTTTTAAATTGTGTCTTTTATTCCGCTGCATACGATGTTTGAAAATCTTTTGAACTTCAATGCTTATTTATATTTCGAATGATATATTTTTTGAAAATGACTCGTTATGAGGTCGTCTTCTATGATTGTGTCTGTCTTACCCGTAAGTAATACCTCAAACTATGTTCCGCTACCATATTCCAAGTTGGGGGTGTTACAGATTGGTATCAGAGCCACGGTTTATAGCGAACGAGGTCATACTCGACTATAAACATTTTTGTGTCATAAAGTTTTTCAAAATTGATAGCCATCAGCCCTCCATGCCACTTCGCTCTTTTATTGCTTTATTTAAACTTTTATGTATGCATTCTTTCAAACTATTATATACTTAAACTTTCTGCTGCTATCTTACTTCATATAAAACTATTTTTTTTTATAAAAAAAAATTAGCTAGGATTTTTATATTTTTCTGATACTCTTTGTAGAGTATCTTGCCTGCACCAGTCCCATCCGGTCAGTTATCAGTTGCACCCCTTGATCCCGTACTTGCACCACCTAGTCCAGAGGAGGATCCATATCCTATTGATGCACCTCACCTTGAGGATGATGATGAGATGGAGGATGATGATGATGATGAGGAGGAGGAGCCGGAGGATCTCCCTTTACCACTTTCACCAGAAGTGTCAGACGTCACATATGAGTCTGATACATCAGACGCATTGGGACATGCACTTGCTACCGAGGTGACGTCTAGTCCATCACCTATGTTTGAGATTGGCGAGTCTTCGACAGCACCCCGAGTTTCACCCACTGAGCTCAGGTTCGATTGATCCATTTACGGCAGGACATCACTTGGTGCCAGGTCCGTTACATGTCGATGTCCCAACGATTGAGTACACGTCAGAATGATGTTCTAGGGTTGAAGAGGGAGATTAAGGGAGATAGGAGAGCTATAGGTGACCTTTATGTTGAGTTGTATGTGCATGCTGCGAGATTGAGTTCGACAGAGCATACATTGATAGAGATTCAGGAGCGTTTGGTTTCGTTGGAGAAGAGGATGTCCGAGGTTGAGAAGATTGTGGAGAAGTTGAACCTTGGAGCTTTTTTCACTGATATTGATAGCCGTCATTACCAGCGTAGTACTCAGGAGTTGAGGGATAAGATCCATGCCATGCAGTGGCAGGCGTACTATGACAGGATGGCGCAATTCCGTTTTGATGACAGTGTTGATGTCTTGGCTACATACGGAGGAGACCGTCAGTAGAGAATAGTGATCATCTTTATTATGGTAGTTTAGTATTGTAGTAGTAGTTTACCTTGTACGTACTAAACTGACTAGTTTCAGTTAGTAGATTTTGATAAGAAACTTGTAGTCGTTTTGCATATCTTGTCAGACTTATGACAAGTATTGAATCTATGATGTATTTTGGTGATGTACTATTTTTGATGTTGAATGTACGCTATATTATGATATATCATTGTGTTGTTTACTTTGTGTTATGATTCTGTTACATTGATCAAATACTTACCATGTTGTACACTTGTAATGATTAATAGAATTATGTTGCCCAGGAGAATGACCCCAGCTGCGATTCAGAAGTTAGTGGATGATAGTATTGCTGCGGCGCTTGTAGGGCACGCGGGTATTGGGAATCCAAATGATGGCATGCAGAAGTGCACGTTGTCGATGATAACCGTTTCTGTACTTATAAGGATTTCATGAATTGTAAGCCTATCCCTTTCAAGGGAACCGAAGGAGCTGTTGGTTTGACTCAGTGGTTTGAGAAGACAGAGTCTGTGTTCCTACGAAGTAACTGCTCTGAGGATTGCAAGGTGAAGTATGAGACAGGTACCTTAGTGGAACATGCATTGGCTTAGTGGAATTCTGTTGCTCAAACCATGGGACTAGAGAATGCTTATGTAACACCCCCGAAACAGGGTCCAGCGGAAGCATACATGTCGCTGGGATGCTACACAATTGGTACCATAACACAAGTACAAAGAACGGTTTTCACCACAATTATTTGGAATAAAATTCATTAACAAAAGTATTAAATTTGCATTATTAAACTTTAGTGCGGAAATAGGCCCAGAAAATGAGTAAAACGGTCCCCAAGTGAATATCAGAGTGTCTTGATCCTATAACCATGCCATGCCATGCCAAAAGCCGCCAATTGTGAGGTAACACTTTGAGAACCTGAAAATACATGCTAAAACGGGTCAACACGAGGTTGGTGAGTTCATTGGTTTTAGTAAACAACAAGTATCATATGGACCACAAGAAATCAAAGACCAATATACTCCAAATATAGAAAGGGTTATTGTCGTATTAAGTTCATGACACCGAAGCCTTAATATTACTAGTTTGGGCATACTTTTGACATAACAGTCAAGTGGGGAAACCACCGTCCGTTTGACATATTAGTCAAGTGGGGAAACCACCCGGACACCCAAATTTGCTGGTAGATGTCCACCTAGGACATCCAAGGTTCCTCAAATGATTATGCGTCCGTTTGACTTAACAGTCAGGTGGGGAACACCACCCGGACAGAGAGTTCAATCCCAATAGATCTATTCATAACATTCGCGCTTAACGGGTCATAACATAGGCAATTAATAGTTTAGTGCACTTGTGTCCATAAGAAAATAATCAGGTGTGTAACAGATAAACACATAGTACTTTTGAGTAATCAATCAAGTATTTTAGCCAATCAATAATATTTGAAAGACAAATCACGTTTCAAGTAACACAAGCATGGAGTTTAATAAAAAACGAGAATGTATTCTCCCTCAAAACAGTTGAAAAACAAGTAAAAGTAGGGGCCATGAACTCACCTGGAGCAACTGATAGGATAACAAAAGGAAAGCGAACGATTATCGAGGTACGGACTCTCTAACCGCAACCTAAATGATTAATATGTCTTAGGTTCGAAAACATGGTCATGCACGCAAGTTCATACTCTACTTTATCACTTGTACATGTTGTTGTAATATTTATCGTCAAAATATAGTTATGTCAATTTGATCATTTATTTAGAAAATTATTCCTTTTTAGAAAACGTAACTTATTTATCTTGCGATCAAATTTTTGTCGTCATGTTAATAAGTATTTCAAAAGTCTCTAACACGCCTAATAAGTATATATTATGTTCTATCATTTTTGTTAACGCCATTTTTGCCAAAATGTACTCCAAAAGGTCCAAAATCCAGTCTAAATAATCCTAACAGCTTTCTAATTGCAAAAATAGAAGCTGTCGACGTAAATCTTTATTAGGCCATAACTTTTGCGTCGTAGCTTCGTTTCTTAATTTTTACCTATCCCCGCGAAGGTATTTAAGTATACTATCGGTTTTTCAAGGTCTCGGCTAGTCTAGATACCATTTATTTTCAGTTTGTACCTCTCCAAATTCCTAACAGATTTGACAATTTTCTGAAAATGTAGTTTTCGTCGTCCAAATTGAAACTAGCGTATCTTTTCGTTATAAGCCCGTTTTAACTCATTCAAGCGGTACGTTTTCGTTATTAAGTCTATTTTCTATATTTCTAGCCTAAAATTGTTACTAAGTTACTGAGTTTTCTGTATTAACCAAAATGGGACATAATCACTTTTAATAATGCCAAACTATTTTTCCAAACTTTCTAGCTAGGATAACCTCTTATCAACCACTTCAAATCTAGTCCGAGTTCATCCATCAACTTCTTAACATATCAATAGTGATCTAACTATAGTCTTAACAATATTCAAAGGTCCATGTAAATAATCATCAAGAATGTTTAAATATACAAGTTTACTAACATACATGTTTATAAGGTTTATTATCACTTTTCCTGTGAATATTGTTACTAACTAGTTTTCTTGTAATCAAAACTTGTTCAAAACACAATCTCTTGTTAAAAGATCATAGTGGATGTAAAGCTTTTTCAACATGTACCAAGTGATAACTAAGTATATACTTGACAAGCATTATGTCACAAGGAAAAACATGAAGTTTTTGTAGTGTAAGATTACTTACAAAAGTGATTAGTGAGATATGAGTGCAAGGCACTTGATTAGCCCCAAGATTAATGTTCCAAACCCTTGTTAGAATACCCTAAGTATGATTGAACTAAGCCACAATCAAGATTTTTCCTTCCTTTCTCCTAGAGTGGATCGAATAATATGAGAGGGAGAGTGGTTTTATTTGTTTTTCTCTTCTTGCTATGGTGTGAAAAATGAGTTCAAGTCTTCCTATTTATAGTATGTTTAGGGTCCAAGTTTGAATAGTTATTCAAGGGGAATTAAATGTGAGAATGGCTTGGAGTATGGTTGAGGCCGAAATTTATGGGCTAGGAGGGGAGACAAGATCTCAAATCAAGCTACCAAAATCTTGTTCTTGCCATACCTTGATTTAAGGTGCCATGTCTTGCATTAATTGTAGTAGAATTTTTTTGTCCAAAAATTATTATGTTACAAGGGGGGGGGGGGCACAATATGTAAAATAGGTTTAAATGTGTTGTTTTGATACAAAAGTGTATATCTTGTATGTATTGGGGGTTAAAAATAGGTATTGGTTGTTAGTTCGGTGATTAACGAAAGTTATACGTAAATAAACTTAGGATATAAAGAAATTATTTTAGGTGTAAGTAAATATTTTTGGAACTTTTGTAATATTTTTGGAAGTATAAAAATACATTCGAAATAATCGTTGGGCGAATTGGGCATATCGGGTGTTAAATTACGAATAGCGTTTAATCGTAAGTAAATAAAGAAAAAGAAATTATTTTAGTGTTTAAAAGAACCGGAGTAGGATCAAGGTATTGGGATGATGTGGACAAAATGTAGACTAAATTCATAGTGCTCAAGAGGGTTGTTCCTAGTTTTTATGTTTATTTAACTAAAGAGTTATACGTGAAAAGTGTTCTTGTAAAATCTTAAAGTTGTAAATTAGAATTTAAAAATAAATGTTGACGTGGAAAATTACGGGTTGCTACAGCTTACAACATCCCGTGGGAAGAATTCAAAAGGGAAATGGTTAAGAAATATTGTACTCGTAGTGATGTAAAGAGGTTGGAGACTGAGTTTTACTATTTGACCGTGAAGTGTGTTGATTCTGCTGCGTATGTACGTCGGTTTCAAGAATTGAAAGTTTTATGTGCTCAAATGGTGCCAGATAGTGAGAAACTATTAGAGAAGTTCATTGGAGGATTACCTACCATTATTGAAGGGCATATGACATCTTACAACTCTCAGACCCTGGATGAGACTATTCGCATATCTGAGCGACTTTTGGATCAAGTGATCAAACATGGTGCTTTTTAGAGGAGTAACAACTATGACAACAAAAGGAAGTGGGATGACAACAAAAGGAACACCAACTTCAACAACTATAACAACCGCAACAACAACAATAACCCTTACCACAACAAAAGTAACACCAACCAGTATCGTAGCAACAACCATCACCATCAACAGAACAGAAGACAAGAGACTGCTAAGGCTTATTTGGTTGCACTAGCACAAGTTGGAGGGTATGCTGGGCCGCACCCATTCTGTGATAAGTGTAAAAAGCATCACGCTGGACCATGCCCAGCAAAGTTTCAGAAATGTCAGAAGGTTGGATATATTGCTAAACATTGTAAGAACACATCTACTTGCACTTACACAAAAAACTTTCTAGCCAAGTTTTATTCCCTTTGTTCCCTCAAATCTCTACCAAGATCGAATGACAATCCCAATTGTCCTTAAATTATTATATATCGACACACATGCATGCGTACAAACGTATAACCCATTCTCTCCTTCTCCCATTCACACTAGTAATTTTCACACATTTTCTAAGTCTCTCATTCTCTATTCGAGCCTCCCAAAGATAGGAACCATTTCTCTTTTGTTCGAGTCTCATTTCAAGTCGAAAAGCCTCCATTCGATACTTTGGTGCTCACTTTTACGAGCAACGTGCAACGTACCTGTGTTTTTGTCCTTTTACTCGAATTACTCACCACCTTTTTAGGTGTAGTAAGTCTTTCAACTCATTCCATTCTTTCCTATGATTTTTAAACTCACCATGCATTGTTCTATATTACTTTCAAACGTATATTCATTTGTATGCATTTATTTCGGTTTCTTATATTTATTTTGCGTTGCACATGAGACCTCCTATATCCTAAGATGGCTAAATTATGAAATACACATTTATTCGACACTCACAAGTTCTTATGCATTTCGAGTTCCATTTTAACCATGCGATACATCGTATATATTATAACACATTAATAAGTCACATTTAATATTTCTACAACTCACTTTTGTCGACTAGAAAAGGGCCATGTTATTTAGAATACACACACACACAACAACTTGTTTTTAATACTCGACTTATTTCTCCATATACTCACCTAATAAGATGTGAAAACAAGCACTCATAACAAGCTCTTAAAATCCCTTTTTGAACCCTCAAGTAAACGCTACTCGGACTGTTAATTAAACTACTCATTTTTTATCGATTGGGCTTGTTAGCCCAATAAGCTGTTATTAAGCACTTGAAATAAGCCACTGGTATAACCTCTTTTGTTATGTTTTTCTAACCATAAAATAAGCCCAATGATAAGCCCACTTTGTCTTAAAACCCTTTAGATCGAAAAACCTTAACGGGCCTTTATTTTCAACTCGTAAAGCCCATTAAGTGATAAATAAGCACTTATCAAGAATAAGAAGTTGAATAAGGCTTGGATAAGCTTTATAAAAATGTTGAAACTCTCAGAAATCATTTCACATCTTTTTTGTGATTTTTGGACTAGCTTTGCAAAATATTTTACTATACGGGTTGAAAGTGTAAGTTTTATATAATTATATCCCAAAACTGCCAAATCAGTAAACTAAGGGTAGAAAATGTTAAAATAGTAAAAAGAAAGCTTGGAATGTCATTTTGGAAGTTTTTGGGCTAAAAATGTAAAATATACTTAACTAAGGACTAACGGTGCAAAACTAACTCCGTTAGGGTAAAAAGTGTAAAAATTGTATAAGTACAAGGACCAAACTGTAACTTTATTTCATTTTCAATTCTATTGCATATTTTACACTTTTCAACACAATCACGTGCATTTTTACATTTCGTTCAGTATATTTAAACACGTTACGTTTATATATAACGAATTTTAACAATTTAACATAACGTTTCGTTCCACCACTTTCGAGGAAACGATATTATTGGATTTAAAGACATAAAAACAAGATAATATTATACATAATATTATTTTTGAACTTTAAGCATTTTAAGCATATCACACTCTCACCATCACCAATCAAATCATTATCGGTTACTCAGTTTCACACTTATCATTCATATAAAGCCAAACAGTTAAATTCTCAGACTTCACTATCATTCAGGTCATGTGTTGGAGCCATTCCCATAATTCACTTGATTTCACATATTCACCTTGCCAGTTACACTCAAAGGTGAGTCGTAGCCCCAATTTCTATCATTTAATTGTTTATTAAACTCGTTGGGGGAGATACATGCTTAACTATTTTCCATTACTTTTATAAGTACTCTAAAACTTTACATTACTGTGAGATTTCACAACTCCTACTTTTATACGCTTTGAATTACTTTTGGGTGAGTGATGCGTGGGTTTTGCAACCTTACAACAGGTTTTACCTCTCGAGGGATCTCAAGAGGCTTACAACCCCACCAGGCAGTGTACCTGACCGATGTAGTATAGTGTAGTGGTAAGTACGGGGGATTGATCGTTCTCCACAGGGAATAGTGTTCGTTAGGTGTGAAAGGCTACTCTAATTAGGTCTAAGGGTTGAGGAAGATTCTTTTTATGTTTTTTATAATTTTATGAAAGCAAGTAAAATCTCGGGTTTTGAAGGAGTGGGCGGAATTAGTTGCTAGTCAACTAACCCAAATTACTACAAATGCAAATAAAATAAAATAACAAAAATGAAAAGTGGTGAGAAACTTATGTGTAGAGAAATGTGTTTACTTAGATTTCCTTACTCCCTAACTATCTTTTACCGGTTAATTAGTGTGTATTAGTCGCGTGGATGACGGGTGTATTCCTTAATACCATTCGTGGGGTGGCGTACTTACTTCCCCAAACTCTACAAGCTCCTACTTCACTCCTATGTCGAGCCGGCTAGGAAGCTCCTAACATGGGATCACTAGAATTCGCTTGTGCATTAAATACAACCATAAAAACCTTTAGTACGCGTTTGGTTCATGTTTCTTAAGACGTTCAAGCAAGTTACCGAATAGGAAGTTAGCCAGTTTTCTTAAGCCTAACATAGATAAACAATCATCCAATACAACTAACAACACACTAACAACCAATAATCAATAGCTAGGTTTCATTAGATCTAAGCAAACACAAGATAAAATTAGCCTAACATGTTAAACAAAAGACAAGCATAAGATAGAATCAAACAACACATAGACATATTGAATGATTAATTGATAACTTATCTTTCAATGAAACATGGAAGATCTCAAGGCAAGAAGCCCTGAAAAAGTAGCTAAAATCGTCTTAGGGTTTTATCCCAAAATTCCACACACTAAGCTCTCCCCTAATGACAAAAAATTAGAAAACTATATATAGACTTTGACATCTGACGGCGTCACCTTATGGATTGTGACGCCGTCACCTCGCCGCTTTTAGGGTTCCCGGATGACCATCTTGACGCCGTCCCTCTTTAGCTCTTCAAAAATCCATTCTGGCTTATCAAGGCTTGACGCCGTCGGATCCTGAACGTGACGCCGTCCCCTTATGATTTAAGCCGTGACGCCCTTGATTTAGTTAAAGCGTGACGCCGTCAGAATTCTCATGCAAACTCACTGGCCCGTCATGAGTAAATTTCACATCCAACTTTTCTTGCCAAGGCATGACGCCGTCTGGAGTTAATGTTGACGCCGTCAAAGGTGACTTTCAGCACAATTTTGAGACTTTGCCGTTTTCTTCACTTTTATGCTCCAAAAACGTCCAAAATGCCTCCTTTTCCAGATTTCTCCTCAAAAGTACCTAAAATGACAAAAGGAACGATTTAGGGCAATATTTGATCAAATAAATACGATTTCGGGCTTAAATGACCCCTTAAAAGCGGTACACTTTTCGCTTCATCAAATACCCTTACACTTGAGATTTGCTTGTCCTCAAGCAAATGCGCTTTTATTCCAATCAAAATACAAGTTAGGGGTCATTTAATGCAAACATAAAAGTAATTACAACAAATAATCGTTCCACTTCAATCATAATAAGCACGGAGATTACATACTAGCACCTCACAAGTAGTGTTTAGATACTCACATCTCTCAAGTGTCATCAAAATAAATCTCATAAATGAAAACGGAAAATATCTCTCACTACCTGTCATAGCAAATAGATTACCATAGGCTTGGGAAAGGATCGAAAACCTCCTCCACTAGGCGTAAGCACCTAAGATAAACTATCAAAGAGGGCTTTTAAATGGGTTATAACGTTAGGTGTAGGGAAAAGGAAAACACGGTTTTGTTGGATACGGGATATTTTACTGGTGGCGAGTTAAAGATCTTGATCAATTACATGTACTATACAATGTTGCTAAGCCAAGACTAGACTCGATCTTAAGCTAGAAACAAAATAACATAAACATAAAATAAACATAAAATAAAACGGGATGGTAGTCCGTATGTTTTTTCTATTTTTCTTTTTCTCATTTTTTTGTATTTTTCTCGATTTTTTCGATTTTTTTTTTTTTTTTTTTTTTTTTTTTTTTTTTTTTTTGCATACACTTTTACCCTACCATCCAAAATAATACATCATAGGGGCGTTGCATCCCCTTACACTTGAACTTTTACATAACTTTACAAATACTAATCTAATGACTCGAATTAAGATAATTGAAAAACTTGGAGTACTTTTAAAACATTTAGCACATATGGGGGTAATAAATGATGTTCTTCCCCATTACTCCATTACACTAGTACTTTACCCATGAGTCCCAATCGTCCCAAAACAATATGTACAAAGATATGACTCGACTTAGCAACCATGTAATCAATTAGATAATTAACTTGGGGTTTAAACAAATGTTGTCACAATAATGCACTAAAAATGAGTGCATAGAAGGTAGGCTAAGGCAATTTGGGTGTACATTTAAGTGGGGTGTAAACAAATTCTTCCTTCAAGTAAAATGCTTAAAGGTTGAAACGAAAAGATAGGCTCTGAGGGGTGTACTAGGGGTATCGTGTACTAAAAATGAGTACAACGCAAAGGGTGTGGGAGAATTACTTGACCAATGTAGCCAATGTAATTATAACAAAAACACAGGTGTAAAACATGGGTTAATCCTAATGCCTCTTATCATGTAGTAAATCTAACTACACGAATGTAGTCTCACTTGTGGCCTTGGAATGGTCCTAACGCAAGTTCTAGAATCTAAGTGCTACCGGTACACACATCATAGCATAAATGCTTTTCCTACCAATTCTAGGGGCGAACCTCACATATTTGGGGGTGGAAAAATTTTTTAGTGGTACGGTTTTTGTGCTAGTCATATAACTCCTATCCGTGAGACGCTTATTAGGATCAAAGTTTCACTCCTATATGTTGTAAAAAATTTTAAATTTGGCACTAAAATTACCTTAACAAGTATTTCTCTCAGTTTTATTACACATCTACCATCAAACAAACAAAAATCAAGCGCAATTGTATTCTCAAAAATCGTACTTTTACCCTCCCCTTACACTTAAGACGAACATTGTCCCCAATGTTCAAATAACAAGATGTAAAAGCATAAAGTAAAAGAATGAAATCAAATACTCCCCTGATTCGCTCGTTGGATAATGAAATTACACGGTTAAATCTTCCTTCAAAGAGAATGTTGAAGCTCCATGACTAATGCATCGCCATAAGCTTGATTCAAAACATTTCCTTGTCCAAAATAACCTGTTGAACCTGAGAAAACAAACACGAAAACCTGCATAACATCGGCGGGATAAAATCTATATATAAGGATATAATGCTTGTGGAATGATAACTTTGCAGATTCCTGGAGATTATAAGTTGGAGATTTTAATAAAAACTTTTTATGAAAACAAAATTTTCAAAAATTTCTGAAAATTAAATCTGACGCCGTCAGGTTATAACCCCTGACGCCGTCAGAAATGACCTGACAAAATATTTCGTTTTTAGTTTTCGGAAAATTTCTGGAAAAACCTTTACCTTACTTCCTGGAAATCCTGCAAAACATCATTATGACTCAATACAAGCATTTGACTCAAACACACACTAATATGTATGTTAATTTATTATTATTACGATTCATGTTAATTTGTGTTCTAATAAACCGATTTAGATTTCCCTTACACTTATCTTTTGCAAAATACCTTTATATGTAGTTAAGACGAAGTTAAAAATAAAATAAAGCATTTTCACAAATTAGTTTTGAACATGAATCAATAAGAATAAAAATTAAACACACATACGGAAACAAATAAAATCAAACAAACAAATAAATAAACACACAAAGCAAATAAAACAAATAAAGCTCGGGTTGCCTCCCAAGAAGCGCTTTTCTTTATTAACGAGTCTTGTAGCTAGACTCAAAGTCACGTACATTACGTGACTTCTTCATCAAAAGTAATGTCTTCCTCATTGATCATTTCATTACCATTCTCTTGATAATGCTTGATTCGTTGAATGTTCACAGTGAATTCTCTATCCTCGTCGTCAATTAATACAACGGCTCCGGTTTTAGAGGAGCTCCTTACGGTAAAAGGTCCATACCATCTAGATTTAAGTTTCCCAGGAAATAGCCTTAAGCGAGAATTATATAATAAGACCTTGTCTCCTTCTGAAAACTCCTTGGGTCTCTTAATCCGTTGGTCATGCCATCTTTTCGCCCTCTCTTTGTATGTGATGGAAGATTCATAAGCCTCTAATCTCAACTCATCAAGCTCTTGGAGCTGTAAGAATCTATTTGTTCCCGCAACTGTATAATCCAAATTACAAGCCTTAAGTGCCCAATATGCTTTGTGTTCCAGTTCTACTGGAAGGTGGCATGCCTTGCCATATACCATACGGAACGGGGTTGTCCCGATTGGCGTCTTATAGGCGGTTCGAAATGCCACACAAGCCTCATCGAGCTTAAAAGACCAATCTTTTCTGTTTTGATTAACTGTTTTCTCTAATATTCTTTTTATGGCTCTATTAGTGTTTTCGACTTGACCGTTGGTTTGAGGATGGTAAGCGGTGGAGAATCGGTGAGAGACTCCATATCTTTTCATGACTTTCTCCATTTGTGAATTGCAAAAATGGGTTCCCCTGTCACTAATAAGAGCCTTCGGAATTCCGAACCTAGCGAACAATTTCTTTAAGAAATGAATGACTACCCTAGCGTCGTTAGTCCTAAGGGCTTGTGCTTCCACCCATTTCGAAACATAATCAATGGCCACCAAGATGTATTCATTCCCTCCAGAAGATGGGAATGGTCCCATGAAATCAATTCCCCAGACATCAAAAACCTCACAAACTTGTATATAATTCTGTGGGGCTTCATCCCTCCTAGAGATATTCCCAGCTCTTTGACATGCGTCACACGTTTGTATCATTCCCTTCACATCACGAAATATTGTAGGCCAATAGAATCCCGCGTCGAAGACCTTTCGTGCAGTAGTGCTTATTCCGTGATGTCCTCCAGATGGACCCGCATGACATTCTTTCATAATTCTGACAGCCTCTCTTTCCGAAACACAACGCCTGATTACCTGATCTGGACATCTTCGAAATAAGAAGGGTTCATCCCAAAAGTAGTACTTTAATTGATTAAAGAACCTCTTTTTTTCATGCCTGCTCATATGCTCAGGGATTACTCTACTTGCCAGGTAGTTAGCATAATCCGCATACCAAGGTTCAGAATCATTTATTAACATGAGCTGCTCTTCAGGAAATGTTTCCCGAATCTCACTCTTGTCAGATTCAGCGAGGCTGGGGTTTTCGAGACGAGAGAGATGATCAGCCGCAAGATTCTCTGCTCCTTTCTTATCACGAATTTCAACATCGAACTCTTGCAATAATAGGATCCAACGAAGTAACCGTGGTTTAGCATCCTGTTTAGCGAAAAGATATCGAATAGCTGAATGATCCGTAAAAACAACCGTTTTAGAAAGGACAAGATACTGGCGAAATTTATCAAAAGCGAATACCACGGCTAGTAATTCCTTTTCAGTGGTAGTGTAGTTTTCTTGAGCAGGATTCATGGTTTTGCTAGCGTAGTATATTGGCTGAAAGTGTTTGTTAAGCCTTTGGCCTAATACTGCTCCAACAGCATAATCACTAGCATCGCACATGATTTCAAAGGGTAACTCCCAGTTAGGGGTAACCATAATTGGAGCTTGGGTAAGTTCCTGCTTCAATAGATCGAATGCGTCCTTGCACTCTTGAGAGAAGTCGAACGGGGCATCCTTCATGAGTAACTGAGTCATCGGTTTGGCTACCTTTGAGAAATCCTTAATGAATCTCCTATAGAAGCCAGCATGACCCAAAAAACTACGGATTGCCTTGACAGTTGTTGGATAGGGAAGTTTAGATATAGCTTCAATTTTTGCCCGGTCTACTTCGATTCCACTTCCTGAAATTTTGTGTCCCAGCACAATCCCTTCTTTTACCATAAAGTGGCACTTTTCCCAGTTTAGTACCAAGTTGGTCTCCTCACAACGTTTGAGCATTTTCTCAAGGTTAGCAAGACAGCGATCAAAAGAGTTCCCAAAGACTGAAAAATCATCCATAAAGACCTCCATGCTGTCTTCCATTAACTCATGGAAGATCGCCGTCATGCAGCGCTGGAAAGTGGCGGGGGCGTTACATAGTCCAAAGGGCATTCGCTTGTAGGCGAAGGTGCCATAAGGACATGTAAACGTGGTCTTTTCTTGGTCCTCAGGAGCGATAGGGATTTGGAAATACCCTGAGAACCCATCTAGGAAGCAGTAGTACTCATGCCCTGCTAACCTTTCCAACATCTGGTCGATAAATGGGAGAGGGAAATGATCTTTTCGGGTTGCATCATTCAACTTCCTATAATCGATGCACACACGCCATCCAGTTACTGTTCGTTGAGGTACTAACTCATCCTTATCGTTCTTCACCACCGTCATTCCTCCTTTTTTTGGTACAACCTGTACAGGACTTACCCATGGACTGTCCGAAATCGGGTAAATTAGTCCTGCGTCTAGGAGCTTAATGACTTCCTTCTTTACGACTTCCTTTATGTTGGGATTTACTCGCCTTTGAGGTTGCACGCTGGGTTTATAATCCTCCTCCATGAGGATTTTATGTGTACAAAAGGTAGAGTCAATACCCTTGATATCGGCTACACTCCATGCTATAACTCCTTTATATTTTTTTAAAACTCCCAAGAGTTGATCCTTTTGTTCACTTTTCAAAGAAGAGCTTATGATTACCGGAAGTTGATCTTCCCCTTGGAGGAAAGCATATTCAAGGTTGGTTGGGAGTTCCTTGAGTTCTACCGCAGGTGGCTCGATGATGGAAGGTTTAAGTTTGTTCTCGGGTTTACGAAGCTCAAGCTGTTCGATTTCTTGTCTGGGATAGAAGGAGACTGCATTCACATCCATAGCCTTCTCCTCCTCTAAGATGGGTAAGAAAGCTTCATCTCGCAACCAACCGGCTTCCACCTGTTCATCTACACAATTATCAATCTCGTCGGATAGTTCATCGATTTCTTCGATGAAATACAGTTGATTATCTGCTTCGAGAGAAAGATTCATTGTGTCCTTGATGTCGAAGGTTAAGCTATCGGCCCCCACTCGTAAGGTTAGTTTGCCGTCATGAACATCAATAACAGCACGAGAAGTTGCAAGGAAGGGTCTTCCTAGAATGATGGGCACAAGATCATCTTCTTCCATTTCTAGGATGACGAAGTCAACTGGAAATTTAAACTTCCCTACCTTAACCAGCACATTCTCGCATATTCCTAAGGGGTATTTGACTGATCTATCGGCCAGTTGGATGCTCATACGGGTTGGTTTCAACCCAGAATACCCTAGCTTGCGGAACAGGGAATGCGGCATAAGATTGATGCTTGCTCCTAAGTCGGCTAAGGCATTTTTGACTGAAAGAGATCCAATTGAACAGGGCAAGGTGAAACTACCTGGGTCGTCCACCTTCTTTGGTAGCCCTCGTTGGGTCACCACAGAACATTCTTCTCCTAAGGTTACAAGACCCTCGAGTCCTTTCCTGTTGGTGAGCAGCCTCTTGAAGTATGTACTATATTTGGGCATATGATAACATGCATCAAGAAGGGGTATGGTGACGACCGAATTCTTTAAATATGACAAGAATCTTTTATTATCACTTTCGACCTTTTGATTCTTGAGGCGAGATGGGTATGGGACTTTAAGGGGCTGTTTGGCAGGAGTAGGTGGGGATGGAGTTACCGGAGGGGTTTGCTCGGGATTTTCGTCGTTCACATTATCGTTCTCCTCATGAGGGGTGTTGGGTTCCATGGCGTTAGATGGTTGAGCTGGGTAGGGTGGATCCTTAGTAGTTGTTCCAGCACGAGTGGTGATGGCGAGTAAAGGATCTCTTTGTGGTTCGCCAAGGCCGTCGAGAATGGCGTTGAGTTCTGCGAATTTGGCCTTCACGTCGTTTTGTTGGCTAGTGACGAGGTTGTCGAGACCATTTAGTTGCAGATTCTTCTCAAACGTGAAGTGCCCAAGATCATCCTCAAAAGTGCTCCTAACCTTGTAGTCAGGATATTCACCTCCTCCCTCTTCTCTCACAAGATTTCCCCAGGGGGTGAAATCATTGTTTTGGTAGAAAGTTAAGAGCGAAGGATCATCGAAGATGTCGTGGCTTGACAAGCATGCTTGTTCGGTGGTGGTAACATCCTCGCATTCCTCTACTTCATGCGGGCCACCACATTGATCACAGATCAAGTATGGGTTTGATAACCGCTTAGTTGGTCGCGACTTGTCTAGATAAGATACCTGATCATTCAATCTACTCACCCGGCTAGCAAAAGGAGGCTCTTTCGTGATCTTGGAAACGCTCATGATCGAATCGGGTTCATCCCAGGTATCGTCTTGATCATTCGCGTATTCCTCAATTCTATTCCATCCTTCCTCAACGCTTAATTTGGCTATTTTTCCTTTCGATGAATTATTAATGCCCAATTGGTCATTTTTGGAGACACTGTCATAAAAGATTTGGACAAGAAGCCAGAGTTCAATGCCATGATGAGGGACCTGTCTAATTAGATCCTTGAATCTAACCCAAGATTTGTGAATAGGTTCTGCTGGTCCAACATGGAAGCGGAGGATTTCGTCTCTCAACTTTGAAGTTCTTCCTATGGGAAAGAATTTCTCATAGAATTTTGAGATAAGCTGTTCCCATGTGAAGATGGATTCGGAAGGAAGTTGGTTATACCAGTCTCCGGCTCTTTCATGAAGGGTAAGGGGAAAGAATCGCAACCGGGAGGTATCTCTAGTGGCTCCGTCCGTGTGGAGGGTATCCACTATTTTCAGGAAGTCCTTGATGTGTTGGATTGGATCTTCAGTTTTCAATCCGTGAAACTTGCATACACTTTGGACCAGCCAAATATCAGTTGCACGCAAGACCCCATCCGTGTGTTCAATTGGAAAAACGATAGCATTGGAAAAACCACGAGGGGTGGGAGAAGAGTAGTCCTTGAGACATTTGGGGATTGGGATTTCGGGAACTTCCATATCGTGATTGGGTTGAGGGCTAGGAGGTGTAGAATAATGATTGGATTCTTCCTCGGAGAGGGCATCATCAAAATTGATCGTGGATGGTTCAGCCGCTTGGTGGAGTCGCCTTAATTTATGCATTTCCCTTTCGGGTTCAGCATAGGGTGTGGCAAGAGTCTTTATCGAGCTTCGGCTCCTAGTGATTCTAAGATTAGGGGGGTCATCATCCAAACTTAGGGAATATCCTCCTAAAGTGCGGGTTCTAGGAGGTGGTGGTGGGTTGTGGGGGTTAAGGATATTACCATCTTCCATGATGTCGGACGGTAATGGTTACGAACAAAGACACGAAGAAAATAGATAGACTAAAGAAAGCTAATAAAAAGAAAATAAAAATCTCACTAGATAGGAATCTAATGAGTAGACCTAATAGAAATAAATTTCAACCTAAGCAATAACTACTCCCCGGCAGCGGCGCCAAAAACTTGATGCGTGGGTTTTGCAACCTTACAACAGGTTTTACCTCTCGAGGGATCTCAAGAGGCTTACAACCCCACCAGGCAGTGTACCTGACCGATGTAGTATAGTGTAGTGGTAAGTACGGGGGATTGATCGTTCTCCACAGGGAATAG